>OY740768.1:139493571-139628111 GCA_963513935.1 Aphrophora alni
TAAGCTATTTGAAATAGATATATTTTAAGCAGAAAACAAAATATAACGATGCTTTCTTCAGACCCATTTAAAACGAAATGTATTATTTTGATCAGTAACCTTAACTTAAAAGAACACAATCTTAAAGAACGCTTACTATATCTGTTTACAAAACATTGTCTTACTTACACAAAGAATTAATCCAGTTTAGTTGTATTCAATTACATTGAATGTTATCCATGGACATTTTCTACACTACGAAAATCCTGAATTAAGCTGATTCAAACTAACTGAGTGGATATAATTTAGAATTTCTTATCAGTAGTTAAATCCTTCTGCAAACGTCATGGCTTTTATCCATCCTTGTTCAGATTTTTTTTGAGATAACAATTACGCCATTACTTCATTTTGCGGTCAAAAGACAACACATTTTTACGATGAAACTAACATACGTTAAAAATTTCAATACATTTAAGTGTAAGTTTGTAATCACTACACATTTTAACTTACGTTTCTTGGCTAGTCTTTACACTTCTTGAAATCGAAGAGTGTGATTCCATCTGTTGTCTGTACTGTACGATAGTGGTATCACAAATAATATAGAAACATGAATTGGTCATTTAGAATCCTATTGATATGCAGAAAAACCGAATTAAAAATTTCAAAATAGCGGAAAAAGTTTTTTTTTCGTAATTTGTTTGTTATTTAAGTTTTGAATTCACTATATTAGATAAATGTCTGCAGATTTAAATGGTACTAACACTCCCTCTTTAAGATGGTATAAAAAAATAGAGATACTACCACGAGCGGAGCGAACAAAAACTTTTAATATACACACATCTTTAACACAGGTATAGAACTTAATTAAAACAAGAATTTTATTATGTATCGTCATATTGTAAATGAGATATAGAAAATTAATATGAGATTTTTTAAGGGTTTGCTCTGCGACCACTTTAAAGTTGTCTATCAAATCTCGATTGCACCCCACCTGTTGAGATAGGGTCCTTGTATCCCTGTATTACAGATATGGGTCGATATATACTTGCGTAAATGTGTCATTAACAGAAGAGCTTTTAAATATACATTTAATAGATTGATATAAGTTAAAAGTCCTTTAATTTAAATAAAGACTATTTCATTTTTCTTGAGCGCTTTTTGTTGTTAGGAGTTGGGGTTGCCTTTCGCCAACTATTGCCTTCACTGCTAAGTTATCACCACAAAATCCACTCATCTCTTAGTGTCTTCTCTCGTTTCCACCCTAAACTCTCTATGGGGTGTTCCAATGTAAACCAATCCTAGGGCCGCTTTTTGGTGGAGTTCCACAATCCAATTCCACTTCCACTTCCATGAATCTTTCTACCTTTCCTTTCTTGTCTCGTGCTTGCGTTCAACAAGTTCAAACTGTTTTAACTGTCTTTCTTCATAGAATATCCATGATCCATTTCCCTAAGTATTCTTCTTAAGTATTTAATTTTAAAAGCCAATCTAATTTGGTTTTACTTGAAATTTTTCTCTTTTATTTAATTTCCCATCCGATCTCTTCTGGTTTTACCTGAGATTCTTTTCAAGATTTAATTTTCCAGTGTCTCTCTTCTTGATTTATCTGAGATTATCCTCAAGATAATCTCTGTAGGGTATTTCATTTCCCTACCGATCTATTCTGGTTTTACCTGATATTCTTCTCCAGTAATTCATTTCTCAGTCGATTTCTTCTTCTTGTACCTGAGTTTTTTCTCTGGTGTTTCATTTTCCATCCAATATCTTCTGATATTATCTGAGATTCTTCTCAAGTATTTAATTTCACAGCCATTTTATTTCGGATTTTCCCGACACTTGTCAATGTTCTCAGGTTGTGACCGTCGTGGAACCCTCTGATTGTTGTGCAAAAGTGAAACGTCAGAAATGTGTTTGTCACTGCAAGTCACGCTGCTCAGGAATTCATAAATAGATGTCAATGTTCTCAGGTTGTGACCGTCGTGGAACCCTCTGATTGTTGTGCAAAAGAGAAACGTCAGAAATGTGTTTGTCACTGCAAGTCACGCTGCTCAGGAACTCGTAAATAGATGTCAATGTTCTCAGGTTGAGAACGTCGTAGAACCCTCTGATTGTTGTGCAAAAGTGAAACGTCAGAAATGTGTTTGTCACTGCAAGTCACGCTGCTCAGGAATTCATAAATAGATGTCAATGTTCTCATGTTGAGAACGTCATAGAACCCTCTGGCTGTTGTGCAAAAGTGAAACGTCAGAAATGTGTTTGTCACTGCAAGTCACGCTGCTCAGGAATTCATAAATAGATGTCAATGTTCTCAGGTTGAGAACGTCGTAGAACCCTCTGACTGTTGTGCAAAAGTGAAACGTCAGAAATGTGTTTGTCACTGCAAGTCACGCTGCTCAGGAATTCATAAATAGATGTCAATGTTCTCAGGTTGTGACCGTCGTAGAACCCTCTGACTGTTGTGCAAAAGTGAAACGTCAGAAATGTGTTTGTCACTGCAAGTCACGCTGCTCAGGAATTCATAAATAGATGTCAATGTTCTCAGGTTGTGACCGTCGTGGAACCCTCTGATTGTTGTGCAAAAGAGAAACGTCAGAAATGTATTTGTCACTGCAAGTCACGCTGCTCAGGAATTCATAAATAAATGTCAATGTTCTCAGGTTGTGACCGTCGTGGAACCCTCTGATTGTTGTGCAAAAGTGAAACGTCAGAAATGTGTTTGTCACTGCAAGTCACGCTGCTCAGGAACTCGTAAATAAATGTCAATGTTCTCAGGTTGTGACCGTCGTGAACCCTCTGATTGTTGTGCAATAGTGAAACGTCAGAAATGTGTTTGTCACTGCAAGTCACGCTGCTCAGGAATTCATAAATAAATGTCAATGTTCTCAGGTTGTGACCGTCGTGGAACCCTCTGATTGTTGTGCAAAAGTGAAACATCAGAAATGTGTTTGTCACTGCTAGTCACGCTGCTCAGGAACTCGTAAATAAATGTCAATATTCTGAGGTTGTGAACGTCTTGGAACCCTCTGATTTGTTGTGCAAAATGAATACGTAAAGTAAAAGATCAGGGTGGTTTATATATTGTTTTGACTGCGGGTATACTAATATATTTTTCCTAAATACATTCTGTGATAAATACGATGATTTTGAACAGTTTGTTTCTGTAAATTATATAATAATGGTGCAATATCATTGCATAACCTTTCTTACTCACCTATAAAAGTTCATCGAAATTATTTGTCACTAAAAATCTCATATCGACAGATGTCAGTTGACTTGTGCTACAAACACGTGATAAGCGTTAAACTTATATGATTAAAATAAGTAAGTAAATAAGTGAATCATTATATTTTTTTGTTATCTTGTAGTTATTTTA
Source organism: Aphrophora alni (assembly GCA_963513935.1). NCBI lineage: Eukaryota > Metazoa > Arthropoda > Insecta > Hemiptera > Aphrophoridae > Aphrophora > Aphrophora alni. Next base: position 139,496,924 of record OY740768.1, read on the forward strand.
TATTTATTTATCGTTCACTCATGAATTGGGATAAAAAAACTGGGTATGTAGAGGTGCGACGAATACGTCTTGTTTGCATCCTTAGAGGCTAGACATTAGCAAAAAGTTTGATAAATTCGAATTTGTGTTCTAACTTATCGCAGAATCGCCCCAATATGGAGTAATCAAGAAACTGAATGATCAAGATATATGGGCAAAAAGTTGATAAACAAATTTACTTTAATTGGAAAACGTGTTTGAGCTATAGAGCACTTTCACATTCAACAGACATTATTCCAAAATCACTCGTTTTGGCTCTTGGAACCTAAAAAGAGATATACCTTCAATAAATACACTATTCGCTCCATCACATAACTTTGTCTATGCTACGTATAGGTAATAAGGTAACAAACTGTTTATATACACAACAACAAAATGATTCTTACAATATTTAAATCTGCTCATTAATATATTATTCCACTCTTTGGAAAATATAGTTTTTTTAATTAATAAAGTCATAAAAAGATCTATCGAACTTATATGACATCATGTCAGACTAAAACAATAATCTATTTTAGTAAAACGAAAGATTTCTTAAGACGTACATATAGGTTCTCTTGAATTTCAGATATTGTAATTTCACATATCACGAGAAATCTGTTTTATCTATTTTACGAAGAATGTTAAAAATACGGCTGATATCGTCGAAGGATTGCATACACTCTTTACGGTGTATAACACAACTTTCCTTCTCACCTTAAGTTCCTCTGAAAAAGTTTCCGAACGTAAAAACTTGTCCCTCTTCAGATATTAACTTAGTTTTATTTTATGTGGAGTGAGGTTTATAAACGTTAGCTGTTTTTAATAATCTGTGAAAAGGATGCGTAACTAAAGACATGTTGTTTTTTGTTTTTTTTAGAATGGAAAACTGCAAAATTCCCTAGTCACTTCAGCCGGAAGATATAATTTTTTACACTTCCTATAGCTTAGTTTGAGTCCTTTTTGCGTATTAGAACCTCTGTTGGTCTTTACTACTGTTCAAGTTCTACACGGAAACCAATGATGAGGAATTTTTTCACCTCAAATGTTTCACATTTAAATAGTACATGTTTTACTGTTTCTGTGTATTTGTCACACAAACTACATTTCACTTTTTCTTTTTCAGTTCTAAGTTTTTTAGACGTTTCATGAAAGCTACACAACTCGTCACCCTCTGATTACACCTACTGGGTGAGACTATTACTTCTTGAAAACATATGTTATTAAACTTAATTTGTTTGGTACAACTTGTTTTACTTGTGCCATAAACACATCCTCGCTGTAAATCGAACAGAATAAAATCTGGTTTTTAAAGTTGACGGTAAAAGTTATTTTTTCTTTCTTTTACGTTTTAATTAATCTAGAATCATAATATTAATTTACGTACGATATTGCAGACGAGTTTGAATCATTATTGTTCACATGAATATGGTATATTTAGGTTTTTTTTACTATTAACTCAGGAGGCGGCATTTATGGAGAGATGACAACCAATACGTAAAAAAATCAATTTATTTTCCTTGACATTTAAAAGAGATATACCTCTCCGTCTTCATGATCTAATATAAAAGAAGGAATGAACATAAAATATTCTATTAATCAGAGAGTCAGATGAGAACAAGAGTTGATTAAGGGAGACCGTAAAAGAAGGATAAAAGAGAAAAATCTAAATCAAGACAACATAAACGTTTTAGATCCAGTTAGGATCCTTCAGGATTGCCAGGATCGAACTCACTACATGTGAGTCCTGTGGGACAGAATAAAACATATATAACTGTGATAATACATTACAGGTTACAACATTTAGGCTGAGTAATTTAACAGTGGGATAAGAGCTACGGAAGGATGTACATAAATTACACCCGTATATTGATCATTGTAAGCAAATTATGCTGTTAGTATGGGTAACACTTGCACGGTGTAACGATTTGCGTTCTTGAATTGAAACAGGCTAAATAGCGAAGTGAATTTATATTTAGTGCTTAAATAAAAATTTTAAAACTATACATTTTGTATAATGTATTCTATATTATATATAATGTATAACTTCATAAATATGTGTTTTATAAAATCTCATTTTTTAATTTGTTTTAAAAACAAAACCAAAACCAAATCAAAATCAAAATAAATTAATTGTCAACAAAAATGTCAGTTCCGAGCTCTAAAAAAATGGGGGAATGAATTATGGACGTGGTCATTGAAAAAACGGCTTGTATATTTAAATAATGACCTAAGGTTGTTTCGTTTGTGGGATAAACACGTCATCCGGTGTAAATTGTATTTAAATAAAATTTAATACCGCGGTTAATGTTCATTTTTGTATTTTTCTTATCATTCCTGATTCGTAATATTTTTGCGTCTTCGCATACGGATTTGGAACATTCATTTTGATATGTCACTAAAATTATAAATAAATCGGCAAAGCCGATTTTGAGAAATTCAATTTTTAACATACTTGGGAACGGTTTTTATATCTTTACGTTAACTCATGAACCGAATTTTTAGAGAGATGGAAACCAATATTTTTTTAAAGTTTATATATTCTACATTTGTGTTAAATTTGATCATAATCATCGGTGCCGGTTTTGAGGAAATAGTAATTGTGTTTTTCCATGTGACAGCTATCCGTATATTTTGAGCTAACAAAAATGGAAAAAATTCAGAGATATGGCTGAAATATGACCACATGCTAAATTTGTTTATCGGTTAACGTGAATGTAGAGATATTTATAAAGAAACTGTATTTAATTAAAGAATATGACGATAAATATATATCCCATTTATCTTGATTTTATAAATAACAGCGTAAAGTCAGTTATACTCTACACAAACTCCAGTAATTGTTTGTTGCTTTAGCTGATAACGATGTTGGGATGTTTCCCACCATTGAAATGTTTCTGCCACTTTGACTTGTAAATTACTGGTGTATATATAGATAACTGGGAAGGTTTGTTTTAGCCAGTCAACAAGAGGGTTGGAGATAAAATCTTATCGCGTGACTTCTTCCCGTTACGATATACAGGGTGTTTCATTAAGTACGCAACCCGGTTAGTAGTTTTGTAGTATAAATTTAAATGTATATACATGCAGTTGCATTGCCTTTACCAGAGATGTTTCAAGTGATTTTCATTAAATAATATACAGGGTTGCAATAGGTGCATGACATTTCGAACCACTTATAGTAATGTTTGTTTATTATTTTCAAACTTTCTCTTTTAATATGTTTCTTTTATAGTCTGAGTTGAGAGACAATAATGTGTAATATATAATAAATTAATTTTAATAACAAAACTAACTCTTTAATTCTATTTAATGTGGTGTAATTTATATGTACATTCAACATATGATTGTGCAATATTTTTTACTAAATTGTGGTTTGTTCCAGACAAATATAATTCAATAGTAGTATTAATTTTATTATAAACAGTTGTAAGAAAACATTCTTTATAACAAAAGATTTTAGAACTGTGACATTTATTTAAAAGATTTAAATATTTAAACAGTTTGGGGAGGTTTACTGTTCTGTAATAAATAAATAAGAGTGAATGGAGTCTTGACAATATTTCCATCTACTATTGGAAAACACTTAGAGTTGTAATCTTAAATTTAAATCCAAGAATTGAAAATTAAAATTAAGCGGAAAGGAAGTGATTTGTTGGTGTTTTATTAAATCATTATTGTTACTTAGGTAATGCTAGGGGAAAGATATTTTTGAAGTTAATCATATCTCTCTCCCGCTCGCTGTCTCTCTCTCTCTCTCTCTCTCTCTCTCTCTCTCTCTCTCTCTCTCTCTCTCTCTCTCTCTCTCTCTCTCTCTCTCTCTCTCTCTCTCTCTCTCTCTCTCTCTCTCTCTCTCTCTCTCTCTCTCTCTCTCTCTCTCTCTCTCTCTCTCTCTCTCTCTCTCTCTCTCTCTCTCACACACACACACACGCACACATACACACACATTCTGTTTGTATCTATTCTATATTAATTTTAATTATTAAATTCGTTATTAGTTTATTTTAAATATTGTTTTAATAATTTTAATTTTAATATTTAAATATTAAGATGTTGTTTTGTTTTTATTCGATTTTCACGTAATATTTTGTCTCTAGGCTAAAGTTTTGTATTGACTTTGAAGTGGTTTAAGTGGACGGTTCTAACTGCTCTCTAAAAGAAAGTCAGTTTCCTTTCATTCTTTATCTCTGTACTTACCGTCACTACTCAGATACATTGAACAACTTTTTCATTCATAAATCCACAAAACGTATTAAAACCAGAGAATTTTTTTTAAAAAACATCACAAATCAATGAAAGGTTGAATAAAAAATGAACCATTGACGGCGTTTTTAAATAAGGAGCCGAAACTTCTTTCGTTTGTACCATAAACACGTCGCGAGTGCATAGCTTTCATTAAAATCGAGCTTTTAATGACGGAGTCAAGGTCAGTTCTCATTTTTCTAGTTGCAAATTTGAGTAGCCCACGGATTTGAGACAATAATCCTCACATTTCGCCTAATTTTTTTTGTAATAGTTACAGTCGGTTTAAAGAAATTACGCCTTTTAACAGTTCCATGTTTGAAATTGTTGCTTTGTTTTTTCAGATAACTCATGAACCTGTATTTTTGAAATAATATCGGCTACTAAGTTTGTGGGTGTTCTTTAGAGGCTACGCGTGAGAAAATTACTATCAAAATCGTTATAGTCAGTTTTGAGAATTCTGAGTTTTGACATTTTGATTCTTAATCAAGCTACACTCTAATTTTTAATGTTCTTTTGAATGAAACTATTCGATATGTGGTCAAAATACGCCTACTTACAAAATCTTACTAAAATTTGTCTAAGCGTTTGGTATGTAGAATACTGCACAGATGACAGATATTCCAAAAAAAAACTTTTTTTACTGAGAGGTCTCAAAATATTTGTAGACACTACATCGAATATTTTGTCCCAACACAAAATATTCTATATACTACGAAAAAGTACACGGGTAAAAGTCACAGAAATGAAACAATTGTTTATATTATCTCTTTCTAATTTCATCAAGATATTATGGCTTCTATTCCTTTTAAGGCAAAGGAGTTATCTTTAATTAAAGGTTCTTAAGACTTTTTGGTACTTACGTATTAACGCCACCGCAGCAGAAGTTGCTAATGCGCATGCGCCAATATTTGCTTACTTTGCGATATAATTATATATCACGACAGGTTTGGCCAGGTAGCTATATATATATATATATATATATATATATATATATATATATATATATATATATATATAAACACCTGGCCAAACCTTATATATATATATATATATATATATATATATATATATATATAATCACCTGGCCAAACCTTTCGTAAGTTTAATTGAAGGTAATAATTTGAAATTAGATCATGGATAAACATGAGCTTTAAAAGTGAAGTGCCGCCAATCTACGCCTAAAATTTTTGCGACAAATCATAAAATGAAAGTATATGAATCTCAAAGCTGAAAAAAATGAAATTCTGCTTCCCTTAAACCAGTTTACTCTTTATTGGCGCATGCGCATTAGCGCAACTTCTGCTGCGGTGGCGTTAATACGTAAGTACCGACTTTTTTATTTCTTGACATACTAACAAACTTATCTTTTTATCAATGTATTAAACCATAAATTTAATCATTTGTCTTTAAATTAGTGTTTATAATATAAATATATAAAACTACAACCGTAATATCCGATATTTGTTATTTCTCAATATTTTGAAGTGGAGTTTGTAATTATATCGTGTGAACAAGGATAACAACCCTTTGTGTGCCCAACCCTTGTCTTAGTACATTAACTTGAACAACACACAAGGGGATGTTGCAATAAATGTATTCCTCTTTAATTAGCTTTGTATCATTCTTCATAAACTGAGTAACACAGGGTTTTCTTTTAAGTAGAACTTATTATTATATTCCAAAAGTATATTTATTTTTAAATTAATTATTATTTAGAGAATTTTAACAATATAATTAAAAAGTAATTATAATTAGTTATGATAAAAAAACATATTTAATAAACTATGTTATAAATAATGTATAATTTAGTATTGTAAAAACTTTTATTATTTAAAAAAAATAATAACATGTTAAAAAAAGACAGTAAGAACAAACTATTAGAGGGGAAAATATACTCTACTGTACAGTGTAAGCTAGTTTTATATGCATGGTTAATTAAGTACTATTTACTCCAATAATAATACTGTTTGTTTAATGGCTGTATATTTTCTTTATATAACTTTATACTCTATGGCTATATATTTTTTAAATATAAATATATACTCCGTGGTTGTATGTTTCCGTTATTTGACTATACTAAATGTGACTGGTGTTTTCCTTATGTAACCAAGTACTTTATTATAATTCAGGTTACATGTTTTGTATTATTTGCTGATGGATATTTTCATGGTATAACTCTAAACTGCAAGTTGTGTGTTTACGTTATGATACTGTATACTTTCTTAATAAATGAAAGTTTTATGTAACTATCATTAGTCTGTAGGAAATACTCTGTGGGTTAATATTTACTTTACCTGTATATTCTACATTTTACCATTCCGTTGAAATTTGTGTGTTCTTTATTGTTTTTGTTTTGTTTTTTGTAATCAATTATCTCTCTAGCATGTATGTGTTCTATATTGACTATATTACGATAATCCTGACAGTTTTTCTATTAAGATTATATTCTGTGTCTGTTTTTTCTATTGTGACTGTATATTCTGTGCCTATGTTTTTCTATTTCGACTGTACATTCTGAGTGTGTATATTTTATAACTGTGACTGTATATTTTAAGCCTGTACGTTTTACTACGGTGACCATATATTTTGAGCCAGAATGATTTTCCGTTGTGAGTATAAATTCAGAGCTTGCATGTTTTAATTTTTGTATTTACGTTCTGAGTCTGTAGTATGGATTTCTTTTCTGACAGTATATTTTCAAACTGTATTTTGATCTACTATCAAAATATACTCATTAATTCTATGTTATACTTTGCATAATTAAATGCTGTATAGCTAATTGATTTATTTGTAAAAATGTATCGTTTAAAATACTTTGAGCTACAATTTTGCGTACAGTTTACTTTGCTCCTCGGAAATATATTGGCAATTGTGTACGTGACTCTGCCATTAAGAACCATTAGTGTGACCCGTGAGAGTCCTTTACAAAATGTTTACAACATCCTGTGAGACGTACCATAGTCCAGGAATTTAAAACATAGTTGATCAATAGATTTCAATATCACTGAAGAATTGTTTGAGTTAATAATACGTAAGAAATGTCTATGAGTTACAACTGTATGTTATTAAAATAACTATAACTACATAACGAAGCAGTCTAATTTAAGTCGGTTTTATAATATTTTTTTCTTTTTTTAAAAAAATACAAAATTTAAAGATATTTATAATTATTTTTATTGAAGATATTTTTCAAGTAATTCAATTTTTATTTCTACATTTAGACGCACATCGCTATTAAACTCTCTACAAATATGATGGTGTTTTTTATTTAGTTGATCCCTAAAAGTTCAACTGATTTTTGAAAAACAGAAATTTTATGTTTTTTGGCATCTACACTCAAATTTTGACTTTTGACAAATAGAACACATAACTGCGATATATGGCTCTAAATAAGCCCAAATAATAAATTGATTAATTTTTGCATTTAAGGGCTATGTAACACTGTACACGCTACGTAAAGACGGATATTAGATATTATTACCAAAACAGGGGAGCTCAAAACAATTTATATCCTCAAAAGCTCAATACTTATAATAAACCATTACATAACTCTCTACTATGCATATGTGACAAAGTAAAGATTTACTGCTACTGATTTATTTACTAATAAATAAGAGAAGCTGTGTAATATTAAAAGAATGTTAAAAATGTCCTCCCTTTATTTACGTTATTAAACATAAATATGTAATAAACATATATTTATTGAAAATATTACATAACTACTGCTACATAACTACTACTATATAACAGACTGTTTTACTCAACATTATGCTACAGTTAATTAAACATAAAAGTACATTTTCATTGTTTAAAACAAATTAGAACATATTTAATACTAGATCACTTTTTAAAGAAACGGGATTTAAATAAAACCAGAATCTCAAGGGAACCACTGCACTGCGGAAGAGTATAAATAATACTAACAAGCATAGCGATACAGTTAGCGTTGGCAGCGGGGGTAGCTCGAACACTTATAATTTACTGGAATTTTTCTCAACTTCTTTTGTTTTAAGATTCCAACTCCTAACAAGATACTCGTGCATCAATAATTTAAAATTTAATGAAAAAGGTACAATAAAATTACTAATTTAACATTTTGAAGTTTACTGTGGGAGCCCCCATAAATATAAATTCAAATATTTTACAGCTTTAAGAATTTATAAACACGCTATAATATTGGTTTACTGTTTTTTTAACATTAAGGACACAAATCATATAAGTGTGTCCTTATCAAAGCAGAGTCCACCGAGTTGCCACATTGAACACACTGTGTGTGAGTGGAGGAAGAATAGATATAATGGAGAGACAAATATCTATAAATCATAAGATGAACCCAATTACAGTACGTTATTTATTGAGAACGGCCAACACAATATATTTGTCTGTACTAAGAAGCATCACACCTACGCTTCGCCCTTTTGGGGACACGAATGCTCAGACTACGGATATTCCAAAACGAGGTTTTGAGTACAGTCACTAAAGCACCAAGGTACACCAGAGTTAGGACCTAACATAAAGATTTAAATGTGCCGTACATCAAACAAAATATCCAACGATTAGCAGCTAATCTCTACAAGAGGGTGTACTAATCTGCCCTGTGACCTTGTCCTACGCAACAGGGGTACCAAAGAATAAAGATAGTTTTTAGTGAGTAAGGATCTCACACTATTGGGAAGAACGGATGTCTCCCTTTTTTAAAGATTTTCCACTTATCCTACGAAATTAAATCAAAAACAAAAAAACTGTTGATTTTCACTTACCTGTGACATTACTTATACTAGAGTAATCTTTCACGTTTGTTATATCTTTTAATTTATAATTTAGAAAAAAAATAGTTCTCTAATCTTTCAGTATGATTAGCTCGTACAGTTTTAGGTGTTAGAAACAATGGTGTTATACAAGTATTTTTATTATACCTTCTTGTCTCTGATACTGTCATTCTCTTCTGCTAAGCATCAGTCGTTTGTCATGATCCAGGTATTTTCATCTTTCACTTATATGTGTTCCACTGTAGCCTGGAAAAATGTAATACTTGTTTCCTTCCTGACATGTATATACTACAGAAAACGTTATGTATAAGTTATAAAAGCAACGGTGAGTTTTAAACGGGTAGATCCGTTTTGTGTAAAAAATAGTTTTTAGAATACCATCTGTCTCTGTTTATGTACAGTTCTCTACAACCCAAATGCGTTGGTTTGATATACCAAATGCCCTAAAAGTCCCACCCCCCTATTATTATTTTTATTAATGGAAATAGACCGATTTACTTTGGGGAAAGTTTAGATAACCAAAGGAGTAGTTTTTTGAAGTACAATATTTTAAACCCTTACCCCCGAAATGGGGTAGTTTAGGGGTAAGTCAAGAATTTTAAATAGCACCCCTATTGAGTGATACTTCATTTTAAAGGCCTTTTAAAAATATGAATAATGACGTAAACTAAAGGTCTCTAAGTTCATCCTACCCAACATAGCGACCAATCGAATTGTGAATTTTACGTTAATAATTACACCGGAAATGTTACGAAATTCTTATTTTTAAAAGGCCTTTAAAATGAGGTATCACTCAATAGGGGTTGCTATTTAAAATTCTTGACTACCCTATTTTGGGGGTAGGGTTGGAAATGTTGATACTTCAAAATACTCCTCCTTTGGTTATCTAAACTTTCCCCAAAGCAAATCTGTCTATTTCCATTAATAAAAAAAAAAAATAGGGGGGTGTGACTTTTTGGTATAGGCATATTTTTGTCAAATCTCAGGACTTTTTTCTCACTATTAACTAAAAATTTCTCAAAATCCTCTATAAATATTTTCATATAAATTTCCTAAGTTATAGCTTTTAAAAACCCAAAATAACGTAGTTGTGACAGCTCTCCAAAAATGATGTTTTTTTTATTATTTTAAAACACCAAATTAGCTATTCTGTTATGAAATTTACAAAATAAACTCTTCCGATTTTGTTCAAAATTTAATTAAATGAAAAGATTATTACTCCAAACCGTGTGTAAAATGATAACTACCGTTCATTAATAATAGTAAGAAATTAAAATGAATTTTGACCGACGGTATTAAAAGCTTGATTTATACCAATAATGTTAAACTGATGTATGTTTATGGAACAAACAAAACAAATTACTGCTCTTAATAAAGTATATATATCCATGATTAATTTTCTCATTTTGATTGACAACTACCTAACTGACATTTTGGTAACGAAACATTTTAGTTGTTATTTGGTTTTGGGGATAGGTGAGATAGAAATGTTGTCCAATATTTGAGTATTTTTTTTTTGTTTTCATATCCTACTACCGTTGTATATTTCTCTGCAACTTTAACTTAATGTCACCATTTATACATTTGTCACAATCCCAGTCTTTTCTTCTTTGACTAATGTGTTCCAGTGCAGCCAGGAGAGGGGGGAATACTTAATACTTTCTCAATAATTGCGGCACACTTGTCTGACATAACGCAATATGAATAATATCTGTCTTCCATTCTTTGTCCAGAACTGTAACATTCCAGTGTTTCCAACAAAAATGGAATACTTTATTCAACTTGTATTTATTCTGTGTAGTTAGTTATTCTGCGACAACTAAATTCTGCGTATTTAGTGTGCCCAATAATGAAACCAACGAAATTTACAAGTTTGAATTCGTTGGGGAAAAACGGTGAAAACAGTTCTTATAAACATAAGTCCAGAAACGCTTCCTTTCCTGAAAACCCACCTTTTTTTTAAAATACTTAAATCTTAAAAGTAAATATTTAATGAGGTCAAATTTGGCATACTTATACATTATGTAACTTTTTATAAGTGTACCAAATATAAAAACTTCAGATTATACAGTTTTAAAACGACGGCCGTAAAAATATATAACGTCTAATTACTCGAAATTACTCAGTAACTTTACTAAAAACGTGTAACGGGCGCCAGTTTTAATCTAAAGAATTAAGTTTTTCTTGTTGGTAAAAAGTCACATAATAAATGCGTCTACGACATTTCAACCCAATATTTTAAGCATAGTCAGAAAGTGTTTATAAAAATACAAAATAGCGAATTATCTGTAGAGAAGTATTTCCGGACATATTTGAACTTTGTTTATTATTTTGGTCAAAAATTACACCTGCAAATTATGTTGATTTTCTTCTGGGACTTCATGTATTTTGTTAGTACAAAAATATTCTGGCTTTTATTAGGATCATTATTATTAAGAATCAAAATCAATTTATCTTGGAAATCGATATCCTCTCTCTTCAGGATGAACAAAAAAATAGGGGAAATATATATGATGTTACAAAAATTCAGAAAACGAGATGTTCCCCTACTTTGTCTTATACTGTAAAATCAATCAAATATTTTTTTAAACTTTTCATAAATTGTAGCAAAAGTTTTATTGAATTACATTATATTTTGTTTATTCCTGATTTATATCTCCTAAAATTAGATATTTTATAGAAGATAGATCAAGCTCACAAACATATTTTATCCAATTTGACGTCTCCTGACTATAAAAGAGTTGTTTTTGGAATAATGTCTGTCTGTCGGCAGTTGTTTGTGCAGGGCTTTATAGTCGAAATTGACAGTTTTTTTTTTAATTCTGATAATATGTGAGATGACTGATAAATTTAGGGGTGGTTGCCATAAACAATTGTAAGATTTTCTCCAAATCGGTCTGACAATTGTTATTAAATTTTTCTACAGTAAACTGTGAAGGACGTAAAAACATCCCTTAAAATGCCGGTTTGTGAGTTATCGGTAAAAAAACAAAAAATCAGTGATGGGGTTGTTACACTGATGATACTTTATTGGACTGTTATAAAATACATATTTTTTTCCAAATCAACTCTACCGATTTCGTTCATTTAGTGAAATGTGAATATTGATGACACACACCAATGTACAAAATTACACGTTAAACAATTTAGCATGAATTAAATTTCGAAGACGCGTTTATGACACAAGCGAAGCAAGTTTAAAGCTATAGTGAAATCCTTTCACCTCCTGTCTTTTACCCGACGATACTCCCAATCTAACAGCCTCACTATTAAGTTGCCTGAATAGTAAAATGAAGAGGAATTATTGTATTAAAGCGGCTAACAAGAATAATCTAGCCCCCTCTCTCGCGACGCAAATTCTTATAGCACATAAAGGATAGACCGAGAGTCGTGTTTAATATCTCCTTTGAAGGATGGGTCAGACGGCCTAGGGTTTTCGGCGGTGCGTCTCCTAAATCCGTATAAAATTAAATTTTGTGATAAGTAGTTAACTACCATTTTGGCATAATACTCTTTCCTAGACTACTAGTTTTAAAGAGAGTAATTACCTTAATATTATTCATAGTTAATTTAGTTTATATATACTAAACTATATATTACATTTAATAACAAAGATTTGATCGCTCATGGACTTGACTGACTGAGCTGTAATATTGAGGAGTCGAGGGTATGTCTGGTTAATTCCCCCTCCCTGTACTCAAATTTCCTTGCCAAACTCAACAAAATTTCCCTACTCTCTTAAATATCCACCCAATCCCTGCCAAAAACAATTTTCTTAAATCTATAGATGCTGCAAAACCCTATTTATTTATGTAAATAATTTACGTCTGACAACTACAGTAATGACAGTTTAGGATACGAATAATTTTAGTTGGTTCTTATTAGGTTTTGGGGATGAGTAAGTGAGAAAGTTTGTGCAATATATGTGCACCCTTTATTTAAATGACGACTTCTATTTCTTTTGATATGCTCAGTGCCGGACAGAATTGTTTAGAGACATACCTTAACAACAGTTGAGTCATTTCATCAAATGTCAACTAATATCAACAGTTAAATATTACTCAGCTATCATTTTCATTGCTTTTAATTAAGAGTTGAATTTATAATAATGCAATAGAGATGTTTGGACAACTTGAACTTTACCATTTTATATGTCCCCCGGGAGAGTGTTTAAACAAGAAGTGAATAACTGCCTACTTGTCTCGGTAAATATTTACCCTGTCCTATCTTCCATCTTTGTGTCTTCTTAATACTTTCATTTACTATTCATTGTGTTATCTAAAGTTTCTTCATGCAGCATCTCTGTCACTTTATACTTTAGTCTTGATGTTAATAAATATGTTGCATAATTTGACTACATACATACTAATAAAATGTTTGTATTAAAAAAGTTATTAGACGCCATCAAAGTACTTACCCAGCACTGTCGTACAATGCAATATAAGAGATCTGCTAAATGTAATGCCCAGAAGTTGGTTTCTTGTGCCTTGAAGGAAATTGTATTGGTAGATCAAACTGCTACTAAACAGCTGTACCTCGTAACTGTGTATATCACTACTTTCATGACATCGACAAGGCTCTTGATTTCCATATATTAAAAAGTCCCCACTCGCTTATCTCATTGTTTGGCCCTAATTGGCCTCGAAGTTGTACATTTTGTAAAAGACCCTTCCCTTGCTACTCTCATGTTGATGATTCTGCCTTGCAGGATCTCGTAATGTAGGAATATCACATTTCCTAGGAAGGTTAAGTTTCGAAATTATATTATTCACAAGAACGTTGCAATTTCTCATCGTAGTGAAGTGAAGTTTTTACCATTACATGGAAGTTGAAAACTGCAATTTTGCAATAATATTTTTATTAATTTCAATAGGGTTCTATATGAGTAGATTATAGTTCCCTAATCAATACCTCATAATGCTGTTTAAGGTTTTGTGAACGTTATCGTGCACGCAAAGACGACAACGACGATGGACTTAAGGCATGTGGAAAATCATTTTTTCGATGAAATGTTAAGAGCAGACAAATAATGTTGTTGGATATTTTCACTATTATGAAACTCGCCTTATACGACGAAGTAAAAAAAATTGTTAATTGTTATTACAATTATTATGACATAGTCTATCAAATAATTTCGCTCTAATACTATGAACACTTTGTGGTGGATACACTTCTTTGAATTATCAGAAAAACTTCAAAACATAATTACACACTAATAGCTCCATACACTACTACAATTCAGATTCATACACAACACCGGTTTTAAATGTTTCACCCTCTTCGGCCGAAAAACTAATTCTCCATTATCTTAAAGCTGTTTTATCTTTCTGTTTTTACGTCCAAAATGTGACCATTCCAAATCCCTCTACAATTCGACCTTTCTTATTACCAAATGGGCGTTTACAATATTTCGTTAACTTTGTTTTGAAAACTCTGTAATATTTGCAATTACTTTTCCCAATCCATCGCCAAAGTTCTACTCCATTCGTCCATACAGATATCAACACTTGTTTTTAAATTAACAATTTATTATGCAAGGGCAGTTTAGAGTTTTTTTTTTCGTTTAGCCACTGTATTTTTCTGAACTTAATATCTTTAAACGAAATCGGTAAGTATATTTTACTTTTAAATTATTACAAAGAAAGGGAATTTTGTCGATATAGAAACCAATATATTTTGTTTAGGTCTTTAGGGAATACATTTCACAAAATTTTGATCAAAATAGTTAGTCTATAACCTATTTTGAAAACGTAGTATTTTTTTAAGCATCACAACGCCTCCATATTGTGAGTTATTTAACAAGATAATTCCCGAAAATGCTTTAAATATAATCACGTACCATTTTATATAAAACTTAGTATCAGTTTCTGTGCTTTAGAATGTACATACGACTGACGACGTTTAGGAAGACAATAAACAGATATCCTTTATGAACTCAGAGGACACCATAATGGATGTATCAAGAAAAAACTAGACGTCAACTTTTTGACCTATCACTTACTTACTCGGTATATTTAAAAGTAAACAAATTAATGAAAGCAATATTGTAGACTAATACATTTCTCAATCAATTATGCATACTGAATTTCCTGGAGTGACACAACTGGAGTTGAACAAGTGATAAATAAAGTAAAAACGTTTTGTTAGAACAATACAATTAAAACCCACCCTTTTCATGTAACTATTTTCTTAGTTGTCTTAATGCAACATATATTCGGAGGGAGTTCTAAACTTTACGATTTCAACCCTTGAGAAAATGTCTTCCTTTTCTATATTAACCTGTCGTGTTAAGCTCTCCTACTCTTAATACCATTTTCCAACAAACGTATGGCTCTTCGGCATTTAGATAAAATATATTTGTTGAAAGTCGTCCAAAAGTAAATAAGTCAATGTTGTTGTTTTCTTGATGTTTTTACTGACCTGTTGTAATAAAAGTGGTTGCTAATATTGTTGGTTTTATTTTACTTTTAATCTACAATCTTGTAATCTTGTAAAAGATAACGAAAAACTCTTAACAGTTAATTAAATTTGAGGGACAATAATTCACATATAATAAACAGACATCCTCATAATAATAATAAATAGCAGAGTGGGTTGTATTTGGTAGGTATAGTTAAACATATTTTAAAATGTATTTTGTTACTAATTTAATATTTTGGAAGGAAAATAAACGGAATTTGAAATGTTTATTCATGAAATGGGTGGTAAAATATGTTTAATTCTTAATGCATACTTATTTCAATATATATTATATATATATATATATATATATATATATATATATATATATAAGTTATAGTTTTTCTTGTGAAAAACGTGTTTTTAAAAAATGCTTTATTTATTAAAAACAATAACAGATTTTACAATAATAACAAATTACAATAATAATTATTATTGGAGAGAACTTGTAACAATGATGTTCACTCACTGGTTACCAGACAGACTCTGATTTTACATTGTTTCTTAGCTTTAAAAGTAAACTATGGTCTAAGCCTATTCCTAAGAACTGCAACCGCAGTTTTGTTGATTAGTAATCATGATTCTAACAGCTACATATATGACAAAGGTTTTGTCATGTGTTACTCATGTAATATTTAGTTAATTTAATTATATAACTCCTCCATCCCTAAATAAAACATCCGGAGGTGGATGTTGATTGTCTACTACTGGATTTCTATTATTTTGACATTTTTTATAAGTAAAATATATTATAATTATAATTATTATTACATAGATTAACATTGTCCATAAATTCAAGTTATAATTAATAAATGTTTTCTGTGGCATAGGTAAAACATTATACAATACTATCATTAATTTCCAGTGCTGTATATTGACAATCATTAGTTTTAACAGAATGCAAAATAGATTTTTCACAATCTAAATTATTGTGATTCACACATTAAAATGTTTTTAACCTTAGGAATTATAGTAACATAATTAGATTCATATTTAGTTGGAATAGGATATAGTTTATACAACTTAAACTCTTCTTCTTCTACAATTGGTAGCCTTAAAAAATAAATTATTTCGTCATTATTTATTCTACAGCTTATTTCTATTATGTTTTCAAAGTCCCACACGTTTTCTATGCTTGCCGCAACTGATCACCATAAAATTTATGAATTTTTACAATTTCATCGAACAATTCTCTTGTGGATATAATACTGGGGTGGAATACTCCTAGCTTACAAAAGGTTAATGAATTTTCTAAATCTACGATTATACTCAGTACAATATTATATAGTATATTTAATTGATTAAGTATATCTCTTATCTCTGTTGTGATTGAGATGGCTTCTCTAAGGAACAGGAAGGACCTGGAACATGATTAATTGTATTAATTTCCTTAAATTTGGCTGTTTTCCTCGGTCTCTTAATGTTGGACAAATGTATTTTCTTCTTTGTGTTATAATGCCTGGCTCGAATTTCGGCGGTTTTCTTATCTTTATCTGTCGTCAATATTTGTTCCTTATTAAATTTATTTTTTGTTTTGCTTTGTTTTTGTACATTCTTTACATAAACGTCTGTTGGAATCTCAGGTAGTGGTTCCTTATTTTGGTTTCTTTTGTTTTGAATGTCTTCCTTAATTTTTTGATTGGCTTGTCTAATTTGTTCGTATAATTTTCTGGTCTTCTCCTTATGAGTTATTACATAATCATTGATAAGCTGATTTTCTATGTCCATGTCTAAGATGTTGTTAGAATTTACATGTCCATATAGTACTTCAAAAGGTGTCAGTCTAGTCACGGAATGTATACTATTGTTATATGCAATGCCTGCATATTTCACTTTCTTTACAATATTATCTTTCCTGAATTCTTCTTGGTTATTTAATAATCTTACATGTTCAATCAAAGTGGAATGGAATCTTTCACATAATCCATTAGAAGGTGGATGCTGGGTGGATGTGAAGTGAATTTTTATTTTGTGAAGTTCAGTGATCTCCTTTATTATCCTATTACTAAATTCAGTTCCATTGTCTGACACTATAAGCTCAGGAATTCCGTAGTGTGCGAAATAATCTAGGAGTTTATCAGCAACTTCTGTGGCGTGTGCTCCTCCTACACGATACACTTGCGCGTAACGAGAGAATCCGTCTATTATGCTGAGAAATCTGTTTTTCTCTAATGATATGCTATCTACATAAATTACTTGTAATGGTCTTACAGGTGTAGGCGTAAGATTCATTTCTAATTTCAGAGGTACTCTTTCATATTTTGATTTCAAACAAATATCACAGTTATTGATAAAATTTTGAATGTGTCCTTTAATATTCGGCCAATAGTATTTCCTCTTTATCTGCTCATACGTTTCCTGCATCCCACGATGGTTGGTCTTGCTTGTGTGATAATTATTTATTATTTCCTGAATTTCGTCTTCTCTAGTTATATCTATTAATTTGGTGTTACATTTAACTAAACAAAGTTTAGAATTCTTAAAGTTTCTGGATACACATATTGCAAATTTCTCATAGACATCGTTTTCAAAATAAACATTATACTTAACTTTTGGCACTAGGTATTCTTTTATAAATTTAATAATATCGTTTTCAAAATTATTTTCAGACAATTCAACAATTAATCTTAATTTCGATGTTCCAAACAATTTCACTATTTTTACTCCTTTGGGTTGGTATTTTACAGTTGATACAAAAATTTGATTTCTACCAAAATTTACCGGCTCGTCCGAAATTGGAATTTCTACCGATGTGTTACCTTCAAAGTTTGAATGGATCGTTTGGTCATTTGTTTCACCGATTTCCTCTTGATTAACAGCGTTGTCTTCTTCTAAGTCAAAGTTCACGATCATTGATTGGTCGTCATCTAATCCATCTAATTCTGGAAAATAGAGTAAGGTTGATTCCGCTGCTGTCCTCTCTAACTCTTTTCTTGTGTTATCACGAGGTTTTGTTGAGCTTTTTTCAGTAATATTTAGCTGAATCCTGGATAGTGCGTCAGCATTTTTATTAGTTTTCCCTTTCTTATATCGTATCTCATAATCATATTCTTCTAGCTTGAGTCGCCATCTTAAGAGCTTAGAGCTAGGTTCTTTGACAGAAAATAGCCACTGTAACGGTTTGTGATCGGTGAAAATTTTGAATTTTCTCCCAAATAAATATGGTCTAAAATGTTTGGTCGCCCATACAATCGCAAGTAGTTCTTTTTCAATTGCTGAATAATTGACCTCACTATCATTTAAAGTGCGGCTGGCGTAAGCTATGGGAAGATCTTGTCCATTATTCTCCTGACTCAAAATTGCTCCCACGGCAAAATTGCTCGCGTCCGTAGTTAATATAAATTCTTTTTCAAATTTGGGGTATTGCAACAGAGGTTCATTAGTTAGAATATTTTTACACGTTTCGAAACATTCTACATAATCAGGTTTTTCAATATCAATTTTTGCATTCTTTTTTAAACAAGTGGTAAGTGGTTTTGTAATTTTTGCAAAATTTTTAATAAATTTTCGATAATAGCCTAATAGTCCTAGAAATCCTTTTATTTGCTTTGGTGTTTTCGGGATTGGGTAATTTTTTATTGCTTTTATTTTTTCTGGATTAGGTTTGACTCCATCTGGCGTCACTACATGGCCCAAATATGCAACCTCTTTCCTTAAAAATTCCGTTTTATCTAA
Source organism: Aphrophora alni (assembly GCA_963513935.1). Taxonomy (NCBI): domain Eukaryota; kingdom Metazoa; phylum Arthropoda; class Insecta; order Hemiptera; family Aphrophoridae; genus Aphrophora; species Aphrophora alni. Next base: position 139,516,090 of record OY740768.1, read on the forward strand.
CTGTATTTTAAAATTGGCTTCTCTTAACCTAGTAAACACTTCTTTTAACCTACTTATGTGTTCTTGTAAACTAGTGGAGTATATTATAATGTCGTCAAGATATACTAAACAAGTTTCGTTCTGAATTCCGCGTAGGATGTTATTCATTATTCTTTGGAACGTTGGTGGGCTGTTCTTTAAACCAAAGGGCATTCTGAGAAATTCATAATGACCTGTCTCTGTGGAAAATGCGGTCTTGTCTACGCTATCTGGATGCATTTCAACTTGATGAAAACCCGAGGCGAGATCCAAGGTCGTGAAATATTGTGATCTGCCTAATTTGTCTAATATGTCAGTAATATTGGGGAGTGGAAATTTGTCATCTATTGTTTTTGCATTAAGACCTCTAAAGTCAATTACTAGTCTAAATTTTTGTTTATTTGAAGCGTCCGTTTTCTTTGGAACAATCCACACAGGTGAGTTCCACGGCGAGTGTGATGGTTGAATTACCTTTTGATCGAGCATTTCCTGGATTTGCCTGTTTACCTCCTTTCGATAAATTTTAGGATATCGGTAGCTTTTCGTATAAACCGGTATCTCATCTGTTGTTCTTATCACATGCTTGATCTGGTTAGTAAAGGTTAGGTTATTGTTTTCTTGATGAAATATATCCGAGTATTCGAAAATTAATTTTAATATCTCCCGTTTCTCTTCAGAATTCATATGTTCCGTTCTAATTTGTTGTTCATCAAATTTCGACTTTTCGTGTTTTAACATATTAAAATTTACCTTTTTTGTTTGGTTAGTATTTAATTCACAAATTTCGTAATTATCTAATGGCTCTATGTACATGGGTTCGACAATTAATCGCCTGTCTGCTGTTGTGTTGTTAATTACAGGACAATAACTTTCTCCATTTTCGACTTTTAAAATGCATTGTGGTATTTCAAGTCCGTCTTGTTGTCTATAAGATATTATTCCTTCTCCATTGTACATATTACGAATTTTAATTTTTACTGTCTGTCTAGAGCGTGCCCTGATTACGTAACACGCGCTCTTATTTTCATTAGGATTCGTATCCCTATTATCTGAATTTAGTTCCTCTGTATTAAAAAATTGCATTGATATTTTCTTTTCATAAAATATTAATTTATTATTCACAAAATCCAGAGTGATTTTTAGTTCCCTTATATTATCAAGTCCAAGTAGTATGTCAAAATCTTTATGGAAATCAAATAAATAGAATTTAGACATTTTCTTTCCTAATATTGGTAGTTTACAGCTAAATTTCTCTTTTGATGTTCCGTGTGCGGTACTTACTTCAAACGGTTCTGTTTTTATTGTATTTTTTAACATAGTGAAAGCAATAGACTTTTTTATAAATGATCTGGTACTACCTGTATCTATTAATATTTTAAAATTAGTTTTCGGATCAATTATGTATGGTAAGTGATTTGTCTCATTTTCAATGTGCATTATGGAAAATTTTCTTTTAATGTGGTTAGGCCTAAAAAATGATTCTGAACGTTTTCGTTTTCTTGTGAAAATCCATAGGCATTGTCTTCCCTAGTAAAGTCATCTACGTCATATTCATTTTGCATTTCCGGGATATGGAGATAGTCTTCCGTGAAGTTGCAAGCGTCATCAGTCTGTTCTGTCAATGAAATATTCTGCACTTGGTCTGTTATCTTATCAACTGAATTACTACGAACTTCCTCCTCAACCGGTTTTCCTGTTATTTGATACAACCTATTTTGTTTAATTGGGTTTCCTGTTTGGCGAGTTGATATGCTCATCGGCGTGGGTTGATACATTTAATTTGTTTTTTGTGTGTGATTTACAAAAGGTTTTAGTTGTTGGCTATGATTTACATAATTTTGTCTATTAAACTGGCCTGAATTGTTTTGTGGAAATTGTTTATGTTGATTTTGAGAGGATGGATAATAATTATTCATAGGTTTACGAATTGGCAGGTTTTGAGGTTTTGGTGGTAGCATTTGCCTATTAGATTGAAATAGCTTATTATTTTTAAATTGGAAGTCGTTGGTCAACATATTTAATGCTTCATTTAAAGAGCTGGGATTTTTTGTTCGCATCAAGGATCCTAATGGTTCTTGAAATCCCCTTAATAACACTCTTAATGCTAATCTTTGTACATAAGCAATTAAAATGTCTTTAGCAACGGTCTTTTCTTTGTTTAGGAAAAAAGCTACTTGTAAATTTAGTAATTTTTGAACTCGTTCATAAAAATGGAATGGTGATTCACTGTTTTCCTGTTTTAACTCCGCCATTTCTAGGTTTAAGGTAAAGCAATCTCTTTTATCGGAATAACTCGTTAAAAGGATGTTCTTGACCTCATCCCAAGCATAAGTATTTGAATTAACTACATTTTCTAGAGCTTGACCCTTCAATTTGGCAAGAATAGATGAAAACAAATATTCGTTCTGGAAATCTTCAGGGTTATCAACTACGTAAAATTTCTGTACTATCTTCTCAAAAATTGAAATAAACCTATTGAGCATGGAGGGTTCACCACTGTACTCGGGGATCATGTCCAAGTACTCTTTTTTTAAAATTGGGATAGCCATTATTAATAATCACTTAACTTACTACTTATTCTATACAAGATAATTAAATGAAAACTAATTATTAAAGTATGATATGATATAAAAAGTTACAGTTTTCAAACAACTGTTGTATAAAATTCTTAAAAAGACGTTACTTTCAAAAATTAAATATTTTATACAATTCAATTACTTGAAATTAATTAATAAGATATTAAAAATATTACTTGCAAATTATTTACAAAATTATTTTGAAAATGATTTTATTCTTTTTGTTCTTATTCACAGAACAATATAATAAGACAATAAAATCCTTGTTTTACTCACAGTAGTGTCGTGAATAATTTGGTCATTGCAAATACTTGTGGAACAGCTTAGGCGTGATCCTTTTCTTTTTTCTTTCTTCGTTTTTCTTTCTTCGTTCTTCTTTCTTCGTTCTTCTTTCTTCGTTCTTCTTTCTTCGTTCTTCGTTCTTCTTTCTTCGTTCTTCGTTCTTCTTTGCAGATATTCGCTCTGCGGTTGTAGACTCCCAATTAACGATCGAAACCGACGGATGTTATATTCACTAACTTCCTTGAAAGTCTGTTGTCCCGAGAAAAATTAATATGCACTTAATTCTTCTGAAACGTTCTTGTTGTTGTTCGTCCACTTCGTTAATTAGTTGATACTAAAAAGAAACTAATATTCATTTAATCTCTTCGAAGTGTCCTACCGACTGCGCCAGTTATAGTTTTTCTTGTGAAAAACGTGTTTTTAAAAAATGCTTTATTTATTAAAAACAATAACAGATTTTACAATAATAACAAATTACAATAATAATTATTATTGGAGAGAACTTGTAACAATGATGTTCACTCACTGGTTACCAGACAGACTCTGATTTTACATTGTTTCTTAGCTTTAAAAGTAAACTATGGTCTAAGCCTATTCCTAAGAACTGCAACCGCAGTTTTGTTGATTAGTAATCATGATTCTAACAGCTACATATATGACAAAGGTTTTGTCATGTGTTACTCATGTAATATTTAGTTAATTTAATTATATAACTTATATATATATATATATATATATATATAAATTCAAATAATTATTCCTGCACTTTTAGCACAATATTTTCGACGGGAAAATCCTGCTTCATGATGAAAAGGTATTAAATATGCACTTTTGAGTCGTTGTCTGTGCAGCACAGATTCGCTATAAAGCAATAAATCAACTTATATGAGTATTTATCGAGACGCTTAGAGGAAAATCAACGCATCTCAGTTCTGTCTAAGCATATTTTTTTAATTAGTTGTTCATTATAAACACCAAGCTGAAAACATCAGTTTCAAGAACACATACTAAACCATAATTAGTTATCAAGCCAAATTATAATCTGAACGAGAGATATCATATTTTGGAAGAAAGAAAAGAGTGTTTTTTTTCTGTTTTGATGTTCAACGTCATGACTGAATATGGGAAAGACCCAAATGAAGTTTTGACTCAAGTACAGAAGTTTTAATTTGTATACGTTTTGCAAATAACTTTTGTTCTTTTTTTTCTCATTTTTGTTTTGCTTAATCATTTCATAAAATAGGAAGAAAAGTACTTAAAACACTGTTACTTCTTCAATACTCTATTAGTGTCAAGGTCGAAATAGAACAAATTTTGGTCAAGAGAGACCCGATACGAAAGATGGAGCTGAAATGTATATCCAGCTAGACACCTCGGGATTACTGCGCCTTTACTCGCTATATTGAGCCCCTGAGTGTCCATAAAGTTAGGTTGATATAGTGAATGTTATATTGCATTGTATGTGTCCAGTTAGGTTACATTTGTCAAAACATCCTTGTAATTGGCATGTTTGCCTATACAGCTGTAATAAAACAAGAGTGAAAATATGTTTTGTTCTACGTTATAATACCGAAAACTGACGAAAAAGGACTTTCAGCAGTTGTGCAAATACTTCTTATGGAAAGGTGTAGTAAAATTTAGGGGGAAAAGTTTGGTATATAATTATGAAAGCATTATCTATCGTTAAAGCGAAATAAAATTCTAAAATTTAATCAAACTAATAAATTAAACCTCTTACTACTGATAATTCCCTAAATTTATCCACCGATATGTTTCTCTTCATAATTATAAATTTGACAAATTTTCAAACTAACAATGATTGATTAATTGTATGAATAATTAGCTAAGTGGTAGTTTAATTAGTTTCAAATCATTAATGTTACCATATAGTGGTTCAAAATATTACTAATTTGAAACATTTTCAATTGAAAAATGATTATATTATGGCATAAATATTTAAATAAATGTGTATTTGTTTAATTTATATTTTATATTTCTTAATATACTGTAACCATATAAAAAATATATAATATTTTGAAATATTTTAAAATACGAAATGACTAAGTTACTGTATGAATATTATCTTTGGTGTAACTGTTTAGTAATTATTTTACAATCATTAACCTTTGTTTTTATATAAAACAACTCTTTTGTGCATATTTTTTTAAATTATTTTTGTTACAATTAACTTCGACATTTTAAATTTATATTATAATAAAACCTTACCAAATTAATATTAATATAAGAGATTTTAAATATATGTACGTTTCTATAATTTTTCATATGAAGAGATCACACGTGAATAATAAATAAATTAGAATAATATAATAATGAAAGACGAGTTAATGAAGGACTAGAACGGCGAGCTGTGCAGTGACGTTCTATTTCAGAATATGGGAAAGAGAAACAGAAGCCAATTCATTCCTCTAAACTCTTCAGTATCAAATTCTGTATCAGTTTGTGTATGGCAACAATTTTGTATATTATTTAAAATATAAGTTACAAGTTTTTTTAACTCTAAGTCAAAGGTGTTTATATTTTATTTTATGGGACCAGAACGTCATTGTTTATACTATCGATTCGCATTGGACAAAGTAATTATTGGAAAATATTCTCCTCGCAGAAGTCAGTAAAATTACTAACAGAAGTGTGATGTATTTACAAAATTTGGTTAAACAAACTTTACGTAACAGTGGTAATGTTATCACAGCATCCCCCACAGATACACAGTGGGAATTAAATGAAGGGAATAATTGTGGTACGGTCGACCCTTCACGGTTTCTATACTGCCTGATTTACATAATTAGCTGCACCAAAGTCACTCCAAACAATATAATATCATTCAGTGTATAATGTGAACTGTTAATTAAACCTACAATTACCGAATATTCTACAAAATATATTTGTAAACTGTAAATACATTTACGTTACCAAGTATAAGAGAGTTCTCTTTGAAAAAATAATCGTGTAAGTCCTAAGGTTGCTTCACTTGTACTATAACATTTCTTCTCCTTTAATCGTATTAAATTACAGTCGAAATATACTGATAGAGGCTAAAATTTGTGCCATTTATTCTTGATAGGTTATTATTGTTTTGCTTAGAGTGTTACAAATAGATTAGGGTTAATAATTTCCACATTACACACATATTTTAACAAACTTGGTAGAGTTGATTTTAAGAACTTACGTATTTTATAAAAGGCGAAAGGCAGTTTTTCTTTATTTTTGTATATATATATTTTTTTACAGATATCTCACAAATAGGCATTCTATACTTTATCCTTGTCTTTAGATGCTGAAATTGAGCAAAATGTAATAATAACTCATTTTTTGAGGTAACAGTTTTACTCGCATATTTATTATTATCCCCAAATTTTAAGTCAACAATAAAATGAAAAATAACCCAAGGTATTGTCAAAATATTAGGACATTAAAAATTTGATTAAAATCGGTTCACGTTTAAAATACGTGTCTACATATACGATAGACACGCTGACATTATTCAAAAAAACACTTTTTTAGACTTAGATTATCTTGAAATAAATATATCAGCAAAGAACTCTACATCGATTTTTGACCCATCTTATAATTTGCTCTACACTACGTCTTAAGTGGTATAAAATTTTTAAAAAACAACATAACTTGAAATAAATCTTTTTAATGGAATAATAATAATAATAACAGTATAAATATCAAATTCATACACATGGAAAAAAATCCTAACGTAAAAGAATTGTCATCATGTGATACTGTGATTTATTTATAGACTGCTTTGTTTGCAGAGGGAACTGCAAAGCGCTCCCTAGGGCAGTGGGGAACGGGATATTTTACGGTCTGACTTTTAAAGTCCTGTGGGATTTTGATATTAAATCACTTTAGTATCTGGAAGTTCACACATATTTCAAAAGAAAATGTTATACCAAAAATAGAAAACTGGAGTTGGTTAGTTTATAGGTATAAAACTGCGTAATAGAGTTTTCTCCTGTATAAATTGTACATTAAATGGGATAGATTACGTACAAATTTTGATTATATAAAATCAAATATCTATATTGAAAAATATATAAAGAATAAATATCTTTAACCAAATAAATATTCAAATTTTGAAATACGAAAACCAAAAATATTGTTACGAAATCCATATCGTCGATTTTTTAAATATGGTTTTTAGAATGCCGATTTTTTTTTCTAATCGATAACGCACAAATAATTATAATATTTGAAAAGGTGACTATCAGTACTGTTTGAGTACTTACAGTATATTTTTTGTAAAATTTATTCAACATTTTTAGGCGTGATTTTTTGGGAGTTGTGATTTTGTGTTTTTGATTTTGGAGGTATTTTACAATTTTTTCAAAAAAAAATTAAACCCCAAAGAAGTGGCCCACATACCTTATTTTTTAAAAACATGTGTAATAACCGTTTTAAATAAACTTATACTCTATTACCTATAATGGGTAAGCCCCTTCGATTTATTAATATTATTTCAAATTTTTTTACAAAACTTGGGAAACCAACTTTTTGGAATTACATTATTTAGAGTATCAACTTACATTATCTTCATCGAAAGGGTTGGAATAGTATCATGCAACATGTTTCAAAGTCACTCAATGATATATCTCGCAGAAACCCCAATAATAATATTTATATGTAAATTATTGACGTTATTTTGATATAAATTCATCAACCCTTCATTCTTAAATGCAGTTATTTGCTGGGTGAGGGTGGCGGATTGAACACACAAATTGATAAAACCATTAAAAAACTACAAAGACGTTAATTTAGCAGCTCATTACAGGATCGCGTGAGAATGTCCAGTACAGGATAAAATCAGTGCCTACTGTTGTAATTTATCTCGTCTCAAATTACACGGTATCCCCTCCCCCCCCATGATTACTGGGTTGGTAGACTAGTAGGAACGTCATGGTAAGAATATAATCTCCATGTTCGGGGATAGAATAATTAAATAAATACAAAACGCATTCAAGTCTGGATTTAAAAAAATTCAGATTCAAATATTTAAGGAATATTATTTATTTACACGTTCATATATATGGTCGTTCTCTCTCTCTCTCTCTCTCTCTCTCTCTCTCTCTCTCTCTCTCTCTCTCTCTCTCTCTCTCTCTCTCTCTCTCTCTCTCTCTCTCTCTCTCTATCTCTATCTCTCTCTCCCCCTCTCTCTTAAAAGCTTAGTATTATTGTATAGGATTTAACTTTGATTTAAAACTCAATGATCAAGTTAGTCCATATTTTAACTTTTAATTTCTTTTAAAACTTAATGATTGCAGGTCTTTTCATAATTTTAAATTTATTCAAACTTGAGTCCCAACTTACTTGGCAAAGAAGGTTGTTTTCACCTCGAAATATAAGTAGACTACTAAATATACAACAAACGGGTGACCAATGTTAATTATATCAAAGCACAGAATATATGTATTAACCATCTTTTACTGTATTCCAGTGTCGTTTGTGGAACTCCTTGCCAGACTCTGTTAAATGCAGTGATAGCCGGACCCAAGTTGTAACATCTCTTAAATTGCATTACACAAATGCCTTAGACATGGACTGATCTTTGCTCAGGAAAAGAAATTTAATATATATTGTTTTGTTTATGAATCGTAAGAGTGAATTTTACATCAATTAAAATTTTTAGTTTCCTTATTATTTCATTTTGAAATCAATTTTTTTTTTCATCTTTAAAATTGTGATTTTTTATTTTATTTTTTTAACTTTATTTGATATTTTTATTTTCATTTATATGAAATCTTGTTTACTTTTTATTCTATATTGAAGTCTTCTTTTGTAGCTATATTAACGATTATATTGTATTTTAAATGACGTATTTGTTTTGAAGGGGTAAGTGTGAAGGAGGAACTGATGGTGATGTGATGATGTTATTTCAAAGTAGAGAATTTATATTGGATGATTGATAGTGTGTGTGTGATTACAAGTATCTTGTTTTGTTTTGTAATCAAAATTATTGTAATAACATTAAGTTTTATTTGTATTTTGTTATTATTATTGTTATGATGTTTTTATATATATTTTTTTATTGGCTATTATCTTTATTTTAAATTTAATTGTGTAAATTTAGAAAACTGTTTTTGGGTTTTTTTCTCGTTTGATGAAGTAATAATAATTTGTTTTCTATTTTAATTTAGATTGTTTTTATATTGTATATGTATTATATTATGTATTTTATATGGAGTTAAGGGGAAGAGAAAACCAGGTGGTCTTAACTTCGTTCTAAAAGTGCGTAAGTGCGTAACATATGATTCACTTTCTAAAATAACTTCAGTAGGCCTAAATAAATTAAATATTTTCAATAACAAAAATGATATAATATTTAAATGGTAATAAGAACAAAAAATGTTTCTTGAATTTTGATAAATAATTTCCAATTTATGACTTTTTAAAATTTTCAGTGATAAATATGGTACTTGATTTAAATGCTAATTGAAACTGAATACTTTTTTTAATAAGTGTAATAGTTAGTGCGTGTAAAAAAACAAAACATTTTTGCAACAAAAATTATGTTTCACTATCTATTTAAAAATATATAGAATAAAGTAGTAGTGATAATAATTCCTGAAGGAGTGTGCCATTATTGTCAGTGAATAGAAGGAATTGAGCTCCTTTCGTAATTTAAACTCTGACAGAGTGTCTTTTTCTGTTAGTTGCATTATTTATTTCTTCTGCACTGCAGGAGCTGCCTATATATTGGTGAAGCTTTGATATGTATCTTGTGCAGTAAGTACTTGCAGTTTGTGAATATATAACACCAGATGTGACTATGTTAAGTTGAAATCATAAACAATATTGTAAAATGAAATAATACTCAAGCGGTTCGATGGAAATCCAGTTTAATCTGGAAATGTCCTATTCTGAGAAGAAACCATTCGTAGTCGAGCGACGACTAATCCGTGTGAGAACGAATGTGGCGTGAACTCGAGAACAGCATTCCTGGTAGGTAATGTAAAAAGGGGAAGAAATCATTCGTAGTCAAGCGACGACTAATCCGTGTGAGAACGAATGTGGCGTGAACTCGAGAACAGCATTCCTGGTAGGTAATGTAAAAAGGGGAAGATACCCATTCGTAGTCGAGCGACGACTAATCCGTGTGAGAACGAATGTGGCGTGAACTCGAGAACAACATTCCTGGTCGGTAATGTAAAAAGGGGAAGATACCCATTCCTAGTCGAGCGACGACTAATCCGTGTGAGAACGAATGTGGCGTGAACTCATGGACAGTATTCCTGGTGGGTAATGTAAAAAGGGGAAGAAATCATTAAGAGTAAACCAAATAACTAGTGAAACTCTCGAAATTTTACAAAAAGTTAAAGTGTACAACAATATTTTAATTAAAAATACATTTTCTAAAGGTTACATCAAACTGGGCGTAGGAATTGTTTACAGTTTATGATCCTATACCGTCGAACTCTACAACGTACCTTTTACCGGACACGAAAGGAGAATTTTTAAAATCAGAATTTATGGTAAAGATTATTTAAGATAACCTTTGACTAAGTAGAGCTTGTTACAGAAGTCCTGCGGGGAAACAGTAAACCAAATACTTATATGTTGTTTCGGGTGTGATAAAAAAAATCGCTGTATTTGAATAGATAAAACTAATCTTGCTATCAAGGTAATATACACGTCTAAGGGGTTTAAAATTCTTGTATTAGGTCAATACATGTGTTTCTTAAAGTGTACAGACATTTTGAAGATTTGATTATGTTAAGTAAAAAACATTGTCACTCTTAAGATAGGATTTTGACAAGAAGAGCAACCGGCGGCATAATGATGACCTTCATAGTTAGGATATGACGGGGACAATAATCTATTCGAGGGGTTAGAAATGGCGACTTCAAAACGGTCATATTCAAGGCGGATATTGGCTTCTTGAGATGTGTCAGAAATGTTGGACGTAGGGCATGTAGGTTGAAATATAGGACATTATAATAGAGTTATATCTTAATACACTCTAATATGTTAATATATTATACCACAACATAGTTCATAACAACCTATAATAATATGACTTAGGTATTAACATTTTTTATAGTGAGTAGGGGTTTAGCCATCCCGAGATACCTAGCTGGATGTATATCTCTTTTTCATAAGGTCTTGGGTTAGATTGTTCCCTTTCATTTTGCCTATATGATCTCTCTGATGAAACATACGTCTTTCCAACCCTGAAGAAGTAACGTTTTAAGGCGAGGAGTTGCTATTGTTTGCTCTTTTCTTGTGTTTACCTTGTAGGTTAAATTATTGTGATTTGACAATCAATCTTTGTCGAGGTTTTCCCTCATAAGTTTGATCGCTCTGAGGTTTTGAAACTAAAAGAGTTGTTTTTGGAAAGATTTCTGCTTGTCGTCTTTGCAGTGTTTTGTGTAATTTGAATTTCAAGAAAATGTGGTGTCCGTAGAGTTGTCACAGTTGGCAAAGCCAATACACTGATACGAGCTAAGCAAGTGGAGATTATACACAAAATTAGCTGAAGTAAAGAGAGTAGTATATACACAAGTACGAGGTTCACTATTTTATATAAACTTGTCCATTTTAGTTTGAAATATTTTATAAGTGAGGTATATTATACTACAGGTTCAAATGTGAGCATACCCAAATAAATATTTACTAAGTTACAGCACCAAACAAGATAGTAATTATCGTGATAGACAGCAGAGATAAAAAATTCATATATCAAACTTCCCTAACAATCTGGCAGGCTGGTGCTAGACTGATGAATAACCTACCACAGACTATTAAAAACTAGCAAGATTTATTTACTATTTTAAAACCTCTTTAGACAAACACTATTGTCTAGATCATTTTACTCTCTGGAGTTTGTCCACTGTATCCCTTGGCCTTGACATGATGGATGTGATCTCCTTCTCTTCTTAGAAACTAAATTTATATATATAGGAGTGATTATACTGTTCTATATATTATTATATTCAAATGTGTCTGTATTATGTACGTTAACACTAATTTAATTTTGTGGGTCACTATTTTTTTTTTTATTTTTTTTTTTTTATTTTTTTTTTTTTATTTTTTTTTTTTTGGGAGATGGATTGTTTAATTTAATGCGTGAAACGTTGTTTTGTATTTGTATTTTATCTATTGTGTACTGACTGACTATTGAACAGTTTTTTTTATTTATTGTTTGTATTGTTTATGTAATATTTGAAAATGACTGTATGCAGTTATTTTTGTCTGCAGCCATAAGTATGTAGATATCATACTTGTGTTTTATTACAAGACATTTATTCCTGATCAAAGGACCTGCTTGTACTAAATTGTATAAGTGGCTGATTAGGTACTATGATTACAATTTAAGCTTTATATATTTCTATTTATCTTTATCTAACTTATCTAAAATACATGTTTACAATAATATTCGTGACTTAGATTACGTTTTGTTTTTATTTCATGAGAGAGACAAAAGCTTTTGTATAAAAGTTAATTTAAAGGTAGAAAGCATCCAGATAAAGTATTTTCTAATCTTATACACATTTATAAAAGGGTTTCAATTTATATGTTAATGAATTATATATATATATATATAATTTCAACGATAACGTAATCTTTTACTATCGTTGCATAATATTTTCAAAACTTCAATATAATGTATTGTTCTGCCAAACAAAGACAGATGTTATGAGTGTAGAGAGAATTTAAAAAAAAATTTAACAAGTTTCAAATTTCAATTGTTTGCGTTTAAGTAGCATAGAGAAATTCATGTTATTGGTCGAAAAATTTATGTTTATTTTGTGCATAGTTATGAGGTCCTTTGAGTCTATAAATGTGGTTGTTGGAATGATGTCTACCCATTTAATGTGTAGTGCTCAATAGTACAAACGCGTGAACAAATATAAATCAAATTTGGTATGTAGGGTATTTTGGTCATCTCTCGAAGTGTTACTCAAATTTAAGATAACTCGAATGGTAACTGCCGTAAAAAAAAAGAGAGAAAAAGAAACTATACCGTCGTCATTAATTGTTTGATTTTAATCAAATACGATTTTAGCTGAGAATGTGTTTATAGCAAGAGCGAAACAAGTGTATAGATATTTATTTAACAAATATAGCAATGACGGTGTCTATGGTTCAATTTTAGTTTTGAGTGACTACTCCTGAACTGACAGTTTTGTTGATGATTAGTTTTGGTTTGTAATGAAATTGGTTTTGGAGATGGGTGAGTGAGAAAGTTTGTGCAATATTTTTGCAACATTTATTTTTATTACTTCAGTTTCTTATACAGAAGTTCTTCAGCAAATACCAACATCGATAACTGGTATTTATAACTTTCGACAACTGATAAGATTTAAAAACAGAAACAAATTATATTCCCCTGACATTTCCGAGGAACGTTAGCTGGATCTACACCTTTTTCAACGAGGTCTTGTGTTAAATATCTCTCTTTCATGTATTCTATCAAGTACCTCTAGATCAACTTTTTTTGTTTTCTAATTCTGATGCCATTAGAATATTAGAATGCCAAGAGTAATTATTTTATCTTCCTGTCCTGTAAGGTGATGATGATCGAGTAGATTTTCTTATATAAACAATAAAATAATACATAAACTTCCCACGTCAGAGTTTTCAATATATTAAAAACCGATAAAAGTCTTATATTGCTAATATAAAACTTGCAATATATACAGTACTTTGAAAATATCAGAAAATATGATTATAAATATATTGTATTACAATTGACAGTGGTCAACCAAAATATATAAATCGAGACAGATATGACGTAGAAAGAGGAATGAATATTACAAATATACGAAATGTCCATGATCTTCTCTGTCGTCCCCTTCACACAAACGCATTACAATTTATATCCTGTGAAAACTTGAGAGCAAAGTTCTTCAGTCGTAATATTTATTGTTTTGGGATTTTAGAATCTTTTTAATATAAGGCAACTTATTATTGTTGTTTTATATAACTTACGTATTATTTTATGTAAAGCAAAAGAAATGAAATTCGGTGACAGAAAAATAATGAATTTCATTATTCCTGTCATTTCTTTTCAAAATTACTATATTTTGTTTTTATTATTTACTTATCCGTACAATTCAAATAATCGATTCAGCAAACAAGTTCATTTAAAGTTATTTTTACCTTCCAGAATATTCCTATGGTCTAATAATTCTTACCGAGTATACGAAGTATAGGGCTGGTTTGCTGATCGCCAAGAATTTCTTACTCTTTTATTGAACTGACATTTTTGGTGACGATTATTTGGATTGTTTTTAATTGGTTTTGGGTGTTTTTACTTGGCAATGTTGGTGCTTTATTTTTATATCATTTATTTCTATTAAGGAATTAATTTCTTCTTAAAATAAATGAGACCTTTGTGCTAATATAGTTATGAATAATAAACAAATTATAACTCTCCATTTTGTATTAAAAATTAACAAATAGATAGTGAAGAAATTTAAACAAAATATTTCATAACTAAAGCTTTGGTGTAACCAACACAAGCAATAAATGTAATTATTGGAATGGTAACAACTTTGATGGGATATTTTTATTGGTCTCCTAGGAGTTATAAAGTAAAAAAATCCTATATCGTGTTTCTACAAAATGCATTTATATTACAAAACTGATATATCCTTTTATTTTAGATGTTTATTATAGCTTAAGTATAGTATTTCTTGAAAATAGGTTGCTACAACTTCAGTGAAGGTGGAAAATATAAATTAAATCTAGGAAGGATTTATCGTAGGAGTAAAAATATAATTCCTTGTTACTTTCTTTCATTACGTAACATAGAGAAGAAATCGTGTGGAAGGTAAAACTCGAAGTTGAATTTCATGCAGACGTATTTTCCCCCGAGTCCAACAAATGGTTTTTAAAATGATGTCTTTCTCTCCAAGTTCGAGCGTCATTTATACGAGATGTGTGCCAATCCCAAATACTTGAACAATTTTAATCAAATTTGTACTTTGCAATATTTTATTCATATTTCTGGACGTTTTTTTATTTTTTGAAAACTGAAAATTTGGAGGTAATATTTGATCAAACTGTATAATAAAATAATTTTCGTGAAACTAAATATATTTTGTGATGAAAAATATGCCACTTGCTTAAAAAAATTTAATAATATATTATAATAAATAGAAATGCATTTAAATAAACGTCTAGTACATATATTTATATCAATGTATTTCATGAGACTCTTAATAATCTTATCGTAGTTTTACAAAAACCTCTTTTTAAATTTAATATAACATTTTAACATTTCAAATTTTATTTCTAATTATAGAGGTAAATCTAATTTTGGTGAAGAATTATTTCTTAATTTTTATTAGTACAGATTGACTTGTCACTCCTTATATTTTAAAACTTTTATTTTTTATCCCATATTATTATATTTTTCCCGTAAATTTTCCCCATGAAGGTTTGCATTGGATATAGGGACCATTGTAGGAAACCCTTATTTTGATGTGTAACAAAAACCGTCATAAATGTAAATGGTTTCATTTTAAAATGTAATTTCAATGTCATTCAGAGCTGTAATACTGAAAATGGATGGTTTAGTATTTTAATTAATATTTTCGACACATGTAGAGTTCTAAGCAACTTAAATGCATATATTCCTCATACCAAAATTGATTAAAGTCGGTCCGTACGTTTCAATTATAGTTTCATGCACGTTTGACAGGCGACAAACGAAAACCTGACTGATACCGTTCAAAAAAATTATATACTCTTAACTAAAGGGTCCCCAAAACATAATAACTATCAGCGAAAAATCGTCATCAATTGTTGACCCTTAACATAACCTTCTCTATACTAAGAATGTGTGAAAAATTGAAAAGCGTAAAAGTCAAGATGGCGAAGAAGATATTTATGAGAAAATAAAAGTTAAACAATGAAATGTCGAACGGAAAAAGTGTCAAACCAACTGGACGGTGATTTAATGAATTCTTCCCCTCAATTTGTTAATCACGTTGGCAAATATATCGTACTAATTTAATATCGCAGTTAGTTGCTTGATCCCTACAACAGATTTTTGTTTTATATGAAGGGGGTTTTAGATTACATTGGGGGAAATAAATAGCAACAGTTTATTTGTAATGTAAGAAGGAAAATATATAGAGTAGCGAACGTAACTTGACCTTCGTCCTCAACGCTCTAGTTAAGGGTTGATTTCATTTATTGCTTTCTAACTTATACCCCCTTAACCTGTGGAACTACACTTGAAGAGACTTGACCTACTTGATGGTTTTGTCTTATTCTATCTTGTCTCTTGCTTTGTTTTTCAGCTTCTCGTGTAAATTGTTCTCAGGTCAAACTCCACCTTTTTTCCAACCATTGTTTCCGTAGTATTCCCACTCGTCTTCTGCCTTGCTGTGCACCATACATCAGTCTCTTCACTGATATTCCATCTTCCACCCGCATACTTCAGCCTCTGCAGCCTCCATAATAAATTATTCAAAATTTTAACATTATATGATATTGAATGGGTTGGAATGAGCTTGGAACATTTCTAAAATCCGCTCATTTGGGATTTCAATTAAGAATTTATTTTTTAAATAACTAATTACTGAATCCTTGAAAGGAAAACGGAAAATTATTTTTTCATTACATAATTTTATTTGCGAAAATATATTAAATTAAAAGTAAAAGTTAATATTTACTTTTTAATTACTATTTTTTTTGTTTTTTTTTTAGTAATTTCAGTAATTTTGAAACTCTGTCTGTAGATATTGAATCTATAAATAAATTAGAAGTTAACACTAAATATTTATATTCAAATATAATTGGGGATACTGTTAAGAGTCTTCCTAATAAATGTTATTTTAACAATGAAGTTAATATTATTAAACAAATACAAAATAAAGTGAAAGATAACAACCTTGTTATTTCTAAAGCCGATAAAGGCAATTCAGTTGTTATTTTAGACAAAGTTAATTATGTTTGTAAAGTAGATGATATCCTTAATGATAATTCCTCCTTTAAAATATTAAAAAGTGATCCTACGTCTAATTATAGTAAACTAGTTAATAATTATATTAAGAAGTGTACTAATTTGTTCCCTAATAACGTTGGCCAATACTTGAGAGTTATAAACCCCCAAACACCCAGATTGTATGGCCTACCAAAGCTTCACAAACCTAATATTCCTGTTCGTCCCGTAGTATCTTTTAACAATGCTCCTACTTATAAATTGGCCCAAAAAGTCAATACTGTATTTAAAAGTGCCACTAATTTTACATCTAAATATAGTATTAAGAATTCGTTAGATTTAATTAACAAAATTGGAAATGATACTATACCTTCCAATGCTAAAATTGTATCTTTCGATGTTAAAAGCCTTTTTACTAGTATACCTATTAACCAATGTAAAAACATAGTCAATGACATAATTAGCGATACCAATGGTGATACTACACTTAGTAATGAATTAAAAGCAGCCATAGAAATTTGCATTAGTCAAAATTATTTTAAATTTAACGATAAATTTTACCAACAAATAGAAGGGTTGGCAATGGGTTCACCTTTGACATATCTTGAGTAAAGTACTTCAATAACAGAAGATGTTAGCGATCATGAAGTAAGGGTTAACAATATATTATATTCTATTCTACATATTTGTAGGCATTCAACACCAGTCGTTTTATTGACAATATGGGAAGGCTTATTATTTATTGCATTAAATTAATTTTAGTGCTATATTATATAAATTGTAATAAATTTACGAAATTATTAGAATCAATTTGAGAATAAAATGTTTAAGATTATCTGCATTGTTTATAGTTTTATGTATAGTGTAAAAATAACTTTATATTCCAACATGTGTAAAATTAATGTTTAGAATGGACAGATTTGTATACTACAATCCACAGTCATGTTATCTCATCATCAAATTAGTTGTTTTTATTTTAATCCTATATTGGTATTTACACTTCCTAACCATACATAAATAAGTATTACTATTCACGCCGAAAATAGAAATAATGATAATAGTTACCCCAAAATGCGTCAAATTTTAAATTTTCAAAATATCAAGAGAATTAAATACCTTAACTGGTGGGTTTAATAAAAACACCCTAAAGTAAAATTCATAAAATTTGGTGCAGCCATTTTGTGATTATATGCTATTACTATTTTTACTATATTATTACTATTTTGTGCAATAGGTTTTTATATACAATAATAAAGTAAAAAGGTTCCCTATTTTAAGTTTACTTAGGATCAGTAGCTTACGAGAGGCCAAGATCTTATAAATCTACATCAATAAAATACAAAAATGTTCAACTTTAATGTAGTAGCAGATATTTCTTGTTGAACCTCTATATTCAAGGATTATAAAAGGTTTTTCAGAAAACCTACTTATACAGATACAGTAATACCTGCTGATTCTAACCATCCTATCAGCCATAAACATGCTGCCTTTCACAGCATGGTACATAGACTTATTAGTATACCTCTTTCACCTAATGACATTTATGATGAACTGAATGTCGTTAAACAAATTGCTGTTAATAATAAGTATGATGTTAGTTTAATAGATAATATTTTAAGAAAAAAGTTAAAGCGTAGAGCTGAAAATTTAGTCTACTCTTCCCATAACGAGAGCATTGAAATAGTTAGATATTGTAAATTATCTTATATCAACAGAACTAGTTATAAAATCAGTAACCTTATTTCTACTAAATGTAATCGTAAAGTTGCCTTTTATTGTAATAAAAATCTAGGGAAAATGTTGGTGAATAATAAAGATAAAAAAGAAAAGTTAGAAAATAGTGGAGTTTATAAAATATCTTGTCAAGATTGTGACTCTGAGTACATAGGTCAATCAGGTAGATCTATAAAAGTTAGAATTAAAAAATAGCTGGAAACATGGCTATAGAAACTCTAACTTTGCTAACCACCTTTTGCACTCGGGTCATAGTTTTGATCCGAAATCGAATGTTAAACTCTTACATATAGAAAATAAAAGCAATAGATTAAATAATTTAGAATGTTTAGAAATAAATAGATCTATTTCACTTAGGCCTATTCTCAACTTAAATGACCACATTGTATTAAATTCGACACATCTTCTTAAACCCATCCGTAACATAGTTCATTAACCTTTACCTACCTGCTAGGTCATCCCCCTACCTTCCCCGATTTCTCTATTGTATTTCAGTTTCCTGTTACTTATGTTTATATAGTTGTCTATACTTGTAAATTATCAGTTGCCCGATGATGCCGCAAGGCGAAACAATTGTAGCTCATTCATACTATTAAAATATTTGAAACTTTAAGCTTTTGCTTTATTTATCCTTGAATATGGAGTTTCAACAAGAAATATCTGTTGTTACATTAAAGTTTATCTTTCAAAGTATTAAAAATGAAATGTTTATTTTCTAATAACAATCTCCTGTTTTCAAAAGTTGTTGTAACATAATTATTTTACATATAAGAGTAAAATAAAAATAAAAGGTGTAATATCATTTGCACAAACATTCTCTCTCACTCCAAGACTAAATTAAAATTAATCACACCCTAAAACGTCAATTCGATAGATGTCAATTAAAAAGTGAAAGTGGACCATGGCTGGCGTTTTTAAAACATGTATATAAAAGTAAATAATATAAAAGGCTAATAAGTAAATAAGCTGGCAGCGCTTGTGGTATAAAAAAGTCATCAAGGAAAACAGTATTTGAATAAAAACGAGCATTTGAAGATGACAGACATGGTTTATTTTTGTTTTTGCCAATTATTACTAACCCAATTATTATTACTAATAACAATTTTTTCATGTGATTATCCAAACTGTTTTGAAATAATATTCTTGATTTGTCATGCAAATATTGAAAGATTAACGTCTTTTATTAGAGCTAAGTTTTCTATTAAGAGAACTTTTCTTTTTTTTTTCAAGATACACCCACCATATTGGAAATACACAAATTAACGATGTTGTTTTTGATACGTGTAAAAAGTAACAACAAAAACGGTACCAAATCAAAACAAAACTCTATAATTCATTTATTACCAAAGTTTTTTTTTTTATTTTAATTCAGACAGAAAGGAAAATAAGCATTTTCGGGCCTTCGTTTAGATGAACTCGTTTATTTATTTTTACCAGAAGATCAGGTCCTGAAGATTCCTTCATTTCTTCGTAATCACCAAATAAATTAAATGCAATAAAAATGTATAATGTTAGGTTAACGAATGAATTAGAAATAAAATTTACTATCAATTCAATTCCAGTCGTAACAATCTACAAGAGGATTTACTTGTAATGTTCTATAGACTTTTACTTTACTCACTGTTATTCCAAGATAAACAACTGTCTTGAAGCACGTAATGCGGTTTTGTTATTCAAAAGTAAATTAACGCAGAAGTTTTAATTAATCTTGGAAGAAAGGAACACTTTACGGGATGTAACTGTATGTTTAAATGTATTTACGTTAACTTGGTCGTTCTGTACAATTTTAAAATTAATTATAAATCCAATTGTTTTAATATTTAAATATCAATTTATAAATACCTAGTTACTTTGTATACAAAGTACAGTTTAAGTTTGGTGATTACATAAAATATTTACCTCAGTTTTGCGACAGATTTTTACGTTTGAAAAATTGAATTTTAATAAATGTCGCCTTCCGTCGTTTGTAGTTGTCATCTATACATAGGCACGATTAAATCTACAAAAATTAAGACAGACACATAGAATTTGCTATAGGGAGTATAGTTTGCTCATTTATTACACTATTGAAATTTAGAAAAATCCTGTATTAGAAATAATATTGAACCAATAAGTGAACTTTAGAATGATGTCTATTTGTCGTTGGACAATGCTCTCTATAATTTCGATTCCAAGAAGATGTGAAATTCATATAGTTACGAGATATTACAGAGTTACTGACACGAGCGAAGCGAGTGGAAACCCTTTAATATATACACATATATCCATCGTCAAGAAACTAGAGATAACACAACTACGAGTTTCAAAAACCTGTGTATTAACTTTTATAATTAACTTACCCTAGTGAGTAAAACCCCTTGTTATACCAATAATGCAATTTAACATTTCATACACGCCCAATAGGACCAACCTTTAAACGGCATTACATTTAGTCGATCTGATTTTATTGGATAGTATGATAGAGGTATGTAAGTAACATAATAAAAGAGTTTTTTTTTAAAGGAAATACACCAGAAGGAGGTACCTCAAAAGTGTAACAATGTTAAACATAAAATATTTATTATATGACTGTACAAAAATGTATAAAAATATGTGTCACAAGTTTTGTGTATTTATAAGTGTTTGATGGACATAACAGCTGGCCTGATGATGCTGCCTGTGGCAGCGAAACATGTAGCCACAAGAAGGTAAAGTTAAAATAAAAATAAAGACTACATTTGACAGATACGAATAGTATATATAAAACATAATAGCCAATATAAATTTATTTCAATTTTAATGTGCCAACAAAGATGCTACCTAATAGTTGGGTAACAATTATAGCATTCATCATTTTATCAACGCAAAATGTTTATCTGAGTCATTTAGCAAACTTCACATCTTGCTTTAAATAAAGAGTGATGGCGCTGAAAGTATTATAAATCTATGAATCACTGATCAGAGTTTGAAGTTCTTTTGCTAATATATTTTGAGGCAAATTAAGTAAAAGGATTTATTTATAAATAAATTTATGTCTACAACTCATGTGACAGGCTATAAGGACTTAGCATTTAAGAAGTCCTATCTTGTAAAAGACAGCACTGGAAGAGAGTTCACTAGGTCCGTCATTTATTATAACCCCCCCTCCCCCGTCTGAAAATATATGTTATTTTAAACCTAAAAAGGAACAACGAAAATATTGAGTACTTACCTATCAGAGATATGCTATATGTTAATAATTTATAGATACAATAATTTGTACAATATCTGTAAAAACTTAAACAATATTTAGAAAGAATATTAGGCTCTAAATGACAACTAACTTTGATATATACAGGGTGTTTAGAAAATACGTGTCCTAGCCTCGGGAAGTGATTAAAGGGATGAAATTAATGAAAAATGAATATAAAAATATGTCCGAAGACATTTGCATCTGTCTGCCACATTTTTTGAAAATTATTTCTAAATTTATATATCGTAAATATTCCTAGTCGAAATTCGGTACACACATTTTTTTCAAAATACGATTTAAAAGTTGTATAAATAATATCTTTATTTTATAAATATTCAAAATGAAGGCCGTTTGAAATTTTAATGGAAATTGAGGGAGAGAGAGAGGGGGTGAAGTAAATATATATTCTCTAAATGTCAATGTGGTTATAGTTACAATTTTATATTTAAAGTGCATTAAATATTGGATGGGGTTTCTGTGGTGATGAGTTAATGCACTATGCGATGAGTTGTTGCTACTACAATAGAGAGAGACTTCAATGTTGGTAACTTTAATGTAAACAATTTGTTGGTGACATTGTGGTAGTGACACAGGTTTGTTATACTACGAGTTAAACATTCATAATTACTGTGTTGGTTTTTATATGAACTTTAAAATATGGGAATTCCATCCTTCTCGTGTTGAGAAGAATAAATAAATACACCATCATGATTCTTGGAATAAATGTTGACTTTACGGTTAAGTTCATACATTTTTATTTATTTAAGACAACCCCATTTACCATATAAAAGAATTAATCTGGGAAAATATATGAACTAAATATTTTACTTTTTTTTCTGATTTTAATCAATTTCCCTCTCTTAGAGATTCACTACCTCCCAATTTATATTTGATTTCGTTAAATTAGATGTATTTTTATTTGGTTGATTAATTACATAGGTTTAAAAATTGTTTAACAGACGTATTTCTGATAAGTAAAACCTACATTTTTAGCCTATTTCTATCTAATTTAGTCGTCGTAAATATTGTTATTTTTTAGTCTCGTGTTTCATATCCTCGGTGAAAGAAATAATAAATAAACTATAAACATTATGATAGAAAAATGAAATTTAGTATAGGAGATTATACTGTGATCAAATCCTATCTTATATATTTTTTAAATTGTTAAAACTCGGTATTTAATCACCACTAACTTTTATTTAATATTGTAACACATTGTTTGTATTTTTATTAATTAATGTAAAGTAAATTTTAAATAATATTTCGTA
Source organism: Aphrophora alni (assembly GCA_963513935.1). Lineage (NCBI taxonomy): Eukaryota > Metazoa > Arthropoda > Insecta > Hemiptera > Aphrophoridae > Aphrophora > Aphrophora alni. The sequence continues at coordinate 139,539,100 of OY740768.1, forward strand.
ATGTTTTAAGTACATCAAGTACTTTAAAACAAACATTATAATACTTCTCTTTTTGAAAACAACATTACTTGGGAATATAACCATAAGTTAAAGTGTTAAGCAATTAATGACTTTACAAACTGATCACTAACAATTGATGACTGTCCCGTGTATTCCCTTAAGTGAAGAGGCTAACGATTTTATGTCCCTATATTTGTTTTGCTCTCAGGAAACACATGGTCACACCTTCCATACATAAAGCTTTGTATTTATTCAGGAGAAAAGTTTACTGTAGGATTGTTAAGAGGAGGAAAACTAACTTTAAACAAGCAACAATAACAGTGATTATATAAAGTTCAATTACAATGAATTCTGTAGCTTCTAATAACTTGATAACCATTTGTAAACTTATTATTCATGACATTTTAGAAAATATTTAAATAACAATCTTGTATAAGGAATAAAATAATATTTCAATGTAGATTGTTGCATACCATTTGGAAAATTATTTGTAAGAGCAGATTATATCCTGACATATTATATATATATATATATATATATATATATATATATATACATGTGCGAGATATCAAAATGTGAGTATATTGCAAATTTATTGTGGAAATAAGAAGAGGAGTAATATGCATATACTACAACCTTGTTCAATGTCAATTATTTTTCCCACCACCGTTTTATTGGACTATTGCCGCTCTATTTACAACCTTCTCTCTCTCTCTCTCTCTCTCTCTCTCTCTCTCTCTCTCTCTCTCTCTCTCTCTCTCTCTCTCTCTCTCTCTCTCTCTCTCTCTCTCTCTCTCTCTCTCTCTCTCTCTCTCTCTCTCTCTCTCTCTCTCTCTCTCTCTCTCTCTCTCTCACACACTCTCTTTTGATAAAGGAAAGAGCTAAAGTTTACAAAAAGTTCATTTATATTTATTTATTTTATATGTCATCTTTTGATGAAACTAAAAATATCTATTAAAAACTGAATAAATCGCGCAAATCACATTCCATTAATTACTGACCCACCCCTAAGACGGAATGAAAACGAATAAAACCTAAACGTCACCATGTATGTAGGGTTCTATAATTGTCAATCAATATGTGGAAATTAATTTAAAGATCCATAAAACTGGTTCCGCAGACAATGAACTGTTCACATAATATAATAGCCTTGGTCTTTTGTCTCGCCATGAACACTTCTACAACAGATATATTTTCAACGTTTATTTTTAGATTTCAACTAATTATCAGTGAATGTTGTTTTTAGTGAGCTTAAATATGATTGGATATATTTAATTTAGGATTACTAAAAACATAAAACTTTGAACAAATTATACAGGAGGAGATAAACAAATCACTACAGGAGAATAAAACAATCATTAAAAGTTCAATAATAGTTGCCATTAACCACAGGCTAAGCTCATAAGTACGCTGCACGATATTGTGGAAACATTACCATATTTATTGGTGCTTGGATTTTATAGGTTCTCAATACCGTAATGCAGTTCTATTTATTTCACTGCTGTTGTATTTGTTAACTAATCTGTGTCGTTACTCTAATTATCTCCCATAATATTACTATTTCTTCTAAAGTGTTTTCCTTAAAGACTAAATTTAATGTGATTAATGAGAATGAGTTTTATTTAAGTATGTTATCCAACTTATCGTATTGAAGAATAAAATATATTTGGTTTAAGATTTCAATCCCTCTTATCTAACCCAGAATAAAGTGAATAAATAGAAATTCTTTCTTATTGTTTCATAATACACCTCATAAACATAAAATTTATGAAAAGTCAATATCAACCTTTATTTATATGTCAAATTTTATAAATTACTACTTTGTTATCACTGTGGTGACCTAATAAATAAGAACTTTTTTTTTATTTTATTTTTGAAATCGAAACATTTTGAAAAATAAAAATGGTACCCTTATGAATACTTAAAACCTAACTTCAGTTTTTTATAATTTTTCAACTTAACAGCTTGTACCATAAGCTAACAAATATTCCTCGTGTTTAATGAACGAAGTAAATTCAGAATGTAATTCAAAACCATTTTATTAATCCTGAAACAATCTATGTATATTTGTAAAATTGTTTAAAATAATAATAAGTGGAGTGATTACTCGATGGAAGTGCTTGTGTTATACATACTATAATATTCTGTTGTTTAAATCTCAATGTGAGTGCTTGTGTTGTACATATTATAATGGTCTGTGTTTTACATTTACGTTGAAGCACTTGTGTTATACATACTATAATATTCTGTGGTTTACATTTCAATGTGAGTGCTTGTGTTGTACATATTATAATGGTCTGTGTTTTACATTTACGTTGAAGCACTTGTGTTATACATACTATAATATTCTGTGGTTTACATTTCAATGTGAGTGCTTGTGTTGTACATATTATAATGGTCTGTGTTTTACATTTACGTTGAAGCACTTGTGTTATACATACTATAATATTCTGTGGTTTACATTTCAATGTGAGTGCTTGTGTTGTACATATTATAATGGTCTGTGTTTTACATTTACGTTGAAGCACTTGTGTTATACATACTATAATATTCTGTGGTTTACATTTCAATGTGAGTGCTTGTGTTGTACATATTATAATGGTCTGTGTTTTACATTTACGTTGAAGCACTTGTGTTATACATACTATAATATTCTGTTGTTTAAATTTCAATGTGAGTGCTTGTGTTGTACATATTATAATGGTCTGTGTTTTACATTTACGTTGAAGCACTTGTGTTATACATACTATAATATTCTGTGGTTTACATTTCAATGAGATTGCTTGTGTTATACATACAATAATATTCTGTGGTTTACATTTCAATGGGAGTGCTTGTGTTGTACATATTATAATGTTTTGTGGTTTACATTTACGATGAAGCGCTTGTGTTATACATACTATAATATTCTGTGGTTTATATTTCAATGGGAGTGCTTGTGTTGTACATATTATAATGGTCTGTGTTTTACATTTACGTTGAAGTGCTTGTGTTATACATACTATAATATTCTGTTGTTTAAATTTCAATGTGAGTGCTTGTGTTGTACATATTATAATGGTCTGTGTTTTACATTTACGTTGAAGCACTTGTGTTATACATACTATAATATTCTGTGGTTTACATTTCAATGGGAGTGCTTGTGTTGTACATATTATAATGTTTTGTGGTTTACATTTACGTTGAAGCACTTGTGTTATACATACTATAATATTCTGTGGTTTACATTTCAATGAGATTGCTTGTGTTATACATACAATAATATTCTGTGGTTTACATTTCAATGGGAGTGCTTGTGTTGTACATATTATAATGTTTTGTGGTTTACATTTACGATGAAGCGCTTGTGTTATACATACTATAATATTCTGTGGTTTATATTTCAATGGGAGTGCTTGTGTTGTACATATTATAATGGTCTGTGTTTTACATTTACGTTGAAGCACTTGTGTTATACATACTATAATATTCTGTGGTTTACATTTCAATGGGAGTGCTTGTGTTATACATATGATTTTGTTTTGTGGTTTACATTTACGTTGGCTGGTTTCACTCTACACAGTAACAGTTGAAATGCAATGACTTGTAACTGTACAGAGTGTCCATAAACTCATAGCGTGGTTTTTAATAAATTATAGCTAAATAATAATATTTAAATAATAACTCATAGTGGTGATTTAAATACCGATTTTAACAATTTAAAAAAATAGGATAGGATTTGATCACATTATAATTCCCTGTACTAAATTTCATGATTATATCATAATGTTTATAGTTTTTTTTTTCTTTCCACCAAGGACATGGAACACGAAACTAACTCAAAAACAAGGTTCATATTTTTTTTACTTTTCACAACTTACCTGATACTTCTTGAACAGGATAATTATTATTTCGTATATAGCGTCTTCATACACTGGAAAAGTAATAATTATTTTACTCAATACGTAATACTTTATATACTGAGTAAGTTGTTTGTTGATACTGTATACCTAATATTTCGTATAGTACTTAAGTAATACTTCGTGTACTGGGTACTTAATAATTTTATACTAGGTAAGTAACACTTCTTATACATGGTAAGTAAAACATTTAAACTTTTTTTAAGTAATACTTCTTATACTGAGTAAGTAATATTTAGAATAATAGATCATTTTTATAGTAGATAGGTAATACTTCGTATAATTGGGTAGGTATGCTTTACGAGATAACTAATAATACGTGTACTGAATAAGTAATACTTATTTTTCTGGGTAAGTAATACTTAGTGTACTGGATACGAAATACTTCGTATAGGTACTCTGTAAGTAATAATTCCTGATCTAGATAACTAATAATACTTGTACTAAAAAAGTAATACTTCACAAAGATAGTATTTACCCTAATCCATTATAGATGTAGTACAAGCCTCTAAATTGAACTCCCAAAAGTTGATTCCTTTACCCTAACCTAACCTAACCTAAGACTTTGGTATACTTGATTGAATGGTCTCATTCAAAACTCATCGTTTATCGATCAATTTATTAAAATTTGTGGCACATTACAATGTTTTCGTTATTATTTAATCTAATTCTGTTTATATATTATACCTGATTTATTACAGTGACTAAACTTATCTCTTGCAATAATTCATTACATTTGCATTATATACATCGTATATTGCTGTCCAAATACTTTTCTAATATCTACCAAAATGTCACAGCCTCCTCTGTGATATAATATACTGTTTTTATTATTAGGAAACTTTTCTGCTGTGAGTGAAAATATGGATCTTTGAGAGAACTTTTCTTGTCTATACTAAGAACATTATGAGAGGCAATAATTGAATAGAATTTTCGTAGTTACACTAAATATATATATATATATATATATATATATATATATATATATATATATATATATATAAATATGTATATAAATGATGGGTTTTAATTCAACGTAAATAATCACTATTTAATTGGTTTTTACAAATATCTTTGATAATATTAATATAAATATTCATCTAAAGTTCCGATAAAAAATCTAGTACTTAAAACTTTGTCTGTCACGTCTGGGCTGAAATATTATATTGTATTGGTTGATCAAGGGGTCGTTTTATACAGTTTTAGATTTAGTAAAAAACAAACAGTAAAATAGTAGGCCACAGCAGAAACATACGTTGATTCAGTTGATAAATAAACGCTGACTTTAATTGATTCGCTTTAGTTGCTCAACTAAACTAACAGACGACTGAGAGGCGTACTTGTAGCTGTGTGCGCGCATCAAGTGGGCCGCTGTCGCTAACAAACAACCACTTATGCGTTATGATAAAATGATCAACGTTAGCAGTTAATGCACTTCTTCGTCAACTGCACTCATCGTTGACGATGGTCAACGTTGACGGTTAGCTGTTACCCGTTAACGGGCACAGCCCTAACATGGACATATTCTAATAAACCTTCACTAAGCGTCCTAAAAAATCATTAATGACGGACGGACAATATCCGGAGAATGGTTAAGAGGCAGTGTATCAGCTGTAGTGACAGCGTATTCTGTGTTGTAAGCAGGAATGTTTTTTAGGTTTATTATTTCTAAATTTTCGCTAACCGTCCTATGTTTTCAATAATGCCGTAGAAGGACGGACGAAATTGGAGAAATGGCAGTATTTCCGCTGTAGTTACCTTGTATTCTCTCCTGAAAACAGTTGAGTTAAATTGATAACAAGTGACGAATATTCAATTGTCCTCACTCGTTATATTCTTTTTCGTTATTCCCATATTTAGTTTTAGAAACAATGCTTACAGAGAAAAAATAATGAAAATTGGTTCTGCGGTTAGGGGTGTTTCTGATATTGTTTGTTGTTTACGAATTTGTAAATACTTTGTTAATAATCAGTTGTTATGTAACATAACACACTTTATTCTAACCAGCTGTGGAAAGTTGAATTCAAATTACTGAGAAAGCGTTGGAATGTTTTTCAATGTTTTATTTTTAACTTCTCTGCCATACACTGTTTTAGACCTACATTCTTTTTCGCATTACTACAAAACACGGAAGTTTAAGCTAAAGGAAGAATTGGAAATAAACATTTATATTTGATAAAACATTCAGTTTTTTCTTCATCATTTCTCGTGTGTTATTCAACGTATGATAATCTAAATTATATAAAAAATTGTCGATAATTCGGTTGTCCATTAAGCTAAAGGAAGAATTGGAAAAAAATCAGAACTCAAACAAAATGTTGGTTTTAGGAAAATCTTGGGTGTTGCAGACAAGTACCAAAAATTAATGTCTTCTGTTTTTTGTCTATAACTCAGTTATCATTTAAACTACAGACATAATAATAACAAAATATGTTCTGTTTGCTTTTTAAAAAAAGATAAAAAATGTTTTATGTCGTGTAAATATTTTATAAAATTTTCAGTTTTCATATATTCAACGTTAAACAGTTTAAACAGCCGCCATTTTGAAATGAGTAAAGGAAATCGGTTGATTATTGTTCTAAAATTTGGGTGTTTATAGTTCTAAAAATACGCTACATTTTCAACTATATATCATTTACCAATAAAAAGATAATAATTTTTCGTTAAAAACATAAAATGGTGGCTAAATAGAAAACTAAGCATTTAGGCAATATGTTATATAAACTATTTCATTGTTTTTGCTGTAAGGAACGGTCCTAAAGTTTTGAAACGGTTTTGGGAATACATCGTATATTAAAAATGATGTTCTTACAATTATATTTACTTTTATTTTATATATTATAAATATTCTTTTTTGTTTTTAATTACCTACAACAATATACAAATTATTATTATTTTTAATTTTGTTTTCACCATCAGTAAAAATACTGCCTTTTAGGTCATTGTTTCCTTCTAACATTCAATTAGTTATTATATGATTATTTAGTTATTTTCTTCCACACATGCAAAGATAGAGAAGGTCACGTGACGGTAAGCCAATGCGGAGTTTCTTTGGATGTTTTCTCGCCTACTATCTGTTGTCTGTTCTCTAAAAGCTCAAACGTACGGACCGATTTTAATCAAATTTAGTATAACTCGTGACTTTTTTTCATAATTGACAAAAAAAGGAAATTAACCTTAACAACCGTCATTTAAAACTTCATTTTAATCAAATACGATTATAGGTCGTGTTTATGATATAATCAATGTTTGTTTTGGCTCTATTTGAATATAAAAATATTGTTTGGTAAAGTTAGATTATGTTTCATGTTTTTATTTTATTTATTCAGTATGTATTGTAATTTCGTCTTGATCAAAAATCACATTTCTAAGCACAGATATCTGCTATAGTGCATCTATGTTCAGTGTACGCCTATGTAAAGAATGTTCGTAATTTCGTCTAGTGTGATAAAGACAACATCATTGGTTGCATGTTTCAATATCTGCAACAAACATATGCTGGCACTTATTTCTTCATGAGAAATCCTTTTCCTTTATCGCATTTATTTGCAACGGCATTCTACCATTTAATAGATGCAATCAATATTACCAATTACTTTTTTTCGAATATTAAAATCTAACTTTTAAATTTGATATATGGGTTGTTTCAGACCACATGGACACTATCTGTAGCGCCTAAACGAAACCAGAAAAAAATTTCCTTCCAATTAGAACCCCCCTTTTCGACCCCAAAGAATTCAGGAAAATTATTTTCGACGCTCCCCAATGACCCAAAAGGGCACTTTTGGGGGCAGGGTAGTGTTTTTGAAAAATTTTAAAATAGAAACATAGGTCGTGTGATACCTCATTTTAAAGGTCTCTCTTTTCTGAACAATTTGGAGCAAAAAATCTGTTATTGTTTCGATCGTGGCAATCTCAACTCAGCTGGTTCTACACTTTATGTTACAAAGTCTTGGGTTAAGTCACTCTCTTTCATCATTACTATTGGGTTTATCTTGACCAATTCTTCTTTCTTTCGACCCTGACATATATTCGATCGATAGAGGTCATTATTTTGTAATTCTTTAATACCTTTTTTTATATAAGGCGATGACGACCTATATATTTTCAATTTTTATCAATAACAATTTAAATATGGAAAGCTTATTCCTAACTTCAGAATAAAGTGATTTAGCTAAATTAATAATTACCAAAACACGTTCATGTAAACGACACCCATCATTAGTATTAGATGTAAGGTGAAATATAAAATCCTACATACCTTCGATAAAACCGATCTGGATATCTCTAAGTATACAATTAATTTCAAGAATTCTGTAAGCTGCTCGTATAAATTTGTCTAATATGTTTCCAAAGGAATTTAGCAAAGGGCCGATAATTGTTCATTTCTGATTTATCATGTGATTTAAAGAGAGGGTTATATTTTTGTATTTTGAATGAAATTACAACGGTTAATTCAGATGTTAGATTTTTTTTTTCACAAACATTTAATTATATCCTCACCATATTTTTATACAGTGTAGCCTTTTAAAATATAGCATTACTTTTGCCTTTTATAATTGCCTTCGATTTTCTTAACGTGTGTAATCGCTAAAATTTCACTTTCATCCACAGTAAACATTAATAATTGATCAACAATTTGCTTGTTCAGCCTTCATCTTCCTTAATCTACCTCTCGTCAGTAAGACCCCTTGAAAATTTGTTTTAAATAATCTTATAAACGTATTAAATAGATGGTTGTTAACACGACAGATAGTATGGATTTGATTGCGTTCTCAGCTTGTGACCCAAGTTACTTTGACCCATGCATCATCTTAGGTAAACTTAAAAGATTTTCACAACGCAAAATTTAGTGGTGGATGTCATAAGAAAAAAACAATAACATAAGATTAGATTTTCTCATAATCGGCTACAATGATTTTGATCAATTTTTCTCTAAGTCTACGGACCCCATTAAAAGGTAGGTTTGGTGATCTCTACAAGTGATAGGTTCGTGAGTTATCAGATTAAAAAATCTTCCATAAAACGGTGTAAATTACGTTACATAATTTCTGTAAAATATCAACTTGTACATTTAAATTATTTTTCATATTGAGTTTCAAATTTCCAATAATTGATTTGCATCTATGTTTGTTAATATTTTAGTTTTTCCAATACTTGAACATGCTTTTCCCAAGTAAGCTCCATAGAATTTCGTTGGCTAAATTAATAACTAGAAACACTTTACATATATATTTCTCTTTGTTTTCAGGAGCGTAAAGCAGGATACGGACTTAACATTTCAAATGTGACGTAAAGCTCACAACAGAACAGGACTTAAGTTTTGCAAGTCTTGGATTTAGAAGTTATGTGACTTTGCTTTGTAATTCTCTTTAAAAGCACTGAAGTTACTCTGCTTGAAACTTTCTTGTACTTAGTTATCAGGCTTTACTTCTGTTGGTTTTGGATTTTATTGTAAGGCTGTGTACACTGTTACACGAGACAAAATTCTTGTTGTAGTAAACACCAATATAGTAGCGACACGCTACCCCTTTGTCATCGTTAATTATGAACATTATACGTTTAATGGTTTTAGAACACAAAAATAATACGCGAAAAAAGAAAATGACGTCTGTGTGAGTAACTGGGGAATTTCCAACAATTTCAATAATATTTAGATTTGATTTTGCGCCAAAAACAGTGCTTTAAAATATTGATATAGAATTCTGAAACACCTGTATATAAATTTATATATTTTATTAAAATCCGTTACTTCATAAACAAAAATTACTATTATAGTGTAATTTTACTGATAAACTGATAAAATTGATAATGCATGTGTTAAAACCAAATAAATTCTGTAGATAATTAATCCCTGGAATTTATTAGTCTATTAATTAAAATTTTACAATACTTCATAATAAGGTAGAAAGAAGAATACAATTTAGCATTTCCATAAAATAAATTAAGTAAAGTTATAAGTTTATAAAAAATGGTTTAATGTTTTCTATGATAAGCTGAGGCGTTTTTGTAAGAAACTTAGATCTCCCTCCCCCTCATGTTTTATTCTTCACTTTGTAAACAAATTGTGCTTGAAAATTGCTATCGTACAGACCCTTGAAATATACTGATATTAAATACTTTTAATGGATATTTCATAATTTTTAAATCTGAAAGTTACTGGTTGTTTGAGCGAAATTTGAAATGAAATTTTTTGATTTGTAATAATATAAGAGTTTAATATTTTTGAATATTACAATTGTAATTGTATTAAAAACCACTTTATGTTATTTACCCAGTATCAACATTTACTGTAGTACAACCAGAATATCTAACTGTAATGCCAAAAAGTTTTTTTTTTTAATCCAATTTTAAATTGTATTGGTAGATGAAGGGATTTCACTCAGTAGGGTAATTTAGTTTCAAACAATTGTTACAAAGGATTTCTTGTAATTGTGTATATCTCTACATTTTTAACGTCAGCTAGGCCCTAGCTGCCTCGTAGATGTGTATATATTAATAATTCTCTACTCGCTTAGCTCGTGTTAATGGTTCGGCCAAGACGGATCTCTGATCTGAACACATTTGAAGAATTCCATTGCAACGAAAGCGTCGGTGCGCCGCTAACCAAACTTTACGATATCAAATTCCCTTGAGAAGTCAAAATTAGAAATTATTTTTGCGACAATAACTTTGCTATTTCTCATCGTAGAGAAGTAAGGTTGGTAGTATTGCATGCAGAAATATTATTTTAAAATTTGTATCTATTAAAGTGTTATGACTTCATAATAATAGTAATAAAACACACTGGCACTCTACTACTATCTAAAAAATACAGGTACGACGTTATCGTTAAAACCCAAAAATATAAGTAACGACGAAATTGTAAATTATGTAATATCATATAATTAACTATCCGATTTCGTTAAAATTTTAATGAAATATGAATATTAATGACCAAAACTCGTGTTAAACATTCCAAGTAACAAAATAATAACACATTATTAAGGTTTATAAATAATTTTCAAAAAAAATTGATCCAAAATAAAATAATACTCTTTTTAAATTTTCGATTTAAATGACATACAATTTACGTTGAGGACATGTTATGGGACAAGCGAATTAATCTTAAGCGCTTATTTAAGTATATAAATATTTTGTTAAAGACATCCTCCATGAATGAAAAACCATCTAAAAAGTGTCATACACCTCCACCTATAATTGCTTCTAGAATAGAAACCTTTAGCACTTTGAAGGATCTTATCAATAAAGTAACAAATAATGAATGCAAATACGTCTCTTATAATAATAATGTCTGGAAAATAAATGTTCCAGACAGTGACACATATAGATCAGTTACTGCAGAACTAACAAATCAAAAGATACAGTGGCATTCATATGAGGATAAAACCGCGAGACCTATAAAGGTAATGGCTAGAGGACTTCACCCATCGTGTGAGGAAAATGACATTATTCAGGATCTATCCGGTAAGGGCTTTAAGATATTGGAAGCTAAGAATATCATCAAAAAAGAAACAATAGAAGATAGAAATGGTGAATACATTGCACATAGAAGAGGTTTGCAATTGTTCTTGCTTACATTTCATAACGGGGAAGATATTAACCAAGTTTATGCTATTAAATCAATATTGGGAATAGGGGTAAAAATAGAGGCACTGAGGAGAAACGTAAATCTTATTCCACAGTGCAAGCGATGTCAAGCATTTGGGCATACACAACGTTATTGCCAAAGAGATTATGCCTGTGTGAAGTGTGCTGGTAAGCATCCTACAAAGGTATGTACTTTGAAGATAGATCAAAAGCCTAAATGTATTAACTGTAAAGGTGAGCACCCTGCAAACTACAGGGGTTGTCTGATAGCGAAGGAAAATCAGGAAAGACGAAATAGACAGATTGGTCATCGACAAAAAGATTATGCTAGAGCTATTTCTGATAAAAAACACAGTGGTGTCTCGGGTAGCGAACAAGCGAAAGTAGATGAAAACAACAAAGAGCAAAATACAAAAACATATTCCGAAATTATTAAAAATAGAAGAAAAGATGAAGAGAATTCAATGAAAGACATGTGGACATCTATTATACAACGGTTAGACAGTCAAGATAAATCGATTAAATTTCTAACTGAAACAATAAGTATGCTAAACACAAATTCTAAAAAATCAACCGCTTCAAAGAAGAAATGAATTTTACTCTCCGTATTGGAAATTGGAATGCTAATGGTTTACTGAAACATTTATCTGAATTGGAATTGTTCTTGAAACATCAGAAAATAGACGTCTGCCTTATCTCTGAAACTCATTTTACAAAGCATTCATTTGTTAATATTCGTGGCTTTGTTTGCTATCACAGTCCACACCCAGCCAACAAAGCTAGAGGAGGATCAGCTGTAGTGATAAAAGATAATATACTACATTGGGAGGAACCTGCAGTTGAAGAAGAAATGATGCAAGTAACAACAGTCAGCATACAGTCTAAGAAGAAATTGCTTAAAATTTCTGCAATTTACTGTCCGCCAAGACACTCGCCCTCCAAAGATGACTTCAAAAGTCTCTTTAAAACCTTGGGTTCATGTTTTGTTATTGGAGGAGATTATAATGCAAAACATACACACTGGGGCTCTAGACTGATCACTACAAAAGGTAAAGAGCTATATCATGCAGGACTAGAATATAAATGCACATTTCTTTCCTCTGGATCACCAACTTACTGGCCCACCGATCCCCAAAAATTGCCTGATTTGATTGATTTCTTTGTCGCCAAGGGCATAAACTGTAATTATATTTCTGTTGAAAGTAACCACGATTTGTCATCTGACCACACGCCAGTGATTTTAACAGTCAGTAAATCAATAATACAGAAACCAAATCTCCCAAGACTATGTACAAAGAAAACAAACTGGGACGAGTTTAGAGCAAAGTTGCAGATGTACTTGGACCTTGAAGTTCCACTTGAAACCAAGGAAGAGATTGATAGAGGGGTCGAACAATTCATTGCTGACATACAGCAGGCAGCAGAAGAAAGTACACCACCTCAAAGTCGAAACATTGGATTGGATACGAGTTACCCAATGGAGGTCAGAGAGCTGGTTCTAGAAAAAAGACGCGCTCGAAGAAAGTGGCAGCAATCCAGATATCCAGACGATAAAGTTAGATTTAATCGACTCAGTAACCAACTAAAAAAACGTATCAAGGAAATTAAAAATGAAGCGTTGTGTAGATTTCTCAGCAATTTAACTGCTGATGAAAATACAGAATATTCACTTTGGAAGGCTGCTAAAAAAATAAAGAGGCCTAAAATTCAAAATCCACCATTAAAGATGGAGAATGGTTTGTGGGCCACAAACTCTATGCAGAAAGCGAATCTGTTTGCTAAATATCTAGCCGGTGTTTTTAGTCCCTTTCCAAAAAGTACAGATCAGGAAAATATCAGTTCTTTAGATAGAAATGACAAAAAAGACATCCAATTCGTGACCCTAAAAGAGCTTAAGAATATGATAAGGTGCAACATATCAGCAAAGAAATCACCAGGATATGATCTTATAACTGGCCAGATAATGAAAGAGCTCCCAGACATGGCTATCATAAGGTTTCAACATATGATAAATGCCTGCTTTAAGGTGAAATATGTACCTCACCATTGGAAAATTGCGGAGGTAATACTAATATTAAAACCAGGAAAACCCTCTTCCGCTGTAACATCATACCGTCCGATATCATTACTACCAGTCATGTCTAAGATCTTCGAAAAGCTGCTTCTAAGAAGGCTTGAGCCGATCATTCGAGACAGACAGCTGATTCCTACACATCAGTTTGGGTTTAGACGTAGGCATTCTACTATAGATCAGATTCACCGTATTATCAATATAATCGAAAAAGCTCTTGAAGAGAAAAAAATATGTTCAGCTGTTTTTCTTGATGTTGCCCAGGCCTTTGATAAGGTTTGGCACGAGGGCCTTGAATATAAACTACACAGGGACCTACCTACTCAGTACTTTGAGTTATTACAATCGTATATTAAAGGAAGGTACTTTCGAGTTCGTCATGGCTGTGACTACTCAGAATTAAAGAGGATAACAGCAGGTGTACCGCAAGGTAGTGTCCTTGGACCTGTGCTCTATTTGTTGTATACGCGTGATATTCCAGATGTTGTTGATTCAATTGTTGCCACATTTGCTGATGACACTGCTATCCTTGCTGTTGATGCTTGTATTGAGAAGGCCACGAGTAGACTACAGGGTGCAATGGATAAGATAAGTACCTGGACAAATTGCTGGCGAATTAAACTAAATGAGGCAAAATCAACGCACATAAACTTTACGAATAGGAAGATTATCACCCATCCATTGTTTATCAATGCTCAAGCTGTTCCTTACTCCAACAATGCCAAATACTTGGGGATGACCTTAGATACTAAGCTCAAATGGAAAGTCCATGTAAAGAAAAAAGTTGAAGAGCTTAGAATAAAATATAGAAAACTTTACTGGCTGCTTGGACGTAACTCTGGGCTTACAGTGCAGAATAAAATCTTAATATACAATCAAATATTAAAACCAGTATGGACATATGGCATACAACTATGGGGCTGCACAAAGCAGTCTAATATCCAAATAATTCAAAAATTCCAGAACAAGGTATTACGGGGAATAGTCAATGCCCCATGGTATATTAGAAATGGTGATTTACATCGCGACTTGAACATCAGACTTGTTGAGGAGGAAATCAAGAAATGTGCAATAAGTCACAATTTGCGTCTTCTCACTCATGAGAATTTAGAAATGAGAGCAGTGCTTGAAGTGGCCGATAATGTTCGCCGCCTCAAGAGGATTAAGCCTCACGAACTGCTTCAGTAATAAGGAAGTTATTATTATAATGATTATCCTCTAATGTGATTTAGTATTTAAGAATGAATCATTGGTCGATTTTGTTTATAAATTGGTTATGAATAAATAAAATAAAAAAAAAAAAAAAAAAAAAAAGACATCCTCCATGGGAAATATTCACTTTAATTAATAGCTATCGATTAACATATTGGGTGACGATTAGGTTTGTTTGGTTTTTATTAAGTTTTGCAAATGGTTGTTTGACAGATGAAATATACATGTGACCTTTATGAACTATTCCTCCCCCCCCCCAAATATAGTTATAAATATCATTCTTTTAAAACTTACAATTTGTATATACAAATATATATTTATACAATTCAATTTTTTCGATAGGAACAGTTTGTATTTTGTGTAATTTTTGTTCTAAATATTTTCACGGTAGCGTGACGAGATGCGATATAAACTGAGAAGTAATTGATTTATGATTGCGGCTTTGGATTCCTTCTCGTGACCAACAGTGATCTACATTACAGTAAGTCTAGGATTATGAAATAAGGAAAGTATTAAATAACTGAGTAAACCTAGGGGTTACGTGGATCATTTGCTTGCTTCGTATTGATGTAAGATAAGCTAAGGAGTGCAGTTATGCATAATGAATGGTATATATTGTATACAAAACATTCGATGTTGCATGTTTTAATATGTTCAATTTACATATTTTTTGAGTGTTTTTGTTTTTATACTACTCCCGCCTTGAAGTTCTAACTGAATTTCTATCTACAATTGCCTGTTAATAGAAATACTCGTTCAATATTGTGTTACATTGTAAGTTGTGTCGTGTTTTCTCCTTGAAAAATATTACCATTTTCATCAAACTTTTGTGAACAACAATAACTTTATTTTTCCTTATTGTTTAAAAGTGAGAAAAATCTTTGAGTCTTCATCCTTAAAAAAAAAAGTCACCATCTGGCATATATATTATTATTGGAAGTAGATATAATGAGAAGCACTAGTGCTTCAATGCTCTAGTATAGTCAGGTAGATATACACGGTCAAGAAAGACCAAATATCAAAGGTAGAGTCCCACAGGACTGCGTAAACGACTATAGGTGAGCCTACGGTGGTAAATCTATCTTCAATATGATTTAAAACAAAGCAATAATTGAAATAATGAGATGATTATTTAATTCCACAAAACAGCTTTAATTGCGACAGGTTAGATCATTGACCTTTCTTTTGTCATTTCTCAACCCCTTTACTCTTCTAACCTTTCCTTTTGTCTCACATTTTTAGTTTAGACTTGTTTTGTTTTCAATTTAGTTGCTTGAAAATGCCTAACGGCGAAACATATGTCGCAATTAAAGCTGTTTTGTGGAATTAAATAATCATCTCATTATTTCCATTATCATGGAATTCCATCATGTACCGACTGTTGTAACATTAAATTATAAAGCAATAATTGTTTATTTGTTATACCATTGTTTTTCGATAGAGTCTATTGTAGGCTACGTCTATCCAACTTCATTTCATTCTACGCCAGTTCTTCATTCTCAATCTCATTATTTCCTCATATAAACATTAATTCCTCTGGTGTTCTGATTTTCTTCCATTAAGATCCTTCATGACCGATACTTTTTTCTGAAACAATCTTTGTCTTCTGTTTCTTCTTCTCCTATTTAAATTCTCACTTCATCTTGATGCACTTTTTTAACCCAGAAAATCTTTTCTTTACAGTTTATTTCCTTCTATTTTGCTACTTTATGTCAATCCATTTCATGATATAACTTTAAACTATCAGTATTTCATATCTTCGTAGTCGTCACTATGTTTTAAAATTTCTCATGGAGCTGTTTTTTTAATTCACCTGACTTTGTATTCTTGGGGCCTAATCTTTTCTTTTTTTTAACGTCTGTTCATTCTTCTCTGTCTTTGTCAAACGTTTGTTAAGTATTGTTTGAGCTGAGTAAAAACATTCCGCTTGATTACTGTGTTGTGGTGCCTATATTTTGCGTGATTTGATAATGATGTAGTATGATAATACATGTCAAAACATATTCTGAATATTGTCTCTAGTTTTATGGCTCTTTCATTTTTGCTATATTTTTGATGTTATTCAGAGTAATAATCACTCCTACATCGGAAGGTTTGTCTACTGCTTACAATATAAAATAATATATTGTACCTGTATATTTTGTGACATCCTCTTGTTATTTAACTTTTATTTTGTGTTAACAGTGGTACTCTGTGCGGGTAAGTAATTTTGGAAAGTGATTTAAATTATGTAATATTTATTTCAAAATATTAAATTTATCTGAGAATTTTGTTCTATATTTATTATTTAAAAGAAAAATGTTAAACTTTACTGACATATATTTTTATGTTTTACTAATAATAAATTTTAGTCTAGTACTTGAATATGATATAAATATATTAAATATTTAAAAGACAACCATCTAAACTTCGCTATTATAAAGTTTAATGTTTTAGTAACAATCAATTTTACTCAATTATTTTAACAATCAATAAATATTTTATTATTTCGTCACGGTTTATTTCTTAGTTTAAGATAGTTGTTCTTGGTAAATAACATTTATCAGTAAAGATAGAAAACCTCTCTCTGATACTAGAAAATACAGTAATGTTTCCAGTTTAGAATACATTGTTTTCCTACTGACATTGTGCTCTAATTTCTATAATTGTATAGACATGACTCTGTTCATCGTGACGTACCATTGTTTATTGTCAGGGTCCATCAATATTACACATATTGTTAGAGTTGACAGGATATAATCTAAAGATGAAATACAAGCAGCAAATCCCACAAGTCGTATATAATATAAACCTGAAAAGAAACACGTTTCGACCCAAGAATATTAAAACAAGTTAATGGGTTCCAGATCATAAAATGTAATTGAAACAGATTCTCTAATACGATTCCCAAAAATTAGATTCTTGGGTCAAAAATAAAATGATAATTTGGTTGATACAGTAAATAGAGTAAGTTTGTTTAAAACAGTTGTTAATAAGTTTTATTAACCTTATAATTTTCATATGACTACTTTCTTCACATCGGCTTGGTGTTTATATATTAAAGAGGTTTCCACTCGTTTCACTCATATTAGTTTCTTCGACCTAGTGGGCCTAGTAGGTATGAGAACGACCTCGGCTGTGTCGGTGACATCGCTTTCGTGGTATCGTAACTGTGCGATTATCACATTTTTTTGGGGAGGTCCTTTTTCGAAAATACATTTTTTTAATATAGCTCTGCTATTTTTCATCGTAGATAGGTGCGATTGGTACCATTACATGGACTATTGAGAGCTCTAATTTGCATCTCATTGGTGTATTATACATTTTATTAAACGTGAAATATGAACAAAAACTGTTTAAACACTATTTTGAAGTTTTAAGTATTTTTTCTGAACTTTATTAAAGTCATATGTGAACACAATAAAATGTCGACGTATCGACGGCATGTCGAATACTAATTATTGTATTCTGAGAATATTAACATACAGATCGGTCAAAAAAAGGAGTTGATATTTTAAGCAAACCCAAACTTACCTATACTTCGTATACTGTGTAAGTTACAGATATAAGAGAGATGAATTTAATTCACAAATAATTATTATAATACCATATCAGATGGTCAATTATTCTTGTTTATTATTTTTAACACATTAGACATATTGTAGCTCTTCCACGAGGAAAATTTTTCAAGTTCAGTTGACTCTCTAAGCTCTCTATATCGCTGCTAATCTCAGCCATGCAGAGAAAAGACGACGATCAACCAGCTCAACCACATCTAGGTAAAGTTATGTTTCTTTACATACTGACTCATAGTCTGCTGTGGTTCCTCAGAAAATAAAGAAACTAATGACTGCTCTTTCCGAATATCACAGCTGTGAGTCCTGTTGGTTTTTGTTGCTAAAAAGGGAATGGGATTGTATTCATGAGGAACTCTATCCATTGTGGAGTTACGGGAAATAGCAGGGATTCTGTTCTCAAAAACCAACATTCCCTTGCAAAATATTTGGGAACGACGGCTAGAGGAATTAGTACGAAACGGAAAAGAAAACCGCGGAAAGTGCCAAACATCTGTACAGAGTTTACCAAACAGCTAATGAATGCTTTAGTATTGTAAGACCTAGAACTACTATCGTCACTACTTATCATTACTTCTACTGTTTCCACCTAAATGACTCCCCGATCTGATAGGTTTGAATTTTTGAGGAAGAAACTTAGGAAAATATCCAGTTTATATGAATAACGGAATACACTATGATAGAAGCCATGAGAGACTCAGTCTGCTCAGATAGAATCTGGAAATATGTGTTAAGAAACTGACGACATTGACAACTGATGGCGACGACATCTGACCATCACATGAACCTGCACCCCTCGCCTGAGTCTCGACGTATGTATTACTATATATATATTTAACATAAATATAAAAGAGAGAGAGAGAGAGAGAGAGAGAGAGAGAGAGAGAGAGAGAGAGAGAGAGAGAGAGAGAGAGAGAGAGAGAGAGAGAGAGAGAGAGAGAGAGAAGAGAGAGAGAGAGAGAGAGAGAGAGAGAGAGAGAGAGAGAGCAATTATCATTAAAACGAAACAACAAAAGTACCTTCCACAGGAGAGATGGTGTTATAATTACGCTTCCCTTACCTAATTATCTTACTGCAATAGATGGTGAAGGTTATTAGATATTATTCCTTTAAAAGCTTTTCATCAAAACAATTATTAACAGAAATTTTGACATGAAACAGTCTTTATTATGTCTAATATAAACTATAATTATTTAAAAATCAGTATGAAACGATTGAGAATTTATAATGTACAACAGTGATATCAAATAAATGTATTGTTGGTAATTTATTATATTTACGTATTACAGAGTGTTTTAGGGATCTGTCCATTTTAACCTCATCTGATTATCTGTCTGTCTATCTGAATAAAGTAAGTCGTGTATCGTTTAGTGTTTAACTTTTTTAAATTAAATTTTGTACTTCGGAAAGTGTTATACATTTTTTTAAACTAAAATTTGGAGTAGCTGCTTTAAATATATTACGATTTTCTCATTATCGGAAGTAAAAATTGTGAATAAATTTAGCTCAACTGTAACCTTTAACGACCCATAATAAACGTATTGAACGCTAGCACAAAAAAAAAAAAAAAAAAAAAAAAAAAAAAAAAAAAAAAAAAAAAAAAAAAAAAATGACGACTTATGAGTTATAGGTATAAAAACAAATTATCGGCTTTTGTTAAAGAGGTTCAGTTTAATGGAATTCGTTCTGGATTTAGTGAAATATGAATATTACGTAACCGTAGCCCGTGAGCTAAATCTCAAATTTTAAAAAATTTACTTTTACGGAGCGTTGGAAACAACAAAACTGAACCTACCTGCTCGATTTTAATAAAATGCTGTTTACTCTGAGGACGAATTTATAACAGCAGTGGCGCAAGTTTAAGCCTTATTTAATATATATTTTAAAATCAACCTTTCATGGTTCATTGTCACTTCATTTTTGACAGCTACCCAACTGAGAGTTTTGATAACGAATAACTTTGATTGGTTTTTATTTTGTTTTGGAGAATCTTTCACTTATCCCAATCCTTTCACATCTCAATAGCTCTACTTCCCTGCCTTATTTCTATGGTGTCTTCAGTTAATTAGTTCGGTTATTATTAAATCTATTTTCCACTAACCGTCCATATCTTGCGACTTTTAACTTTCTCTGACTTACTTCAGTGGTTCTCAAATCTTTAAAATCCCCGATACTTACAGGAAAGGTCGATCTATCTAATCAACGGTTATTTATTCCACTTTGATAAATAAGGATTGATTAGTATTATTTCATAAATTTATTTAATTTATAATTTAAGTTATGAAAACCACCGAAACATCTAGAACCTTTTGCCACAAGTTATTGAAAATATCCTTGTGTGAAAGGAAATTAGATTTTGCTGAAAAATATCTCACCTGAGTGAGGAGGAGATATGTTTAGATCACATTTAATAATTAAATTTCGTTTTGTATTCAAACTGTTTTATGTTTGTGTATTTCTAACCGTGTAACACGTGCTTCGTCACGTAATACAACACGTGTTTGTCACGTAAACTGTCTAATACAAATATGTCAACGAGAAGTTATCTTTTCCATTGTTTAAAAGACAAATATTTTATTACATTTATTCTATTAAAATAAAATATCCACCTAATGTAATACATTTAAAAATAATTCGTCTATTTTTTATAAACTTTAAGTGTCAAAAAACCTCACGCTATTGTATATTGTTTCCAGGAGAATATTTATGAACTAAGATTACCCGTTTGTAAATTAAAATCAGCTAAAAACACTTTACATAAAAATTAATTTCCCTGTCTACGTGAAAGAAAACGATTCCCAGGTTTAAACTTTTGTTTGAAACCTTAATATATATGCTAATAGGAATGTTATTAAAGGTTCTCAATTATAAAAACAATAGACAACAGCATTGGATAGACTTGTGGGACTGAATTTCAATTATGTTAAACTTGAAAACTCATTTAGGGAGGAAACGGTTAAATATTATGCGAGAGAATTTTTATAATATATTAAATCACTAATATTCATATATGAAAATGGTAATAATTTATCTATACGTTTTAAATTTTATTATTACAGATATTTTGTATAATTATATTGAGTTAAGTATTAATTTGAATAATATTAAAATAGTTGTGCTGCATTGTAATATTATAATAATGAAATATGCATAAATCCATTTAAAAAAATATAATTTTATATGTATTAGTTGTCAGTAACACTCTTCTACATACACCCAATAAATTTAGTTTAATGAAATTATGGCCAGATCAATTTAATACGTATAAGTATAGAATGCATGTTTATATTCATCCAGATTTAATTTTATACCTTAAATAAACTTTGTAGATAAATTCTCATTTTATATAATTCAACTTTGTATAATTTGCTTTGCAAAACAGGGCAATGTTATCAGCAAAAGCAACGAGCTTTCCTCTAATTTACCGTTACACAAATTATTGATATATATATATATATATATATATATATATATATATATATATATATATATATATATATATGTACACAGGGTGTTTGAAAAGTCTGGGTACGGCTTAATATTTTACAAACCATAGCAGAAAACATCTATAAACTTTGCACAGTGTCATATGGCAATGTAAACTATTTTTCCTTGCTATTGCCATGACATGACAAACGTGAGGGGACGGACCACAGAGGAAGTCATAGGAATCTTAAATGTAAGCACGGGTCGAGTGATACCTCATTTCAAAGAGCTCAGTTAGTAGAGTTGAATGCCGCAAACCGCATCTCAAAAGATGTATCCAATCAGAAATGGCGGGTTGTTTAGGTACACATTGTGAAGTACATTATGCGATGCCATTTCTAACTACATCGTCGTATTCAGATGCGGGAGGCGGCGTTTCACTCTACTAACTAATGTTTTCACTGACTTTTGTAACTAACTTACCACTTCATTTTAGAATTAATTAATTTTTTTTTTAATCCAGTCAGAAATGGCAGCGCATATCAAGTAAAAACCTTGATTTAGTTGAAACTGCAATCGCGAAACCTGCGTCATAAACTGGTTCATGGAGGAATCAAATTAAAAACACGGTGAACTTATGACTCAATTTAAACTGTCATAAAGACCTAAGTCTCTATTCTCCACTTAATATGTACATATTCAAGAACGCAAATCGTTAGTTCGTGCAAGTGTTATCCATACTAACAGCATAATTTGCTAACAATGCTCAATATACGGCTGTAATTTATGTACATCCTTCCGTATCTCTTATCCAACTGTGAAATTACTCAGCCTAAATGTAGTAGAGACAGGATATCACGTTCAGTAATGTCTCAGTATTACAGTCAGATTTCTATCTTCTGTTTCCCTACTAACATTTATCTCTTTATGTTCCTTTTACGAATATTAGAATTTTACATTTATTTTCTCCGAAAATTAAAGTAAAAACTCCTAATACATTGCAAGTACAGGACAATGACAGTTTAGGAGTAACTGATAAAAATGTGTCAATAGTATACAAAACACAAGATTATTTTTAAGGTGGGGGGGTTACAATGAATGTAAGAAGACGATAAATATCGTGCAATAACAAGAGTGGGTGTACATTATTTTTTCTGGTTATTTAAACGTGTTAAAATCTATCGGTCATCACTGCCTTAAATACAAGAAATAAAATAAAGGCTCCTAGCCCTCTAATAGTCTAAATAAGTAAGATTTTTCAGAGAGGGAGAACAAATGTTGGTCAAGAAATCATAGAAAAGAAGAGAGAGATGTAACTCTAGTCTAAAATAATTTATAATTATTAGAATATAAATTTGATTTTTCGTCACTTCTATTTAGAAAGGAAACAATATTCTATTTCCACTTTAAAAACATTTAGTGCGTGATTTAGTCACCGCTGGAAATGTTTCTGAAAAAGTAAGTGTTATTTAAAGTAAGCAGATTTTCAACCTCAATTTTTCATTTGTAATGGTGTTTATCCATTTACTGGTGTAGCTTTTAAGACTAAACCGATGGTTTAGGAATTTAACGCATCAGTTGCATATAAAAAATGATGACAAATGTCAAATTGAAACATATTAACATGATTTATGTTGCTACATTACCTTCTTTCTAATAGGGATGATTCAATATATCACGTCTATACACCTAATTTTCAAGTCTTGGTTTTAAATACAAGTATTGCATCTTAAGTGTTTTCCAATAGGAGATGAGTAAAGTCGTTAAGACTCCTTTTTTTAAATTTATTTATTTCAGAAACTTAACCCTACCTAGGACAAAATTGTTTAAATATTATAAGTAAAACTAAGCGTTTTAATCTTCTTTTCGAAAAATGTTTTTGACTAAATAATCTTCTATGATAAACTTATTTTTATTATTTTATAGATTGTAAAATTGTATTTGTCCTGTAATATAATACATTTAATTTTAAATATTGTGTCGGATACTATGGCCATAAATCAACTTATCGATTCACCTTTTATGATTCGATTAATGTTTAATCTATGCGGGCACAGACAACAACATCTGTGCGCGTAAGAATCTTTGGTGATAAAACAAACACTTTTGAATATTAAGCACCTCACTACAGGATAAGACAGCAAAGACCACAGACTTCTATAATTTTACAATAAGTTCTTCAGTAATGTACCAGTAAGTCCCATGGACAAAAGTAAGGTCAAAGTTTATTAATTAACAGGTAACACGACAAAACAATGATTACGTGGGGTTGGCTCGACGTGGGGTTAGCTCGACACTAGTATACCGTGGGGTTGGCTCGACACTTTGGGGAACTCTCCTGCTGAATGAGCAACCCTTCTTGGAATTGGAGGTGTTTGTTTGTTCGGTCAGCCGAAGAGCGACACTCAAGTGACGAGGTTCGTCGTCTGTCAGAATAGTACGATTTGTTATTCGCGGGTAGTATTCTCGGGTCTTGGCTAGTCCTTGGCGAACCTGGTATCCTTTAAAACTAACAGAAAGAACAATGTCATTCATAACTATTCTAAACTCAAAGGCACTGTTGAAGTTTATTTAAGTATCCAATTCAATGATATATCATATTGTCGATGGGCTTTATGATTGCGATGACCATACTTCCTAACATAACCTAACCTATACCCGCCCGACTGGTACCTGATTCGTTCACATTTAAAGAAAGTGATTGCTATTGACTGAGGCGGCCAATATGTCGACCCAACCCCACGATACCAAAACAATGACCGTCATATGTGCTAAACCTGTTTCGGTTTCTTTTAATTTATTTTAAGCTATTCAATACCAAAATCATCAACATATTGTAATACTATTATACAGAACAAGCATAGTTTATAAAGCTGAATTAATTTATAATTAATTTAACTGGGGGAAGAGTATGTTAGCTTCATACACTATCGAATATTTATTTTAATGTTCATAATTCACTAAAATTAAACGAAATCAGTAGAGTCGTATATAAGTAATTAAATATTTAAAATAACCTGATGGCCGATTTTTTTTTGTTTTTAACTTACGAACAGGAATTTTAAGAAGTGTAGTCTAATACGTATTGTTTGGGTTTTATTTATTACGATAGCAACCCCCAAATTACGGAGAAAAAGTTCAGATATATGGACATTTGCCCACCTATTAAAATCGGCTGCACTTCTAGTTGTAGAGCACTGCACAAACTTAAATCCCACAAACGGATATCATTATCGATTTTTTTTTCGAACTTCAGGGGATATATACACAAAATAACGACATACATTTTTGTACCAAACGTATAACTTTCTTTAATACTTACACGTGTAAAAGAAAAATTCTTGTCCATTGTTCCTCTGATTGTATTGTTTTCTTTAATTATTTGTTAAAAAGACATCGTAATAATACAAATATTTTATTGTACTAATAAAAACCAAGCAACCCTCAGGAATTTACTATAAGTAAACGGGTGTAGAATTCCCGAGAAAACTTAGCAGGATCATTTTTCTTGCTTTAAATCCCTCTCTTTCATTTTGATCTTTCTTGTCTAACTCTTGTTCTCTTCCTACCCTAACATTGTTAGAATACTCAAGGGTTTGGAATTTAATAAACAAAACTAATATTATGTTAGTTACTCTACATTATAATAAAACTTACTAAGAATACTGCTGAATATCACAGGAACAACTGACATTTCTACGTTAAAATCTGTTTCTGTCGTTCAACTTAAAAACAACTAAGAAGAGCAAAAAATTTAACTAAAAGAAGGACCAGGATCCACTGAGAAACACACGCTGCTGTTCCTTAACTTCGAGGATATGAAGTTACGTGTTGGTATTTTGTAATTTTTATAGAAATAAAGTTGCACTGAAACTAACGAAAATTTGTATTTTTCATTATGGGATATTTATTTATAAGAAATATTTAAAGGTACGATATTATCAAACCATAACATAAACCGAGTTACTGTAAACGATGATGACAACTGATATCTGTCTACAAGACAACCGTTAATATGTTTATTAAAATCCAATAAAAACTGAGACAACAATTAATAATTATATTTTGTAATCGTATTAAGAAGAAAAAGAACTAAGTTATACAGTAGGGGTTGTACTTACGTTTTACACTTCTCCAACAGCTGTATAAAGGAATGGTTATGTTAAAGAAGAATGGTTAAGACATGAACCATTTCTTGCCCACACCGAGTTATGTTTTTAAAATATATTTGAAAGTAAAACTAAAAAAATCGGAGCAATAGAATTCTCAGATAGTACATTAGGACTTTGTATTACCTCTGTCGGTGTATTAACCAACAATATCATTTCTGTCGGAATTTAAATCTTATTTATTACATAATTCAATATTGAATATCCCAACAACATCACATTTCCCTTACTTTACTAAACGAAAAACTGTATCTACTTATATTGACGTTAAAAAATAAACTAAAACACATTTGATGCTGGATGATAATTTAAGGAAACCAGGCTTATATAATCCACAAGGGAACCACTGCACTGCGGAAGAGTATAAATAATGCTAACAACCATAGCGATATAGTTAGCCTTGGCAGCGGGGGTAGTTCGAACACTTACAGTTTACTAAATATTCCAACAACATTTTTCTTTTTCATACAAATACACAGGACCCGCCTTTTAATAAATTCGAATAGACAGCTCTATTTAACAATACAAGTAATAAGACATAGTTTATTCATTATTATTACCTTAATACAAATAAATTATTTTAATTGTCGTTTCAAAAATAAATAACTAATTACTTACTTTCACATATAATTCAAAAATAGTTTTGATAAATTGCAATAATTTTATTCATCAGTGAATTTATGGTCGGAATGGTTTTTAAAAATATACAATGATTATAACTTATTCAAATTTATTATTTTACTCAAATAT
Source organism: Aphrophora alni (assembly GCA_963513935.1). Taxonomy (NCBI): domain Eukaryota; kingdom Metazoa; phylum Arthropoda; class Insecta; order Hemiptera; family Aphrophoridae; genus Aphrophora; species Aphrophora alni. The sequence continues at coordinate 139,565,771 of OY740768.1, forward strand.
AAAAGTATTTCCTTAGAACTTAGTTTAAATTCTTTTATCGTTTTTAACCCATAGGGACCTTAATTAATTTGAAAAAATGACTTTTACATCGTTGATAGTTGAAATAATTTGTACATGCCAGAAAAGATATGTAGGTTCATATCTCATAACTTCATTGCCTAATAAGATAAGCAGATTTTTTTTGTAATTATTGAAAATATTCGGCGGCAATTTGTAATATATGTACAATTAATAGCTTATTTTTATTAACATTTGTTGGTACAAAGTGGAATTTCATTTTAAATTAAATAAATAAATTCCATACAATTTTAAATATGTTTTTCTTTTAACCTGGAACCAAGATAAATTTATCCAGTATCAATGACTAGAAAGTGAACAAAAGAAGCACAATTCACAATTTCTATCCTAGAATAAATTACCTTTTTTTTTCCGAAAATTTATAACATAATCAATACTGTTAAACCAAAACTCTATAAAACCATAAATTTTTAATACAATACAAAATATTAGTAATAAATCTTTACTTTTATATTTGTATGTGTTTGAGATAATATTTATTTTTTGAAAATCCATCCGACAGTAGTTTTTTTTTGAGGATTATTATTTGTATTTTTAAATGAATTCAGTTTTTTTCTGTAATTGCAAATTAATTATATTACAAAACGTTTTTCTTCATTTTATTATTTTTATTTTATGCGTATTAATATGATATTCATTGTGGCTGTTTAACTATTGGTGAGCTTGAGAATAAAATAGGTTTAATTTATAAAATTATGAAAAGTAATTTCACTTTCTTTACATAAAATGAAAATTTCTATTATTTTAACAATTATGGGTAAAAGTTACCTTTTATAATATTAACAAATATTCGAAGAAAGATCTCAAAATGCAACAAATTATACTAGTTTCATTACTAAAAATTTAAAAAATTAAATATCCCTCTGGTACTAATAAATTTTCCGTATCCAGTAGTTACTCTTGAATTGTATTCCCCCTTTGAAATATTTTATCAAGATAAAGCTAAAGGTAGGGTGGTGAGTGCAAGGGCTCTATAGAGACCAAGGTTGTGAAAATAAAATACTGTTATTGCATGTGACTGCATCATATCCAACACTATATTCCACTTTAGTAAAATGGAATATTTAATTTGGAAATTTGGTTCTACGGTAAAAGTGTTTTTGAACTTAACGATCTGTATATTAAATTTACTACATAAAACATTACGCAATTTTTTTAACAATGTCTGGATAAAGAAAGTATAAAATAAAAATGAGAATCAGGGTGAATTATTAAAAATCCGAAAGTCACGTCATAGTGTTACAAGGTGTATAAGAACAATATTATTGCTAATATTTTTTTGTGGGGGGGGAATAATAAAAAAAACATAAGATAACCCAGTATGTAACAACAATTATGAAGATTAAATTTAAAACAATGTTTAGTTATATATCGCGTAGTAACTTTAACAGTCGGTGCAGTGTCAATGTCTAGGCTAGAACAAGTTACATGTTATTAATATGGTTTATTCGAACGTTTACCACAATTTGTGTATGCAACACTAAACCCCTTTAACAAATGATAAACCAATATTTTGATAAAGTGAAAATACCAACATATCAAGGTATCAACATAGAGACATGTTGGAAGCCAAACGGTCCTATACGTCTGACTATAATGAGAACATACACATTGCTTCCTGTTTTCTTCCAACCCTGATGTTTTATACTAGTAATAAGGGGCTAGAGGTTTAATGTTCTGTAATTACTTTTTTTATGGTGGTAAGGACCAAGATGTATTTAATCTTTAAATTTAAAAAAAATTAAACTGAAAGACTCATAAATACAAACAAAATCAGAAAAATATATCAGACCCTATACTACACTACACAAATGAGAAAAAAACATTTAAAATTTGTACATATTCTAGGTTTACCAATTTATATCGACAGTTGGTTTGTATTTTAAAAACGTCGTGTAAACGGTTGTATATACACGAATGGTATCAAAAGTCCAATTCATTTCATAATAATACGAACAATCAACCATGTCAAATAATTTTAAAAACATAAAATTTTCTCTGTAATTATATTCGCTTGTAAAGTCTCAATTAACTGGTTACCGTAACTGGATTACTTTAAATTTTCTATGTTGTCAAATGTTCCAGTAACATGAAAATCGTCAGCATTCCCTCCCTCCCATGAGCCTACATGTCAAAAGGGAATACAAGTTGCTCATTAACCAGACTTAACTTGTCTCTTTCACCCAAACACAGACTTATTCAAGGAGATATTTTTTAAGGAATAAAAAGGTAGTTATGCTGTTTAACTGTCTTTTGTATAATATGAGCATTAACGAATGTTCATTTTTACCTGTACGATTTGGAAACAAACGGAAATGTGGACCAAATGTTATTTATGTGGAATTTATTATATAAATAAATTTTTATATACATTAAGTTGTTTGAACAGCTTGAATAAAATAAAATATGTTGTGGAGAGAGATACGGAACTTCCATAAGCATCCATCATAGATAGATCTGTATGTGTTCCATCCCAAAGCCTAAGTGTTAATTTGGAATGAATACGCCCAATTGTTTTATATTTGTAAACAAAAAGACTTTTTTTACTTAAATTAACAACATTTAAAACAAAAAAATAAATCACTTGATGGGCGTTCATCATGGTACTAACCTCACCCGATTATACAATGTAGAATAATACAAACAAATCTTTTAAATGAAAATATTTAAAAGTTAGTTTGTTGAGCCTTTTAGAAAATGTTAAATTGGTTTGGTATATAAAAACAGTCTTATCGTGTAGAGTAAGTTTGTTTAAAGCAATTGATTTCTGTACTTCTTAATTGTTTAAATCACTACTTTTTTGATGTCATCTAGACTCTAACTGTCATCGTGGTTGTGAAGATATTATAAAGTTTCCTCTTGCGTCCCTTGTATCGGTTCTGGCGGATCATCTAACTGTAGACATTTCCTTGGGAGGTCAAAGATCGAAGTTATTATTTTACAAAATCTTTGTTATTTGTCATCGTAGAGATATAGGGTTGGTATAACCAACAAAATTGAAATCATGAAATTTATATATAATTTTGTATGTTATAAGTGAGATACGAATATAATTTTATGGCCGCCATCTTACAGAGGACGTCGACTCCAACGACAACGACAACAACTACCGACGGACGGCATTTTCCCGTTATTATGGAAAACTGTACGTTGTGTTTCTTTGTGTATCAGCTACCTCCTGACCCCAATTTGTATATTTAATGAAATACAAATAAACTGTCCAAAATACTTCCAAAATATACCCATTTACAAAATTCGTTTAAAATCATCCACGAGTTTGGTCTATAGAGCTCTGTACAGACATATAGACAATAGTAAATATTAATATCAAAAACATATTTCCTTTGCTTACTGTAAAGTCGAGTTAATACCGTCTTCTGTTTTCAGAATAAATTTATGGATGAAACATGTCCCTTCTCAGAAGTGTTTCCCAAGGTCACTTAACGTTTCTGTGCACTGGGTTCAATTTTTCACTTCTGGAAAGGCGTTATTTTATCATTATGTTGAAAAAGCGAAAACAGTTTAAAGAAATTATTCATTGAGAACGTGAAAGACTTGGTTAATTTTTATTCTTTGTGTTGAATACATAAAATATATTAATTTTAAAATATTTAATGTAACAGCAGATATTTCTTGTTAAAACTCCATATTTAAGGACTGAATAAAGTAATAAAGCTAAAGTTTTAAAATTATTTTAATAATATAAATGAGCTACAATGTACAATTGCATAACTGTAGCACATTTATATTATTAAGATAATTTTGAAACTTCAGCTTTAGTGCTTTATTTAATCCTTTCATTTTAAAATGGTAATAAATTCTATTTTTATAATTAAATATTTGTTTATAATAATACTTGCTTGATTAGTAAATATATCTAAAATATGTGTTTAATTATTACCCTTGTAGACAAATATTATTTTAATTTTTGAACTCTTAAACCAATTTTAATAACTTTTAAACCTAACATACCTAGATAATAATGAAAATTTCGTAAAAATATAAACAACAGTTTTTGATTTATAAAATTAGACAGACAAACGTTTCGTTTTATATATGTAAAGATTAGTTTAATCTACTAAAAGTTCTAAAATATGAGACACGCTATCTTTGGTTAAATGAGTCCTACTTGCTATTGTTGTATAAAAGAGAAAAACCTTTCAGTCGTCATCTTTTTTTAAAAAAAGGACAATAAGAACATAAAAGAACAACCCCTTCCCCCGAAAAACTCTGATAGTATCATGATAGGAAGTGAATACGTTTTGGTCAAGAGAGACCTGATAAGAAAGATTTAGGAGGCAGATCTAACTCGTGACCACATGAAAAAAAAAGTTGTGGATTCATCCTGCTTGTTAACATACGAAGGCAAAACAATAATGATTTCTGTAGTTATATTTAGGAGTGAGTGTTAATAGAAAGAGAGGTAAAACAGAGACAAAGGTAGATAGTAACAAATAAATTACAACTTTGAAATTCCGTTCATCTCTTCACTCAAGCAAGTACACAGTTCTGTGTGGTTATAATGATGAGGGGTTTGGTAAGCTTTTCGGTTTTATATAAGAAGATTTATTTGTAAGGGTGAAAACATCTGTGTCTATACAAATGACTAGAAAGTACAAATTCTAATTTTACAATTATGTATTATTTATTGCATTAAATTGTCAAATTTGTAAGTTAATATTACAATGCGAATAACACATCAAAATTGTTTGAAGCTTAAAAGAGACCTGTTTCAAAAGTGTTGCTCTGTGAGAATAGTAGACATTCAAATATTTGCTTTTATTGAACGTCATTAAGAAGATTTTAGGCTTAAATAACACAATGGTGAATTTACATTTTCCTTTATTAACATGTTAACAATAACAATAATTATATTAATAAATACGTATGGAATATTATAATTTGATCAAAAATAATTTAGGAGAAGTGAAGCAGTCTTTAAATTAAAAGTATCTATAATTTTATTTTCAATTGTCATTGACATTTTGTTTGAGTAGTGCTGAATTATCAGTGTTGATGAGATAAAATGTTGAAAATCAAACTAAGTACAGGAAGTCATGGCGACTTTATCAATTTTAATTCTAAAAGTTTTGGAGGATATGTAATTATGATTAACTATTTTATTATATGATTGTTGAAAATATATACTTCTTTCATACGTTATATATATATATATATATATATATATATATATATATATATATATAATTATTTAAAATACGTCAATATTATATTTAACCCTAACCGAACCGAACCTAACCTAACCTAACCTAAACTAAAGTAACCTAACCTAACCTAACCCAACCAACTGTAAGTAAGGTTGATATATGGTATAACTTTAGGCGTCGTGCAAAAATCCTGATATATTTAAGGTGCCCTGAACCAAATATTTTGGAAACCACTCACCTAAGTGGTTATTAATACTTACAACGTAACACTAAAGCCAGAGATTTACCTTGAACTCCCTGACGACATTGCGCCATTATTCTCTCTACATGCTGATTTATTTTTTCCAATTACTCACGCAGAGGGTCTTCCACATCCTGAAGCAAGCGAAATCTTTATATTTTCTCTAGTGCTGAAAATTGTAAAAAAGGATATCTTTTAGATAGTGTGGCATTATTCGGCCTAACCTCTATTCTTACTTCCTTTATAAACTGTAAAATATTATATCTTCAATAACGCACATTATTTCCCCAATAACCTTCCACCAATATAGGACCGTATATTCTCATTATTATCTTATGTTAAAACAGGTTAATACGGATCCACAAATGGCCCGTATCTCAGCAAAATATGTGATAATGGATATTATTATGGTCTGGTAAAATTTGTGTTTTGTTTTTCTCGACGATATGGATGATCGAAATGGCTCCACGTTGGCAATATTACCGGCGGTAATTCTCTAGTTAATTTCATAAACTGGTTAATAATATTTTTAACTCTTCCCGATATTCTGAAATGGATTTTGAATACATTTGAAGTCAACAGAGTAATTTATTTAACTGGGAATACATGATATTAGACAAATAAAAAAATAATTTTGTTCTCAGCTAGGAATGTTATACTTAAAATTAGTTCATTATTCCGTCTTTCCCAGCTTCGTTAATCTCACTTTTTGACGCGTTTCGGATATAGTCCATTTTCAAAACACTTATTTATTATGTTTTGAGAATGGAGTATATCCGAAATGCGTAAAAAAAAGTGAGATTAACGACGCTGTGAATGGCTGAACAAAGTACGCATTTTAATTTTTTTTTTTTTTTTTTTTTACAATTACTGAGATTTAAAAAATATCACACATTTTATTAATTATACACGCGCCAATTTTATCACAATTTTACTAGTAATAGATTTTACGATACGTGATTTATCCAGGCAGTTGATGTCCGGATATCAATTACCCATTTATCAGAATCATCTGTTTTTGTCGGACTGGCAGGGGATTGATGACTCAATGATGCGGCCACATTAGCACTATCCACTCCTCAGGCAGTTGTAATGATGTGTGAATTATCAGCCCTTTTACAGTTTAGTTATTGATTATGCTTGAATTGTCTTTGACTATGTTTTAGATTACATTACCTTGTGTAGGGTGGAGATTATAATTAAATAAATGTAAAAACATGTATCCACCTTGTTTACAGTTTACGTTTTAGTCATTCTACATTAAAATACACAACATGGTAATTTTATAGTGACCATTATCGGTATATCGTAAACCATTAGTCCTAAAAAAACCTTTAAATGGGGGGGGGGCCTTCACGACTTTTTCATGGAAACATTAAGTTTTATTGTTTGGTGTAAAACTCGATAAAAATTATACAAAAATAGAGTTTTAGTAAGGAATTTTTAAGTTAGCTGCTAAATTGGATGGCGGCCATTTTAAAAGATTGAAAACATAGTTTTAAATTCGAGGAGTAAGGAAATAATAGTTGCCCTTTTAAAGTTTTTAATAAAATCAATAGTTTACGATGTTTGAATAATAGTGCCCACAATAAAATGGCCAATAAAATATTAAGTATATTTTTTAAATATTATTTGGTATATTATGCAATTCTTATAATTAATGCAATAAAACTATTCTTCCCTTTATAGAATATTCTTAATAGAAATTTAATATTTGATCATGTGTAAATATGATATTATTCTTTAGCTAATCACTGACATTGAAATTAGTAATATTGTTCTGATTTTTTCATTTGTATTTAACACTCTAAAATTTGTATCCCTATACATACTGGCTTTTTAAGTATTGGACGGCAATACTTTGGGATGTGATTATATATATATATATTACAACGGACACAACCCGTTGTAGGTCCTGGATTTTGAATTTGTAATTAATTTTATAAATTTGAATATTCCGGACTTACCGTGGGCTAAAGCCGCATGTAGGTCACGTAAATCATGTTGACGCGGGAGAGTAGTTATCTGGCTAAGTTAAACTCTTGGACCCTGCCTGTTCGAAAAGGAATAAGGACTTGTAAAAAATACTTAAAAATTAATACGGGAAGCCAAAATCCAGAAATTAAATAAAAACAAATATCTTCAGGAAATGCATTACGCTAACCGCGGGTGTATTTACTGTAAGATTAGATAATATAAAGTCACAAAGTTACGTAAAATACAGACAAATAAAGTATGGGGAGAAATTCAAAATTCCTCTAAATTGAAAAAGAAAAGGTTTTTCAGGCTTTTCATAAGAAGGCCTAAAATAAAGGTAAAATAAGTTTTTGCGAAATTTCGTTAAATAAAAAAGTTAATGTTAATTCACTAAGTTCAAATGATAAAAAAGTACATAAAAAAGAAAGTTTTTTAAATTATAACCAAAACAAATTTTAGTAATGATAAACAAAATGTATAATTAAAAAGAAAAACTTGAAATTTTATTAAAGGAAAAAGGTGACAGAATTCGCACCTTTACAGCAAGATAGAAAGTTAAACTTAAATTTTTATTAACTCAAAACGCTAAATAGTATGCTGATAACGTAGTCATGTAAAAATAATCCAGTATTTAAAATATGTTTCGGGAGTAAAGGAAAGCCCAAGTTTGTAGAAAATCGTTTAACTCCCTAACCCTACAGCAAAACAACCAGAAGCAGAAAAAAAGAGAAAATCCGGCTAGTTAACACAAACCAAAAGGACATAAAGAAGTGAAAACAAAAAACCGGGAAAAACAAAAAACAAAGACTTTTCCGGGAGAAATGGCCGCGGAAAAACGTGCGCGGGTCGTGTACGCGAACCAAGAATCGTACGAACATCACTCGAGTTCGTGTGTAAAGAAGACAACGAGCTGAATTCAAAAATGTCACTCTCAATAAAATAGGGAAAACCCTGAAGGAGTTACAAAGGAAAAGGATTTTCAATGGCCAAAACTGCACGGAGAGAGATAAGAGTTGTACGGTAGAAGGGGCTGGCTGAAGATGAGTCTATATAAACGATTGCTCGGGGAAACTCGAGAGTCTTGATATTTCTTCGATGTAAGTGAACACATCGAGCCTTGATATTTCTGCGATGTAAGTGAACACATCGAGCCTTGATCTCGTTTTTATAAAATACCATAGTATGCAAAAAGCTAACTATTTTCTTAGTTAATCTAATAATTTGTATAACAAGTGTGAACATACGTCATTGCGATATTAATTTGGAATGCAGCAATAGACACAACTATAATCTACAAGAACGTCAGTGGCAACTTAGTCATTACAAAGTTGGCCTAACTTGGATTATTCTGGAGAAGTAACATAACCTACACAGCAGCTGATACATGGAGTGATTCGTATAGCTTCCGGATAGGACTCCAGGACATCACCAGGCGACCACTTGGACATGCAACTTTAACGTCGAGAGAATAGCCGAACCGGGACTTCAGACACATCACCACAACCATCTTTAAAAATTCATCCAAAATTCTTCAAGACAACCCTACAGGGATCAACCTTCATCAACGAGACAACTTAACCAGCACGCAGAGCATCTGTAGCCTGCCATCGCTAAACAACGCTCGCGGACTTCATATCAAACGTCGCGACGCCTGGACAGTTGAGAAAAGGTCGGTAGAAACGTAAATACGTTAGTCCCTGATTAAATTTGCCTGAAATAAATTCAAATAAATTTATTTTAAAATACTGGGTTACTTAGGATGTTAGATTAAATAAAATATTTGTATTATTAATTAAAAATTAAATTCATTAAATCGTAAATTCGAATTAAACCTTTTATTAAAATATTAATTAAATCAAATTGGGTATAAAATATTAGAATAAATTATAGTTAGGTAAATAATTGGTTCTGCCTTGTAGTTTAAGATTTTATTATTAAATTGAAAGGAAAGTTATTATTTTGTATTTGTTGGAGAAAGTAAAATCCAAAAAGTTTTATTTTATGTTTGAAATAAAAAAAAAAAAAAAAGAGAATTATTAAAATTTTATTTGCTTTATAAAAAAATTTATTATTTACAAAAAACACCTAGTATTCAAATATCCCAATAGTTTTTGAGTTATAGATTAAGAATTGATACAGTGAAATTTCATAAAATATTTGCAAGCACAAATAAACAATTTACAAGGTTAGTTTCAGTGTACTCACTACTCAGAGGTTTACAAAAAGTAAAATCATTCACTTGTGTCCTAACTGAGCTAGAATCAAATATAAAGTACTGGAAGTATAACGTAGAAGTTTTTTTTTAGTCAGGATATTCAGAAAACTGAATATTCGACACATAGTTATTTCACCTAGGCCAAACAAAGCGAGATTGCCTATAAAACTTCCAGTAGGTGGAAATAACTTATTCTCAAACGAAAAACCGTTGAATAAAACGGCGTCCCAAAAAAAAGTGGGATCCGAAAACATCATTCAACTTAACCAAGAAAAGGTTTACCGTTGGAATATATATATATATATATATATATATATATATATATATATATATATATATATATATATATATATAATCTTGAAGATTGAAGAAATAAGTCACTGAGTTGTATCTCCTGTAAATTTCTCATAAACTGATGTAAAATATAACAAAATGTAGTCGAAAAAACAATTTTTGGTGTGGCGATTTATAGACTTTGTTAAATATCAAGTAAATTGCGGAAATCTTGTAGGTAATATAATTCTGATGAAATTGATGTATTTTAAGTCAATTTTAAACAAGTGTGATTTTTTAAAACCTCCTGTACCTATTTAGTGAAATCACGGTCAAAAGTTAGTGAAATTGTAGAAATGCCCAAAACGCGTATGAAAATGACAAGTAAAAAATATTACGATATAGAAATAATTAAAAAAAAATAAAAATATGAATTTCGATGTAAGCTGAGGACATGTTTAGAGCACAGTCGAAGAAAGCTTCTTTTTTTAAAAAGTCGTTGTCCTTGGTTTATTTTCACTTTTTCAATGACAAATTCAGAAACGACATTTTCAAAATGTTCAGTTTTGGTTGGATTTGGGGATGTGTTAGTGGGATAGTTTGTGTGCTATGTTTTGCAACTTTTATTTCTTATGGAAAAAACGTCTACCAGGTGAAAGCCTGGTAATGTTTTGAACAATTACCATATTAAGTAATTGTTCGTTAATAGTAAGAGATTTTAATTATACTGCTAACAAATAAATTTGAAACAAAATAATTATCGAAACATCATTTCATTATTATTTTTAAATATTGTCCATTATTTAAAACTTCTTAGTTCACACTTAATGAATTTTCGTAGGGGGACTTACATAGAATCCTAAAGAAATAAAAAATGAATTCAAAAACGAAAATGGCTGCCATAGCTTGTGCATTATATATAGATTTAAATGATATGTCTAATTTGACAAACCCGGCCAATTCCCAGTGAAAAATAGAAAGTTATTGTCAAAAACACAGAAATTTATTGTCAAAAAATAGAAAGTTATAGCATATTATAACACTAATCTCAAGAAATATTATATTTGTATAGCCATGAGATCTGTCAGGGCTTAGTTGTCTACACGTTGTAGCGAACGGAAAATCCTGTATTTTATGGATGGTAAATGGAAAAAAAACTATATTTATTTATTTATTTACGAAGCTCATTAGAGTCCAGCCGACATTAAGAATGTAGTGATAAACACAATTGCGATATTCAGAAAACCTGTGTAATACAGTATATTGTTTTAAACTAACTTACCCTTCTTAGTAAGACCAATAAATTTAACATTTCCCAAAAACGTAAATTAACCATTTTTTTGTTGGTATGTAATATGATTGATCTGGTTGAGTAAAATGATCAACTTGTTTTAGTGTTGATATAAAAATTTCCTGAGTGTAGGTAAAAATTATATTAGCTATATTTTCAGACGGCTGTTTGCATAAACTAGGTAGCACTCCCAAGAGGGATGGGGAGGGGTTTTTTACGGTCTGACTTTTAATGTTCTGCGGGATTTTGGGCGTAACACTTTAGTACCCAGGAGTTCTCACATATTTCAAAAGGAAATGTTATGCATCAAGTAAAATAAAAGTGAATTAATTATTCATGGCTATTTATAGGGTGTGCAGTCTTCATCCCGTATATGATATGTTGATACTTCAAGCACTCTCATAAAGTATGTCATACTGAAACGATGTTTGAAATGGTGATACATTTTTATAGCTGATGTTGAGAAAAGCGTAATTATTTGTCTGCTTTTACTTACGACACTATCCCCAAATATAGATATTAAAAAAAAAAAAAAAAAAAAAAAAACCACACCACATCTCGTTTGGACAAAACACATGATCACGTACCACATTCCATATCATTTTCAACTACAATTTTTTGAACTCAGATTATTTATATTCTGAGTCCAGATATATCCACAAAAACGCAACATCTATTTTTTTTAAATCATCGTAACACTCCAAATACCATAATTATATTTTTGGCACAGTAAAAATGTAATTTGGATTCAATAAAAAATTTAAAAATTAAATTAAAAACCATGTTTCAGTGTCCTATTTTGTAAAACATTTAACAAATTCAGTCTATCGATAGTTTTCTAACTAGAGTTATTAATATATTTAACATAAAATACAGTGGTAATTTTACAGTGAATGATATAGATAATTTGCACACACACAAATACTTAAGCTATTGTGTACACACACATATATATATATATATATATATATATATATATATTTAAAGTTCAAGTGTCACAGAAAAGAGAGTACAGGTATAGCTCCAAATACCAAAACAAAACGTGTTGGTACCTACCTCTCCCCAAAAATGTAGATTATAATATGTCATATATTATATGATCCAAAAAATTATTTCTTTATTTATTTATCATGATTTTTTTTTAACGAACTAGTAATTATGGAGATATGAATAACAATACGTTTCATCAGGATACTTAGACGCTAAAATTTAATTAGAATTGTTAGAAACGATTATGAGTAAATGGTAGTATTGTGTGTTTTCTTATGGTAGCTGACTCCCAAAATATTAATGATCAAAGAGCTATAAAACATCGTAAGATATAAACAAAATGCTCCCACTTACCAAATTTTGTTTAAAACGCTTTACGCGTTAAAATACCACATTAAAACACACGACAAACGGTAGACGACAAACAACGGACAGACAATCGACATACAGACAGGTGTCAGACAGCATCGACTGTCTTGAGTGAATGAAAGATAGGTAATCTACACATGATAAACAATAAACAGACAAAAAACAAATATACGATAAACAACAGATATCAAACAGCAGACAAACAAATGACACTGACTAATAAATGACAAATTGACAGTCAAAAATGATTCCAAAAACCAAAAATCTTTACTCAATGTACCTCGAAACTTTCATATTCGTTAAAAAACTCTACCCATCACAAACCTCTCTCAATACGATGTTTATATGCGAAAGTAAAAAGACCCTTTAAACCGCAAAAGCCATGTGGCTGTGAAAGAGCCTTGCGCATATCATAGATTCATCGTGAAAGACTGAAAAGTAATCGTGTAACTTTATAACTTCTACTTTAATAAGCTATTGCTTGCTCAACCCTATCTCATCTCAGTCAAGATCCTGTTTTATGCCTTTACATTGCACTGTATCATTTTATCTAAAGTGCTTTGTATGTTATTGATTCATTATTGTGACGAGATCACATTGCTTGAAGCTTGGAATCAACAACTGAGATAATCTTGGTTCCAGCCTCTGTGGCCGGAACATCTTATCAGAACGGTGTTGATGATCAGATGTCTCTCCGCAATTTTCCGCAGAGCTAAGTAGCAATCTGTCATGGATACTAGCAAACCCTTTGGAGTTTAGCCGCTGTGCTTTGTGTGCACACGTGTGTGCACTCAGTCTAGAGCTCTGAATTATTAAATTTATTTTTATTGAACTGTCCAAATTATTATGTGGAGAAAAGTTTTCTGGTAACAACGTTGCCGATATTCTTGAGAACGCCTAATTACGTATTGATAAAAACGATGAGTTTCATATAGGCTTATTGCTTTGACAAACGATTTTACAAATCGTGTTGTGTGGAGTTACATTTATAATTAGAAAGCAAGTCCTCATATTATTTTATTATATTATAACACATTAAGATATGACTACCTATAGTGGTGTTTGGTCAAAGGAATTTTGGACCACAATGAATAAATGCAAGTTCGTATTCTTGATTAGGCCTATGTTATGTTAAAGTATTTCCCCCAACTATTAACTGGAGATATTGCTGCCAAAACCCGTAATTCACTACAGTTAAAAGCAGAGATGGCAACATTCTAAAGTTATCTTGAAGCCTTACAATCTATACTTTAATGGACCGTTGTTTGTTACTCAGCTCTACATCATCTTACGCACGACTCTGTTTTGTGTTTTTATATTCCAATTTATTACGTTACTGTTTTGTATATTATCGATTCAATATAGAGGACAGAAATGTTACCATGAAACTTTATAAACTCTACATCCACATTAATAAACCATTGTCTTCTCAGCCCTATCTCGTGTCAGAGCTACGCTGTTTTATGTCTTAATACTCTACTGTATAACATTATCAAAAGTTATTTGTATGTTATTGATTTATTCTAGAGGACAGAAAAGAAATCGTGAAGCTTTATAACCTCTACTTTAATAAACCATTGTTTCTTCGGCTTTGCTTCGACGCTATTTTATGTCTTTATACTCCAATGCATTACATTATCTAAAGTGGCTATTAACACATGTTGGTGTAGATTTTTATTACACCGAAGAGGAATAAAATATTCATGAATGCATTACTGTACATAAAGCACGTCACATGTTGGGATTTTAAAACGTTAAAACATGACGTTATTTTGCTTCTGTCGTCCTTACAATTTTTTTTTTTTTTTTACGTCCTTTTAACAGCGTAGATGATTAATTCCAAATTAGAAACCAAAAAAAGAAAAAAAATGTTTAAATAGCTTTAAATTTCTTACAAAATAAAATATTTAAAACTTTACAATTAAAAAAAGTTCCTTTTAATAATATGAATGTCTTCGTTCTCGAAAGAATATTATCATTATTATAAAAATAATAATTTTAGACCTTTTAATTACCTTCTCTTTCGAGCAATCACGTTTTTCTCTAGTCCTAATAGTTGCGGAGATATTATGTAAAATAAAAAATAAATGTAATTTTTAAGGGGGAAAAGGCGGATATGTTCAGAACCGTAAAGGATATTTAAAAAACGAATATATGGAGTCGTAAATATCCATAAAACATAAAATTTGACGGTAATTTATTTCCCTAGGTTTTAAATTTATTGGATTCGTAGGTATATAAGGTATATATATATATATATATATATATATATATATATATATCAGGACAAAACGAATTTCATAACTCAATTAGTTGTGTGAATTATTAACGTAATGCACAATCATTACATCTAGAAGAAATAATAAATTTTCAAGGGCTTATAGTAGTATCGTACATTACATTTTGTTTCACAAAAGAGAGATAATCTGTTTGGAAAAGTTAAGTGAAAAGTGAAGTTAAGTTAAAGGTGCAAAGCATTAGTTTATTCCCCAATCCTTTTAAACATTTCTAAAAAAGATTTCAATTTATATGTTAATGAATATTTTGAAAATGGTGTTTCTAATGATAACGCAATCTTCTTTTACAGGTTCTCTATTGTTTAGCAAAGCTTTAAACTCATGTATTGTTTCGGGGAACTGGTGTATGGTAAATTAGGATATCAGATGAGAATATGATAAAATTAATAAACTAGTGCTATTAACAGAACTATTTTATTTAAAGTAATATTATATTATAAATGGTGTAGTTGATAATTATGTTAATCCGCATTTGTTTCATTTAGGTATACTCTTTACTTATATTTAATAATGGGAAGAAGTAATAAGATTGTGAATAAAATCGTTGAGAAGATTTCTTGGGTCCCTTATTACGTCACTTTAAGGGTGACGTAATAATCAATCAATAGTCAATCAAAAACGTGTTTTAATCAATAGTCTGTTTTTAGTTATTCATAGACGTTTAAATATCTTTTTATGATTTCTAATGTTGTTAGCAATTGATGGTTCATAGATACTTCAAGATCTTCCGTCAGAGATAAGCTCTGGTGTACCGAGGAGGTCCTCATGTTGATCTATACCACATCTGATCTTCACATTTCATGGTCTTGGAAAGCAATTGTCTGTACGTAATTCCAATTAGTGGCCACAAAAATGAAGGTAGTAACATGAAATTTAGTATAGGAGTCTATATATTACTCAAGTCGAATTTTTTTTTTTTTAATGTATTAAATATGTTGTCATGGTAACCATTAGAAAGAGTTTTTGTTCTTATCTCGTGTATTCAACTTTTAACACTGAATTTATTATAACACAATATCAGACTTCATTTTTGAATGTAACTCGTTATAAATCATCATCGTAATTCTGAATAAAACCTTACATTTCTACGATGAAAAATAAGGAAGTTATCACCCATAAATGTAATTTCGAGTCCAGATCCTCACAAAAAATTGTGAAAGTGTGAGCTGCACACTAACACGAGAGAAGAGGTCCTTGATTCGGATTTTCTAAAGCTCAAGAAATCAACTTTTGAGCATAAGTTTAGAGGATCTGCTCGTATTACTTGGTGTAATGATGCTGAGTACCACACTGACGCTAATGAACTTGTTTCACAAGGTGAGACGTTTTCATTTTAATGAAAAAAAAATTAAGAACAATAAATTTGTAGCATATAAACAGATATTATTATTTATTATTTCAAATCAAACAGTGCCAATTGATGTGAATCGAGTGATTTTTTACTATAACGGTGTAATTTATTATTAGATATTCTGTCAGCAAAAGTTTAAGAGTTTCAATCTCTCCGACACAACAGAATGCGTACTATTGTGTTTGGCTTCCACTACTAACGTTCTTGTTGTTGATATAAATAAGAGCTGTCAATGTTTACAAGACTTTCATACCAATATTAACTTTGTGTATGACTATAAATTTACGTTGTGACAAACTGTTTTCCACTTGAGTTATTCCCCAACACGACAGTATCATAATGTGTACCTATCCACTGTGAGTGTTTTCGTTACATATTTATTTGTTTCATCATGCGATGAGCATTTCAGTTATCATTGAAAGTTATTGCTGTTAAAAAGATACAAAATATCCTTTGTTGTCATATGTTATACAGTCGGTGTAATAATATTGCACTAAGGAAAGTATGCTAGTGAAATTAATAGGAAGATAAACGTATCGCCTTACCCTAATTGTATAACAATTAACATTTCAAGTTGATATATTGTTTACGTAGAAGCAACAAATCTTCACTGAAGTTATTATAATAAATGTAAATTTATATGACCTTTAATTTCTAATTAATTGAGAACCATACGTCGGTGCAAAATTACCATAGCAAGTATTTCAGACAATTTAAACAACTTCAATTTGACGGTATATTGGTATATTGACAACTTTATAATTTATTATATATATATATATATATACAACGTTATATATAAAAATTAACCAACAAAATTTCCTGCAGTTTTTATACTTCCGATAACTGAAATACCTCAGTAGTGAAATTTATTGAAACCACAAATAAAAAAGCAGTACGTCTTGTTTTTATCGTGCATAATGTACGCTTTAAAAATCAGTATACACATATAAGAATACAATGGAAGGATGGTCAAGGGAAATATATAAAAAAAACAAGTAGCTAATGTAGGTGTAGAGTGAGAGAGAGGAAGGAACAAAACAAATTTATGTTGTACTGTTGTTGTCCACTGGAAACAGTGACATTGCAGTTTATTTCCTGTGAACGCTCGAGAGCAAAGTTCTCCAGTAGTAGTATTTATTGTATTGAGCATATTAGAGTCTCTTTTAATATCAAGTAATTAAGGGAACAACTTATTCAATTATAAAAATAAATACGTTATAACAAAGTCTGCAATGTCTCTGCAAATACGTAATAACAAAGTCTGCAATGAGAATCTGATAGTTTCTTTTTAAAATTTGTATTGCTAGTTGTTATAGTTTTATTATTATTATTGGCGTACAATATTTATGCTAAGGACGTTGATACTTTGTGGCATTCCATGTTAACAAAACCATGAAAGTTGCCTTGACAATCCTGTAACTAACAAAAGCATGACCGGTATTATTAAAATTAGTGGTTTTTAATAAATATCGTGTTTTTATTTATAATCCTTGTTGTGTCTAATCGTTTTGTATTTAGCATTCCACTGAATATGTTCTCAATAATATGTTCCAATAATATGATCTCAATTATTATTGTGATATTCAAAGTTAGTTTATCACTAATTATATTGTAAACTAATTAAAACATAAATAATGTGAGATAAATACAAAATTATTAATTACAATTTTGCGAGTGTTGGGAAAATGTTTGTATCTCGAACAGTAAAAATTTAAAATGGTACAAAAACTACATGACACTGATAGGGTTGCTCACAAGGAAATTTTATATCGATAGGATAAAGACCAGGATTTCATAGCAAACATAATCTTCAGTGATGAATCCAGTTTCCGCGTAAGGAATAGTCATAACTGTTGGATTTGAGGCAGTGAAAATCTATGAAAATCCTTGGATGATATTCGTAACAGCCCAAAAGTTAAAGTCTTTTGTGCTTTAAGCAAAAATAAAGTTCACGACCATATCCTTTTTAAAGAGAATATAATAAGCGGAATAGTGTATCTACGTATACCGGAAAACTTTTTAATGCCACACAATAATAAGGACATCCAAGAACGCTGCTACACATCCAGCAAGATTCCGCACAGCAGCTCTACATCAGCAAGGTACATGATTTCCTCAATAACTACTTCCAGGTACATGGATAGGACGGAAGGCATAGCCATCATGTTCAGCGGATCTGACACCTCTCAATTTTAACTTCTGGGGATTATCACAAGGAAAAAGTTTATAAATACCACTTTCGAATTCTCCCACTGAGATCAGTTCCGTCTAGCATTGAAATTGCATAACATCAATGTCACACTAAACATATTTTTTAGCTAAACATTTTAAGAAAACCTGTAAAACATATAAAAAAGTCTGCATTTTCTTTACTGATTAATATATTTATAAGCTTAGAACTACTAGATCACTTTAAATAGCTTAAAACTGATCGCATATCGAACTTCATCTGAAAGAAAACAAGATGAAAATCGAATGGGTGGTTCTTGAGTTATCGGCTTACAAACAGTAAAGATGTTGAGTTTGTCTAAGGCTAAAGATAAAATCTATTGTTATAATAAAGTAGACCTCTAAACATTACTTAGAGACTACAATTAGAAAGAAGCGATCGGTTATGGCTTGTTTTGACTGTTTTAGTGTCTTGTTGGTCTTGGAGGGGCTTAAGGATCAATGATTGACATATTATTTTTTCTGTGTAGTTTGGTTCACTATTAACTGTGGAAGTAAACATAGTTGGTCTGAAACAAGTTGCACAGAAAACATTAATTTTGCAACTTTTATTTTTGTAGAAGTGTTATATAAAATAAAATTATAGAAATTGTCTAACAAACAAAACATAGTTGTCCATTAAGAACACAAGTTCTAGAATGAAATGAACTGACCACTCACGTTAAAATTGTTTTCTAGTGCCTCACTATATCATGTTAAACACAATTAATAACCATAATAAAATAATATATATGTGTGTATGGGGGGGTGTAAAATACTATTGCTTTACCAACATAACGTAACTATATATTAAAATATACTAATAAATATGGTTATTATTATATTTGCAATACACTTGAAAATAGTCAAATTGACTGCCGTTCTAAAATGGTTTAAAAATTTACAAAGTACGTTATTTATTGAAAACAATTTAAAACTAGAGGTTATATTAAATCAAAACATTTGCACTTCACAGTCTATTATATTACAGCTTACCTAACCTAACCTAACCTTACCCACAATTATTATATCTCTGAGGCCATCATGGGCTTACGATAGTGATTATGTGGTTGATAACTCCAAGAGATCATAGTAGTCTTTGGATACATCTATCTCTTTCATCTTTCCTACTAGGTCTCTCTTGTTCTCTACCGATATGACGATATTACAATATTCGAGACTGTGAACTAGCACTTGCGAAGTTCACTAAAGGGATGTACAGAATTGTCTTTTCTTATATTTTTGCATTATTAATTAACAACAACTTCAAATAATCAATTCTACGCATTTGTCGATAGTATTTGACTCTACACAGATGTTATTGTAAGTAATATTTTAAGGTGTCGTCCTACTTGCGGTCAGTCCTATTTGCGGTCAGTCCTATTTGCGGTCAAGTGTAGTTTTATGAAGGATGATCAAGGTTCTGGTGGTGGAAGGGTTTCCAGTTTGCGGTCACATCTTGAGAGATAGTTAATTACTAATCACAAATCAAGTCGTTTGCCATCTTCACGTGTTGGTCTACAGTTCCCGGTTGGCAGAATCCACAGGGATTCTTACTTACCAAATTCACTGTTTTGACGAGAGGATAGTCAGTCAGAACGAACAAACGACTCTGTTCACTTAAATAGAGCCTAAAAAGGGGGAATAATAAACAAACACTGTATACATATATAAATAGAGAGGGAGAGAGCTACAACAAAAATAGATACTAATATTTATAGAATATACTCTTTCGCATTACAAGCATACTTCGTACTAAAGGTTCGCCAGTCCCAGACATTTTTAAAATAAGACTATAGATAAATTTGGATTGACTCAAAAAAACATTGAATTGAATCAAAAAAACAAATGGCTTACGACGAATTTCGGTAAACGTTTCCCCCACTTCAAATCTTCAACACGACTTTAGGCTCACTATATGGGGTTCAAATATGTCACCGCAAATTGGACAAATATCTTTCGATTAGCCCACGACATTTTTGGGGTGACCGCAAAATGGACGGTTTTACCCTTGACCGCAAATTGGACTGACCGCAAGTTGGATACAACCATATTTTAAAACATAATTTAAATAATATATCATCCTTTTTGTCAGAACGTAGGTATTACAACTATGGTTGCCATTGAACATAAATTCCTTTTAACAGGAAACGATTTACATTTATGACACTTTTTGTTACACAACAAATGAAGGGTTTCTAACAATGGTCCCTACATCCCTTTGTTTGAGGGTGACAATAGAACAACACCCAGCATGGGAATTTATAGTTACACGCTGGACGATGTTTTTATTACACCGTTATACAATGTGACCAGGTTATAGAACAATGCATTTCCTGAAACTGGCAAATTTAGGATAAAAAAATATAATTTATAGAGGAGAGTAAAAATATATTTTTTAAATGATAGTGCAAAGATAAATGTTATTAAATTTTAAAGTTTGTGATATTAAAGCAGATATTTCATAGTCTAAAGAAATTATACAATTACTATTTTATAGTATTATATTTAGTTGTACATAATACTTGTCTATGTGTGTGTGTGTGTGTGTGTGTGTGTGATAAAGTCAAGAGACGAATCCATCCAAAAGTTATTTTACATTTTCTACAACTTAATTCATATTTTATTATTTTAGTAAATTAATATACTGAAGATGTTTGATATATTAATTTTTGAAGAATATATATCTCAATTTGAGTGAAATTACACTTCATTGATATGTAAACAAAAGCAGTAATTGTATTTACTTATCGAAATATGTTTCATTTACATAATATATAATATGAATAACTATATTTGGTAAAGAAGGTACTGATATGAAAGAGTTATATTTAACCAAAGATTACATAAAAAAGGTGTAGATCCAGTTAGATTTCCTAGGTTTTATCGTATCCGTACTCACTACAATTGAAAACCTGTACTATAACCTCTTACTGCTTTAATTTAGTAGCCTGGTATAGGTGGAAATTCAGAATAGAAACAAAGTTTTATTAAAATTACTTTTTAGGGTTTTCAAATATAACTATTGGAATTCCTCTCTCCCTCTTCGGATCCACTTTTTGAATTACCTTCATAATAACATATAAATTATATTTTCAAACTGAGAATATAAGCAAGCATTGTTTTTTAATGTTTCAAAAGTTTGGAGCTTTAGATGAATATATAAATATATGTATATATGGTTTACGCAACGATTTTCATTTTAGCTCCTGTTCAAGTAGCGGTAGCTGTTTTTATTTTGAAACAAGTTAATTTTGTATTTTATTTTTGTAGAAAAAGAATATTCAGTAATCGCCGATCATGGTATTCGCAGAGTAAGTTTTGTTGAGGATGTATTACAAGAGCATTTCCAAGGCAGTACATGCTTTTAAAATACAAATTAAATTAATAACTATAAATTAATCTTTATAAATTCTAAAAACAAGTAAAACTTATGATCAACTATTATCTAAAACACTATACTGAGATACTGAAATTAAAGTACTGGAGTGAGTTAACAATAGTAATCGAAATAATGTAAATCAATGCAAGTTCAGACTGCCTCTCGAATCAAGTAATGTTTAGCAATGATTAAATGTTTATTTTTTAAGACGAAGTTAGGACCACAGAGTCCAATCTAAAGGGGAGTCGAACAGGGCTATCTTATGTGTAACAAATTATTTTACACTTTTCTCAAAAATAACAAAACAGAGAGTACTTTTTGTTTTGTACTAAAGACGATGTTTTCTTCTAACATTTGATTGGGATTGTTTTTCAGTTTACCCTAAATCTGGGTTTTAACGTATGTTATGTTATATTCGTATATATATATATATATATATATATATATATATATATATATAATTTTATTCAATAAAATATGTTATGAAAATTTTAAAAAACACTGCTTTTATGTTATTTTGTTGTAAGAGAGTAACAAAATTAACAAAGCATCACTCACATATCTATTTGAGTTGCTGATAAAAGTCTACCTAAATATTAAAAACTTATTTCACGGCAAACACATTTTACTTTTACACAACAGTTACATTGTAGGCTAAATCATCATACCTTAGGCTATAGTACATTGTAACTCTATTTGAAGGATTGTCTGGATCTTCCAACTCCTCATACTGGTCCTCTAGCTTGTTTTTACTTAATTTAATTTTCTCCATGATCATTTTTCAATTTCTTAAATTGATTTTTCCGCTTTTTAAATTCGAGTTTCATCAAATGTCTTCATTGCAGCAACAAGCCGTTCACCAAGAGAAATGTATAACTTCTCTAATCTTTCAAACATAGTAAAATCTCCCTCATTTTGTAGCCACAGATAGTTCCTGTTTTTATAAGAAACTTCGAAAATACAACTAGTACTACTATATTTCACAATAATATTTACATCAAGACCAACTCGGTTTCCAGTGTGAACAATAAGCTATCCACCAAATTCCACTCTTAATGCTATTTGTTCAAGCAACTTACCCAGTTTCTGTAAGTTAACTATGTCATATAAATCATTTTCATTACTTTTGTCATGAATACTTTCATTGATGAGAAAATCTGAGTCTATCTTTTTCTTTATTGACTTATGTTCAACTTCACTTTCAGGACTAACACTAAAGTTTGGCCTATGACTACTCACACTTACGGAGTGAGCCAGACTTGTGGACTTAAAAACATCTTTACTTTTGTTAAATTTCTTTATTCTAGGTATTTTTAAATTAAAATACAATAACAGTTAGGTAAACAACAAACAAAAATTGCACTACAATCACAATGTAAACAAACTTCTATGATGCTTATAAAACAATAACATAACAGCTGACATCACCAGAGAGTAAATTAGATTAGCCAACTCACAAAATAAAATACTACATAACATAAAAAGAATTACTATAACTAATGCTGCATGACTAGTAAATCATTAGTGTGGAGGATGTTACACAGCTGTATTTGTCATAACACACCTTTATAAATTGACTAATAAATCCGGAAATAGTAATCGGAAACTAATAAATTTTATATGCAAATAGAACTGAATAGTTTTTTTAACAAAATAGACATTTTTGTCATATAAGGTGACCGACCCACCTTAAACTTACCATCAATAACTAGAAAATATATTTACATTGAAAACATAATTAAGCAGAGTACATTCCTCTGCCACTACTAATTACTACGAGTGCATTTTATGAACCTATACCGATGCGTTCCTGATTAATTCCATCGTCGAAATCTATTAAATGCTACTTTCTATAGTAAAGGAGTGGTCTTTTATACCTAAGTAACCTCCCTTCTTCACTTCCCATTGTCTTCCCCCTCTTTTATAATTGGTTGAATGACTTCTGACATCCTATTGATTGGTTCCAATGATTTACTGTTTCAGTTAAACACCTCAAAGGCTACTAACTACTCAAAACTATCATAAAACCATTACTTCAACGTATTTTAAGTCTAGACTTTAATGACTTTAACATTTTCCAACAACAATTTCCTAAGCCTAAATGCTCTCACTGTAAATTATTTATAAAACATAACAGTGGTATGCTTTAATCAGGATGGTTCTCTTCAAGAATCTCTTAAATGAACGTTTAAACAAAACAGAAATCTATCTGCCAGTTATCGAGGAAATCTAGTGAACAAAACTTCGTCCAATAACAACAAAGCAAATTTAAAAGTGTTAAATTAAAAAACAAAACTTACAGTTTTTTGAAACATTTTCCTCTCGTTTCATATCACAAATATAACTCAAACAATAACACAGAGCTGCAGTTTGTTAGCGAGTTCTATTGTCACATTAATTAGTGTGTTGCAATAATTGATATGGAAAAATTAATGCTTTCACAATCTCAACTTTGACATTAAATAACTAACGATCTTTTACCATTTTTGAAAGTGTGCATCCCGGCGTGAACTTTATTACGCGTCACATTTACATGTCCCACCTGTCTAAAGTACTGTGAAGTTTAATTACGAGAATTGTATCATTTTCATAATTCAATAGTTCTTACAGTTACTAGCGTTACAACCACTTAAATATTTTTTTTTCATAATTTTAGCTTAACTGTAAGTCACAGTAGTGAAGTCGAATGGAACGGTCGGTACAGGTGTGTTGTGAATGAGTCGGAGAAGTAAGTATTTTTGAGAGTTCACTGTTTAGTATTTTTAAATCGATTTGTCGTTAACTACGAATGGTTAACGAGAATATAAAGAAAGTTAAACATATTAATACTGCCAACGCATTGTTATTGTCAAAGTGTAACGGTTTTGGGCTGAAAAACTACCAGAGTGGAAGCACTCACGTCCAGTGTGCGATTGTTAAGTGATTTTTTTTATTTAATTTAATAAAGATCTAATTAAAAAGTCTGCAGTATCTGTTATTTATTATAGCGCAGAAGCATCTGTGTAACTATTCAGTCTACTTTAAAGAATTTACAAAAACATTTTTGAAGTGAGTACGTCTTTAAGCCGGGTGCGGAAATTTTGTGGTGCAGTAAAATTTATTTGAGAGAAATTAGGAGAGGGTAAAAAGTGTACGGGAATAAGAAATTGCAATAATAATTCATGTGCAAAATAAAAAAAAAAGCAATAACTGTCTCAGTTAAAATAATATTTTAAGTGAATACTTCTATAGGCTACGCTATGTACGGCAATGTTTGTGGTGCAAAGAAATCTAATTGATAGGAACGAAAAAGAGAAACGAGTAGAGAAACGAAATACTGTAAGGGAAATAAGAGATTGTTGTGTATTGATAATTTATGTGCAAAATAAAGTAAGCAATAACTTTATCAGTTAAAATCATATGTATTATACATACGTGTGTATCTGTGAGAAAGCTTCTTCCTATTTTTTTACAAAGTTTCACGTTTAGCGTGCTAGGTGCTTACGCACCAAAATAAATTTATTTATTTTTTTTAGTTAATCAGTATCATTTAGTGATTCTTAAAACAAGATGATGAGGCCGTCATGATACTTATTACCTATACTATGAAATACAAGCAGCTCCTCTAAATGTAAAGCCCAAAAATTTGTTTCTCTGTCTTCATAGTACACTTAAAATTCCATTGGTATATCAATTTATTAATAGAGTTGTTTAACATGTTGTTATTGTGCTTGACGATGGCTAAGCTCTAGCTGGCTTCTATAAAGTCTCCCCTCGCCGTCAGTATCTCGGTCCTGCCGGCACTCGAAGATGCACATTTGTAAAGGATCCTTCACTCGCCACGTTCTTGTCATCACAGAAGTGAGGGCTTGTTATCTTACGTGCAGAATAATTTTTTTGAATCTAATTTAGTGCTTAATTAGTCTAAGTACACACCAGTATGAAAAAAATAAAATATTTAAAATTGCCCCCATTTTGACATTTTGGTTAATTTTTTTTCGATAACCAACATCGTAACTCTTTTCCTTTAACGAAGTTATCGTCTTTACGTTTTGCTGCCGTAAAGGATTTCCAACCGTCCATGAGTTTGATGTAATGTTAATAAAAGACGGTTATTATTATATATGGCTTAGCATCCAGTTTTTGTCAATATATTCTTGTAAGTATTAAAGGCGATAATTTAAAACTCCCTTATCTCTCAGCAGTTAGAATATATTTAATAATTGCGATATAGACTTTTTAAATATTTGTCTTGGGTTAGATCTCTCTCTTTCATCTTTAATATCTTGTCTCTATGGTGCAACTATCAATATTTTTCCGATATTAATGCTTTTAATTCCAAAGCTAGGAGTATTTATTTATTATTTTCTTCCTATTTTTATTACCCTTTAAAAAAGTAGAAAAATACAAAAGATCAATAAACGTGATCATATTTTGAATCACCTTAGCCTTGTATCCACATGGAAAATATCGTAACAATCGTCGCTACGTCAGCAATGTGTTTGTTAATGCAAGTCATGCTCTACAGGGACTCATCAATAGCTGTCAATAAACTTAGGTTGTGACCTTCTTGAAATCTTCTGATTGTTGAGAAAAACAAGTAAAATGAAATGGTTGATTTATAAATCTTGTTGAGCCAGAGGTATTACAAATTTTATATCTGTCATAAATACTAACGGTGATTTTATATATTTATATTTCTACAAATTATTATTTTATCTTAAAAATTATTATTGCTCTCGTTAAAATAATCAACATTAAATAACGGATATTTTGTTATACTTTGTAATTATTTATAACTAGACTACTATACGAAGTTTCATAAGTGTTTATCAAGAAACTGTTCGAAAAATTGCAAAAACTTCCTCACTCAAAATGGAAGCAAATTGTGCATTCATTCATCTAAATCCAATAACATCCAAACATATTTAGTCGTCACCACAAATGTCAATTTGGTAATTCGAGGTCAAAAATCAATAATAAACCGTGGACGCCATCTTAGACAAAAATAATAACTTATTTAAATAGAAATAAATTTACTTAGCTTGCTCATGAACGTGACCTAAGCGTACAATGTATTTACTTCAAATCCAGTTTTAATGAGGGCGGTCAAAAGTTCAGTTTTTTTTTTTTTGGAAACTATACATGAAGTGTAATATTTGTTTACCTGAAATTGTGTACACGTTTCACTAAAGTTTCAACTAAAACGGTGAAGCTGATTTTGAGTAATTTACGTATTTTATAACAATTGTAGCTCATTTATATTATTAAAATATTTGAAACTTTAAGCTTTTGCTTTATTTTATCCTTGAATAAAGTTTCAACAAGAAATATCTGCTATTACATTAAAGTTTATTTTATAACTGCCTAGATTTGGTTTTTTGTTTTTTTAACTCATTACACATGAATCACAATTTTTTGTATAATAGGATCAAATAGATTTTGGGTTCTCAGATGCTACACATGCATTTTTTAAAATAGTTACAGCCGTTT
Organism: Aphrophora alni; assembly: GCA_963513935.1. Classification (NCBI taxonomy): domain Eukaryota; kingdom Metazoa; phylum Arthropoda; class Insecta; order Hemiptera; family Aphrophoridae; genus Aphrophora; species Aphrophora alni. Next base: position 139,593,086 of record OY740768.1, read on the forward strand.
TGAAGAAAAAAAAATAACTTAGTGTTTTTTTTTCTTACGTCTGCTACCCACGAATTTCGACTAAAAATAGAAACGACAAAAACTTTCAGAGATATAGCGTAGCAAAAACATGCTCAAACCAAATTAGATTAAAATAAATTTACGATATTGTCCTTAGAACGATCGACTTTTAAAATAAGATCCCGTTCAAATAATTTCACTTAAAATATTCTAGTTTCTCTAAGTTATTTGCAGTGACCGTAAATTACCTTTAAATGCGACCCAAATTTCAAAAGTTTTCTTAAAAACCTTCTTCATTTCATTTTCCAGTGGCTTCCGATGATTTCCGATTTGAAAAAAAAAAAATCTAAATAACTATTATGGTTGACTTTAACGCCATAACAAATACATGTTTTACGTGAATTGCTCCGGTCTGTCGAATTCTAATTTGAGATATATGGAGTTTTGTTTGATATTTTCAAGTTGCCCTTAAAATTATCTATAAATTCGACCACAAGTTCGACTACAGGTACTTATGGCCCCCCTTTTTGGAAAGTTTATTAAGTGATCTAGTTACTACTGGGGATAGAAGCATCAAACATGTAAACTATTTTGAAGAAGACGAAGTTTTATTTCCTATTTTAAATCTCGTTTTTTTATGAACGGAAGCGATAATAGGATTATTTCTACACAGGTTTGGCCGACAGGATTGTCTGATAGATTTACATAATATGATGATTCAATTAGTTTTTGTTTACATAAGTTTTTCCTTTGTGTATTATCCTTGCCTCCTGTGAATGAAATTTATGATTTTTGGACCTAATAAGTTAATTTAATTTCGATTTCTATATAGTCTTAAAAGGGAATCTTTTCATAGTCACTAATTCATATATTCAGACGTCTTGCTAATATATTGTCTGTCGCATTCATATGTAACAATGTGAATACAGTTTTTTCTGTCCTGTTAGTAATCTTTGGTTTGGTGTTGACGAAATGTCGCCTTACAATGTTTACATTAATGAAAGCTGATTTTTTAATATAATCATTTGATAACGAGTGTTAAATTATACACCGAACATGTCGCGTGTTTATAGCAACTATTGGAATAAACCTTATTAATTATGCAAACAATCGACCATTATTAAATAACTTCATCACAATTGTTTCCGATTTTATACTTATATTATTAATATCTAGTAGTTTACAAAATTAAACACCATAAATAATAATTTACTTTATGCCCTATTAACATACTGCATATTTAAGGAAAACCTTTTAGCGTCATTAAAAGAGAGCAGCTAGTATTTTAAACAAAGCTTAAAACTAAAATACATTAAATAACTTATAAACTCACTTGTAAAACAAAATAGAAGGAACGTAAATTGACGGCAGATGGATTATTGATGTTTACCAGCAGAGCGCGTTACTTAGAGCTTTTATATTTTATATAGATTGCAGTAGTTCGAAATAAACTTTCATATAATTTAACCGAGTTATAATTCAATTTACCTGTATTACGTGTATGTGAGAAGGTAAAACCAAAACACAAACACAAAGAGAGAGAAATAGAGAGAGAGAGAGAGAGAGAGAGAGAGAGAGAGAGAGAGAGAGAGAGAGAGAGAGAGAGAGAGAGAGAGAGAGAGAGAGAGAGAGAGAGAGAGAGAGAGAGAGAGAGAGAGAGAGAGAGAGAGAGAGAGAGAGAGAGAACGCAAGCAGTCGCGTGATAACGAAAAAGGACTTGTTTGTTGTTTTATTGAGCCTATTGAACCTCAAAGAATACGTTAGTTTAGAAATATTTTCTAGAAATACTACATTTTTAATATTTCGATATTCTCGTCCATTTGTCTGCCTATCAATCTGTCTGTCATAAAGTGTTGCCAACGTAAACATTAAGAGATAAATCCAATGAGTTAGGAATTGTATATAGTACTCAAATGAAATATCTACTTTGTGGTGCAATAAATGTTACTAAACAATAACATTTAACAATTTTTTTTTTTTGGATCCCCAACTTGAATACTACAAATGATACTTATACGAAAATAACATAAAATGATGACTCCTGATGAAAACTATATTATTTTGGAGATTATTAAAAACTCTGAATGTGTATACGAATGTATCTAATTAGACATAAAATGTATAAGTCGATAAAAAAACTGTGAAATTCTAACTTTTAATTTTAGTACACTGTTATTTAAATATATTAGGCGATTTTATATTTTGGAGTATATATTATTAAAAATTATTAAAAGAATTGAGAAACAAAATTATGTGATAAATCCAATAACGAATCGCCTCGTGTAGCTTTCATCTTTGACACAGTACCCAAAACTTAAACTTTTTTACAAAGTGTAAAAAGTATAGGATAAGTATAATAATGGAGAAAAAACCCCTGATTTCCCTAAAGCGATTTTAGACATGCAGTTTATACATTCTCGTTGGAGTATTTCTGGTTTGTAGAAAGGCAATACCGGTAAACTAATATAGGACAATGTTTTTGCTATGCAAGATTATAATGTGATGTAATAGAAAATGATGAAGTAAGTGACTTTATTTACAAAAATTAGAATATTGTATCGGTATAAATGTCCTGAAGTTTGAAAAGTTACCTCATCGCCGAAGATAACTTATTTCAGAACATTTATTACCAGCTTGATTTTCATTATAAACGTATCTCTGACTATCTGTAGTCCATTCACGTCCAACGGTCCAATAGTGTCTAACCGTCAAATTTTCTGTGTAATATCGTTAGACTGTCCAATCACTCACAAATAAACAGACAAACATGAAAGCAAGTTTGGGTTTTATATATCTTATATTTGATTAATTTAGAATGTGAGGTTTTAACCTCTATTTGATACTCTTGTTTGGGTTATAATTGTTCAAATCCTGTGCGATAGTTTTCTAAATTAATTAAATCTCTCTTGAATTTGTTCACTATTTACTACTTTTCCACAGAGAAAAGATAAACTCAGCTTCCGAAAGACTTAATTATTTATAATTAATTAATAAATACTCGGATAGAAAACTGAAGGATCTTTAAGAAATACTCAGAGAGAGTGTTACGTCGATAAGTTTTATTTTGTAACGGCTGTGAAAATAACTATATTTTCAATGAGCTAAGAAAATACAATTTTTGATATATGTATTTATTGGTTATGTTGAAAATAAATCAAATAATGCGGTTTGTCTTAATTTATATAAGCCTATATTGATTCTATAGTTTAATGTTATTTTTAGTAGCAAAGTAAATAATAAATAAAGATTTAATTCAATCACCAAATAGACATAACAAATTCTACATTCTCTAAAGTCGGTAATAAAGTTAGGTTCTTTCCGTTTACAATACTATTTTACTTTCTCAAAAGTAAGTAATATAGAGGCAGTCATTTGATGGGTCAAAACAATAATTTTTATGCGAATGTATCAGTTTTCAAGTCCCCTATGTCTAAAACATTGGTTTTTGTAAATAACTTCTGTCTGTCATATACACAGTGGTTTACAGTCCACACGCGTAAACAGATTGTTTATCAAATTTGGTACTTCGACATATTTTATCCCTATTTTGGGATATTAATAAGATAGTATGTGTATCTCAAATTTTTTTTGTAGCTGCATGAACAGAACTGACTTTTTTTGTGACGATTAGATTTGATTGGCTTTTATTTTTTTTTGGGAAATGTGAGCGAAATTGTAGTTGTAATTGTAACGTACTTTTTATTGCACTTATTTATTTCCTAAATGACGGAGGTTTAGCTTTGCCAGTAACAGTCTATTGTCGATATGGTTCGGGTAATATTACACTTATTTATTAGTAATGGATTGTTCATAATATTGATGTATTTTGTTGGGCATTTGTCGTCATTTGTATATACAAACTTGTATGTATACATACAAACTTTATCAATTCACGCTTAACCATAAATTTAATCTGAACTGTGTATATAGAAATATTATAAAAGTGTTTATAAACTACTTCCGTAAAATAAAATCACTCTCATAGTTTAGGACGAAGCAACTTATTTCCAGGGTTTAAAACTTCCTTTCAGTTATCTTTGTTTTATTTGTTTCGTCACTGGTAGAGTAGGGTGGTTGTAAAGAACCTTACCGATAAAAGCGGTAGACATTGGTCCAGCTGAAATTTTAAGATAAAGGGTTTAGGAACATACGTTTGGAAAGTATTAGTCTGACTTTTCGAAGTATATGTAGTATTTACTTTTGTGTTTTTATCTTCTGAGGAGCACACTTATATCAAAGTATCTAGCGAACACACGACAGTTAAAATGTTTCTAATTTATCAGAAAAGGAACCAACTATTAAAATAGCTAATAAACAATAATTTTCTTTACCACAATAAAAAAGAAGTAATATTTAATATTATTTGAATTGTCCGAACTTTAATAAAATGTATGACAGTGTCATCGGGTAAACTAACTTACGATGTCATACTGGCTTCCATTAACTGTAATAGTTATAATAATTAATATTAACATGTTAAAACTTAATCATTAGTCAATAAACATTAGACTTATATTAAGAATATAATAAAATTCAAATTAAGGAGAGTACTGATGTCCAAAATAAAATTAATAAAAAACATGTCAAAAATGTCGATTTCCTATTTTACAGCAGATAATAAAACAATTTATATCTCAGAAACTAAAGCACCGATTTCAAAAAAAATGTAAGAAGTTTTAATTAGTATTCTAATCACATATCATATTAGTCCAAGATAAAATGTATGTTGTCATAAAATATATTAGAAAAATAGTAAAATATGTGAAATATTTTGGTTTTCGTATTGCCAGTGTTTATATTGTTATAACTTAGGTAAGCTGAACCAATTTTAATCACCATAAACTAAAACCTAAACATTTTCTGTAAAATAAACTAATAAAAACGTTCCTAATATTGAAACAAATTGTTCTCCGAGAAGCCATTTATAAATTTCATTTGTGTCTTTATAAATGGTCTCAGGGGCTGACTATATTGAATAGTTGTGTTGATTACGTAAGTAAAGCTAATATGATCTATACAACTCTTCATTGGATTATATCTCTCTACTATCTCACTAAATATATTCAACTTACTTAATGTACCATAATTCCTATCACACTGTAAAAGTAACACATATTACAAAATATATTGTGTAACACTAAATATCGCATTATTTTCATACACAGTATGTACTTGTACACAACACCCTTGTAAAGAATGTTTTCAATTGGTTTTTTAAAAGGAAAAACGTTTTAGATCATCACCACTTTTTAAAGAAAAGAACATAAAATAAAGATCCTTAGCCCTTGTATACTTCAATAATAGTTGGTAAAGAGATACCTTATAGGAATGATGAAAGAGAAGGTTCTAAGATAAGACTACATGTAAATAAGTGTAAATCCAGCTAATGCCCTCGGAATTGCCACGCCAGTATTCATTATACTGAGTCTCTGTTAAAATCGAACTAATTCAAAACAGCACATTCAGTAGTTATTGTACAATCTTAAAAAAAGTATAGATCCTGCTAGATATTTAGTGATTGTCAGCCCTTACTCGCTCTTAGTGCGCCCCTACAGGAGAGTTATCTTTTATTTACCGAGATTTTCAATGTTTTACTTGAAAGGAAAATACAATACAGTTTATTTATAAAATAGCTTTACAACTTTTAATTTATGACTTTAAACTTAGACATTAACGTAATCAGTTGATCTGTAATTTTAGATCTAAACGCATCACGTTTAACTCACGTAGTAACAAATCTAGTCACCGGTTGCGTCTCCACAGTAACTGTTACAAATAGCTACTTTAAATGGTACCGAACGTGTTCGTTGTGTTTTGGTTTCGAAGGGAATGCCGCTACTAACAGTTCTACGCAATATCTGTACCTGGTGTGGTACAGTAGGTCTACTAGTTACTCTTGGCGGTAATACTCTGTAGAGACTGGTTGTTTTGTACGATATAACACATAAGCAGGTAGCTTGATACTTCCTGATGTGTCCATAACACTAAGAAATCATCATGTCGTATGTCTCGTGAGACTGGCCTACCACAAACAACAGTTTGGCGCTTACTACTTCAACATTTGCACTTGGCACTAACGTACCAAGGTAAATTAAATTACTAAAGCAGATAAAATAGCTAGTCGGGAATCCTGCGCAGAAATATGGGATCGATTAGGAAACGAAGAGACATTTCTGGACAACGTAATTTGTAGCTACGAGTCAAAGTTTACATCAATGGTAAAGTGAATTTAGACAACTGTAGAATTTGTGTTAATAGAGAGTAAACCATGAAAAAATGACTTTAAAATCTCAAAGGGTTTACGAGTAATTGCAGTTCAAAGTTTTTTCAAAAAAACAATTATAGTATAATTCTTTGGAGTATCTTCGCGGTAGGCTAAAAATGAATGTTATTTTTGTATCCTCAGAAAATCTATGGCTAGTTCTTTTTCATAATGGAAACATTATAAATGGGATCTTATATACGCTAATGCTCCAATAAGAATTTAGATCCACTTCATTTTCGCACATGAGTGTTAGAATTCTTTAACAAGTGATTCCCAGGTAGGTGTATTTAATATACAGGGCTAAATGATTTTTTCCTCGCTTATTAATTTTTTTAAGATGAGATTCCGTTAAAGGTCGAGTTTCTACCTTTACTTGCCGATTTCTCTGAGCTGTACAATTGAATATACGCCACAGCTACAGAATTGACTGAAATTTACAGAGTTTACTGACTCGAATTTGGTAAGGAATTGACTTCAGGTGGGATGTTTCCCATATCATACAAGGCGTTCGTATAGAACCAAAACACTGATTAATAAAAAACTTGCTTTTTTATATTTAAAATGTCACCTCGACCTTTTACTGTTATCTGAAACAGTTTTTCATTATTTTAAAGCAGTAAAATCCTTTTTGAAACACCCTATAATTAATTAAATACACACTTTATAACATGATACAAATAATCCTTCTAATTGACCATAACAAATAAAAAGAAAAATAATTTATTGGAACAAAACCTAGACTAACCAATAATACTCTTTTAGTCAGACCCTAGCAGTCAAGTTTTTTTTTCACGCGTAATATAATATAAAATAGTTTTTTTTTTATTTATTTTTTTTTTGTAAATATATTTTTCAAATTTTTAAAGTAATTGACTAAATCAACACTTACACAACCTACAAAGGAAAAAATATTTTAAAACCTCTTAATATTTCAATAAAGAAAAAAAAGTTTATTCTCTTGTTACAAAGAGATTGTATAAAATCGTAACACAGCACCCCTCCCCTCAAGAGGAAACAAATTTAACTAAGTGTACTGTATAGAAAACTAAAAATACTGGGAGAGAATGTTACATGGATAAATTTAATCTTGTAACAGCTGTGAAAATAACTCCTTTTTTCAATGAGCTAAGGAAATGTAAGTTTTGATATTTATTTATTGACTATGCTGAAACTAAATCAAGTAATGCAGTTTGTCTTAATTTATATAAGCCTATATTGATTCTATAGATTAATGTTATTTTCAGTGGCAAAGTAAATAATGCAATTACATAATTATTTTCCATTTTTTTATGTTTTTTACTTTTCCACACATGTGTAGTACAGAGTAAGGTACGTAATGGGTGGAAACTCAATGTTAACGTTTATGGTGAATCCATTTAATGTGTCCCGAGTCCAAAATACTGATTTTGGGAACGAAGTCTAACAAAATGTACGTGTAGTGCTCTACAGGTCAAAAGAACGAACCGATTTCAATAAAATTTGGTGTGCGGGCATATATTAACCGTATCTCCTTGTTTTTTTATTATTATTTTTTTTATAACTCAAAATGTGCTGCAATAAAAAGACAAAATTACAATTTGTACAAAATCGGTTCTTACGGTTTTGATAAAGTTCTTCACAACTGTAGCCTCAAGGACACAACAAAATGGATTGTTGACTATTTCGCCAAAGCTTATTGTTTAAGAATTATCGATAAAAAATGACCACGTCAAAGAAATAAATTTACCGATTTCTTTCTTGTCGTAGAAGAATTATACCACTACTCAAATTAGTGTGCAAAATGGCAAGTAATAAAATATAACGGTTCGAAAAATATTGGCAAAAAAACAAAATAAATCTCAAACGTTGTCATCAAAACTTGATTTTAATCACAACTTCTTCTGGTGAGGATTGTTTATGAGACGGGTGAAGCAAATTTAGGCCCATATTTAAATATATGTACGCAAAAAGTTGGCCAGGGTTCACAACTAATCAAAACTAATATATAAACCTATCGACAAACATATATAATAATTTTATATAAGTGAAACATATACAGAAATTGAACCATTGAAAAGTTTGCTGTAGAGGTAAAGTATTTCACAAAATTAAAATTGCAAAGATCCAAGAAGTTATTCAAGAACGAGGAGAAGCTAAAGAATGAAAGAGTACTGGGTATAAAATGAAAGATAAAGTTACATTACCCAGAGTAGGCTCTAATGAAAACGGAACAACTATTCTGTATGAATAAATAGTAAACTATGAAACAGTAAACTGTATGAAGAGTATTATTTTGATAAACATTTAGACAACATACAATTTAAAACAATTGGTAAAAAAGATGATAATATGAAATTGAGCAAAGATTTGTTACCAACATATAAAATAATCTTTCAAAACATTAGAGTTAAAGTGAAATGGAAACTTAGTAAAACAACAGTTAATTCATTGGCCGGGTAGTGACTAATTTTCAGTTCCTTTCGAAAAGGAAAGGAGCTTATCAGAGGAAGTGAATTACTATTGATTTTAAACGTATTGCTTTGACACCCAACAGCTTCGAATATACAAAATACCTTTGCTCCCAACCAGCTTTAATGAGACTACTATATTTGTACACACGCTTTATATTTGACATTAACATTACAAACACTGTTAATGTACAGCTTTATACGTATTTACTATTCTAAACTTGTTTTTAAATCTATTAAAATTTATACTAATTACATTGGAAAGAGTCATCATTAAACCTAAAAACTTATTCCTATCAACAATTATTACATAACACTTAAAATGCAGGAGACAATTTTACACTTGTTCCTCCGATTAGTAAACAGTTGAATAACATTTAAACAAACTCTTAGACACACAAATCAATTTACTTACCAAAAAAAAACTGTTTTCACAAAAAATGTGAGTTCTGTATTTGTCAGGGAAAAAAAAAAATAAATAAAAAAAAAATAATTAATTAATTAATTAAACGTTAGTACTCTTTTTGAAAATTTTTTGTATATAAATAGGTGCTACGCTGGTTCGTAATCGCGTCCTAAAAGTAAGTTTTATTTAATTAAAATCGAGTATTTAAGGAAAGCACTTAAAGTTTTTTTAGCCATTTAATATTTTGATTCTTGCGCTTTTGTGTTTGGGTTATTAATCTTCATATTTCGCTAACATTTTAAAATAATTGAGAGAGTCGATTTTGTTCATTAAGTCGTTAATCATAACCTCGTAAATGATTTTTGTTTTTTTATTCCATGACTTGTTACTAGCATTTTTTGAGTGATGTGGACTGTTAGGAATTAGGACAGTTTTAGTTACAAGATAGATAACTCAAAATAATATTAAAGTCAGTTTGGAACCAACTGTTTAAAAAGTCGAAAGTGGAACAATAATTATGATGAAGTGCTTACCTTGCAAAGGCAGTCAAATTGACAAACTAGAAGGAGATATGAGGTCTTGGACAAAAAGATAAGGAGTCTTTGGATCACAGGAGGAATCTCTGCTTGAAGGGTGTTCAGAAGATAGCTAAATTTGGCTAGTAAGAGTCGAGAGAGGCCAATAGTTCGAGAGAGCAACGTTGGTAGAATTTCGTCAGAAAGGTGAGCAAATCATTGAGTATTGGAAAACTTGTAATTTTTTAATACAAAAGTAAACAGTAGTCATAACGGTTGAAACCATTCTGGGTTTAGATTTCATATTGTAGTTGATTGGATACAATTTTGTGTGTGGGGGGTTGTGTGTGGGGGTGTATGTGTGTGTGTGTGTGTATTTATTGTGACTCTGGATAATTAAAATAATAAATAATTTTAAAAAGAATCTTGTAAAATTGAACCAGTGATTTTTGAGCATAAAGAACCCAAGCCTTATTAAAGTAACTTCCTAACAGGACCATTACGTTTTGTTTCCAACTTTAAAGGTTACACTTGAACCAAATTAGGTGTTGGAGTATTGAGTTTTGGTTTTGAGGTTGTTAATTTTCATCCCAGAAGTCAATACTACCTTCACGGATGAAAAGTAAAAATATTTTGAAATATCTAAGAAGTAAGTGCCGGAATAGTAGTTTAATCAAAATTATATTTAGGGAGAGAGTGAAAGGAAGAATAAATAGAAAAACTATTACAGACTAGAAAGGAAGTAATGAATATTCAATACCTACTTTGTTAATATCTACAAGGTGCATAAACTAAATAAATATATTTATTATAAAATATTTTCAATGAAAGATGTTAATCCTCCTAAAAGTTTCAAGATTCCACAATCATCCAATTATATTACTTAGACATTCTTAAAACTTTTCTGAAAAGTTATATGCGCTAAATATACAGCTCTAATGTACATTCAGAAGAATTTTCAACATAAAACAAGGTTTTCATATTACAATAGTCAATACTAGTAAAATGGAATATAAGGTGTTGCAAATATTGCAGTCACAAGGAATAACAGTATTTTATTGTTACAACACTAATCTCTACAAAACCCTTGCACTCACCACCCTTCTTTGGCTTCATCTTGATGAAATATTTCAAGGGGAATATGATTCATGTTCTACAAGAACATGCTGTAAATATATTTTTATCAGAGATATATTTAATTTACGTCTTTTTGTTCCATTAAGAGGGATATTGTTTGTTAGGTTTCAAACTTGATTTTAAAACTATTTATTGAAATTGAAAAATAATTTTTACTTATAATTTCTAAAATAGTAAAAGTTGTAAAGTTAAAACAGATTTTTAACTAAATATGATATACAGGTGTACGTAAATGTTGACAATGTCATCTTATGTTGTTGCATAATTATATACGTATGAACTTGAGACGGACCTGAAAAACTTGGCCCGTATCAAGGTAACTTGTAAGGAATATCAAGATTACAAGTACCAAAATAGAAAATAAAATTTCAGGTAAACACCTGTATTTTTACAATATTTTGTATTTCTTGTGTTTCACCCTGTTCTTGAAATATGGTTTCATCGGACTGTGAGTAGAAGCAAAAAATTCCGAAAATTCTTTTTAAATAACGTCATGGCAAATGAAAAACAGTGGAAATGAAATTTGAAGATTCAATAATTCTCCAATATAATCGATACTAAATTACAAAGATTTATATCTTTAATGAATTATCGTTAGAGTAAATTATTTAAAAATATTTAAATTCAAAATTAGTTAAAATAAAAATATCGGAATTACTCCCTGGCGGAAAGATTAACCCATGGCTTTACATTTTTGAATTGTACTTCCAAATACTCAGTTTTATTTAAAGGTGGCATTATTATTTTTTACATTGAAATAATGAGAACAATACACTTTATTATCAAAGACTTTGAAAATGTTAAAATTACTACTCATATTTTCAGTTAGTTATTTCTATTGCAAAGTTTAAACATATTGCATATTTGAAAATATAAAGTAATGAGTCTTATATTTTAATAAGAAAAAACTTGTTAAAATTCTAGAAAACTGTAAGTGTTTTAAATTCCCGGCTTCCCAAGCTAACTATATCGCTATGGTTGTTAGCATTATTTATACTCTTCCGCAGTGCAGAGATTCCCTTGTGGATTATACAAGCCATGTTTCCATGAAATATCATTCAGAGTCAAATATTTTGTAATAGTTTTAACTACAAAATGCAACTTCACTAGTATAGAAAAGTAAATAATTATGATTGAAAAAAATAATTTACCTCAAAAAGCGTTAACTGTCAGTTAATAATAAGGTGATAATATGTTTTCTCCATTTTTATCTATAAATATGGAAGCTGTATATTCCATATATTCATATACTGAAATATAAATATTTCATCTATATATATAACAGGACATAAGGTAGTAAATCACTTAAAAATATTTGTTCAGAGGTTGGTAGTCTCCAAAACGCGTAATCCTGGAAACATTGCTTATGGGGTTGCTCAAGGATCAGTTCTTGGATCAATATTATTCTTATTGTATTAATTAGTGGCTGTAATATCCGACCTTGAAGGGCTTACTTATAGTGAGTATGGGGTCGGATAATCACGAGAGATCCTATCTAAACATTCTTCCTGAAATCTTAGGTTAAATCCTCTTTTTCAGGTTTCCTTTTAGGTTTCTCTTGATCAAACCTTGTTATCATCCAACCTTGACGCTGTTACTGTAATTGAAAGAAAAGGTATGTTTGTCATCTAATATTTATTATGTTGGTAATAGAAAGTTGATAACCGAAAAATGTTGGAACTTATTCAACGAAATATGAAAGGTATAATGTCGATCTGAACGCCAGTGTCACTGCGTGTCCAAAATTACGGCTTTGTGTTAACTAATTTGAGCTTATATAAGTTATATAAACAATTATTGTATAGCTTCTATTAATAATAATGATGTTAGACAACTTTAGCAATGTATTACATCTAGGTTAACCTTAGATCATTAGTTCATATTCAACCAATTCGGAAGAAATGTCCCATACACGATAAGAGAGTATTAACAGCGTGCAATATTTATTATATTATTTAAAGAAACGTATTATTTGTAATATTAAATAAAGGGTTTTGAGAAAAAAAAATTTAAAACCCAACGAGACCAACCGGACAAGTAACTTATATACATAACTTTATCACAACTTATATAACATTCGAAAGAAACATATAAAACATCTCTTAAGTTATATTAAAATTAATAATAAAAAAAATTGTTTTGTATTTAATATGAATTTCGATGAAGATGGAAACAATAACATAGACGTAACAAACGGTGACAGAAAATTGCACAAAAGTTTCCAGTAATAATCCTCCGAAACATAATAAAACCTACTTCTATTATTCTAAACCGAAATTAATATATTATTAGATGCTAGTCAAAATGTAAAAACGTACCATGGGCGATGTCTTTGAAAAATAATATTTTAAAATATGGCCTATGCTGCCTTCACCATAAACAATTCATCAATTGAAATAGTTTTAGATTATGAAGTATTTCATGACAACGGTCAAATTTCATATATATATATATATATATATATATATATATATATATATATATATATATATATATATATATATATATATGTTTGGTATTCATATGGCCCCTGCATAAACCATATAGGCTACACACTTGACGAGGCGGCGTGCGCATTTTTCTGATTCATGCGATAATAGAGCAGGTTTGCTCAGATGCTGTTTTGCAATTGTCAAGTGTGCGTGTTACAAAAAAAACCGCTTATATATATTTTTTACGCTTTAACCTTCAATTCACCACTCTATTTTAAAAAGGACACTGGAGTATTTGTGTTTGTGATCTTTTACTTCCAGCTCGGCAGACCAGTCATGGCCAGGAATCATCCTAACATCACACCTCAAGGTAAGATCAACATTCACTTAATTATTTCAGTGTCTTTTATTTAATTAATATTATAATAAAGGTCCTCCGGAAAATAACAAATAAAACATTACACAGATTTACACCCCTTTTGTTCAACGCTGCCTGAGGCGTTAAAATTACGTTACAGTTTTTGGTCGTTTTAATATATATATTATGCCAATAATTCTTGAAGAGTGAGAGTTTTTCAAATACGACTTTTCACACGAGTTTGGATCCTTAGAGTTCACGTTTCATTAAATCATCTGTAGGAATTACGTGGTTTTTAACAGTCCCATAAACTGTTTTTTTATTATAACTAATAAACATTTATTTTTGGAGATATTACGACCAATACGTTTTGTCTTTGACCTTAGATGCTACACTAGAACGAACATTTAATCAAAACCATTAAAACCAATTTTAATAAAATTGTAATTACCTGTTAGTTTCTATAAGCTTACATCTAAGATATGAGTTATATATATATATATATATATATATATATATATATATATATATATATATATATAAACTCCCGAGATAAGACAAAAATACGCCAACATACCTGATTTGATAAAAATCGGTAAAGCATTGGAAATATAACAGACAGGCAAATGACAAACAAACATCATTCCAAATAAAACACGTTTTTAGTATCAGACAGTCCTCAAACCGGGTATAGCTGTAACAACAGATCTTTTATATAATAGTTGCGCAATTAATATATAATTCGTAAAAATATGTTGTTTTACATTTTGGGTAGTTCTTATAAGAACAGTTCGGGTCAGAGAAAACCTCCCACCACATCCAAGGATGTTGTAATCTAGTTCAAACATACTGAGGAGTCCCTCGTGACTCACTGGGGGTTCTTAATCGCAATGCTACCTACACAACTACCAGTGTTGCTATTCCCTGAAACAATAGAATCAATACTTAAAGAATTGTAACGTTAGGGGAAGAAAAGTCCTAATAATATACAAAAACATAGAGTAAACAAGTATACGAGGAAACCTGTTATCACACAATATTCAAATACACTATACTAACGAACATAGAGGAGTTATAAAATCATAAATCTGCATAGTTTATTTCTACACAAAAGAAAGTTATTTAGCCACATAATATAGAGTTAAATACGTTTATATATAGCCATATAGTTTACTATTATAAACTATTATATTTATAAGGACATTATAAATACTAAATTCCCTCGTATTTATTTATTGTAAACGAATAAACCTCCTTCGCTTAGAAGTGTATAAATATATGGATGTTCAAAAAATCAACCTATTTAATAATTTTATATTCAACTAAAGCAGATTATTATCAAATACATTGTAAAATGTAAATTTATAGATTCTTAAATTTCAAACATTTAAAAAATAATTTATTGAAACATATATATTTCATGAAACGTCAATTAAATTCAAAGGATTTACACATGTGGAGGAACAATTTCCATCATTTATATAATAACTATAAAAAGACGTTTTGAGGGAATATTTCCACATTCTGATTTAAAGTTAAAGATGAATTGGTCATATTATTAAAGTTTGCCATCAATTAATTGTGTATATTATTATAAAAACTAATACAAGAGGTTTACAGAACATGAATCAACATTCGTTATCAAATCATTACCCTGGAACACGAAAAGTGCAAAATAGCAATCACACTTGGTTCTGAGGTTGATCGAGTGACAAAGTTTGTGCAATGTTTTTGTATCACTTATTTAAACTTCTCACTGAATGATAAGAAAAAATAATAATAAATTCAACAAATGTTGATAATCTAAATGTAGATTAATATTTTTTTAAATCACGAATAGGTCAATAACCACTTTCATTAAAAATCGATTGCGTCAAGAAAGATAATTTTAACACGTTTGGTTTTTCTCCACATATGAATTTTATGCAATTTAAATAAAATGACCTCACAATTTAATTAAATATCCACAACTTGTGTAAAATAAATATGTTTTGTAAAGCTGCATGATATTTTATACATTAAATGATTAACAAGTAAAATTTGTGACAAAGCAATAGTTTCCTTTTATTTTCTTTCCACAAACAGACTAAGTGTGAAATTTAAGATTTAAGGACTAAACTATTAGATGATTATAATGCTGTCATTAATTGTAAACAGATATATTTAGGGGAAAGCGTTTATGTTTTGATGACAATTTTTTAACCCCTCAGACGACCTATCATCATGAGGAAGTGTTTTTAATTTATAGATAGTTGTTTCTATATTACACGTAGTTAATTTTGTTAAATAAAGACTTTATTATTTTAGTAATATTACAAAAATGCTACAAATCAACTAATATTGCTCCTTGGTTCAATATGAAATGGTAAACAAATTTTATTTCTTTAATCAGTAAATTTCTAACGATGTTACAACATTCTGATGACAAAGAAAAAATTAGAGATATACTCCTCTTTGTATATAATATGGTACTATTTCATTGTAGAAAATTAATAATTTGAAATGCTTTAAATGATAAAATTAATTAAATTATTTTATATTAGAATATTTAATGCTCAAGTGATAGGTTTTGACATAGATTCCATGATGTAACTTTACTCGCAGAGACTCTGTCACAACATTGTTAATGTTGTAAAACTTAACATTTGATTACATATATTTTATACGCAAACTCAATATTCATAGGTTATTAAATATGGTTAAATTTGAGAAACAAACTTTCCTCACATAAAATAAAACAAAGTTGATATCTGCAGGACAAGTTTTTATGTTCAGAAACTTGTTTAGAGAAACTTAAGGTGAACGAGGAAATTTATGTTCTAAACCGTAAAGGGACTTCCCTCGGCAAACCCTAGAATATGTTACCAGCCTCGTTTTTAACAAACTTCGTAAAATAAACAAAACCAGCACTACCGTAAAGTATGATGTCACATATTCAGGACAACTTGCAGGAATGTCTGATGGGTTTTGTTGGGAGTTTAGAGTGTACACAACTTGGATTACATTTATTGTACTAGTTTGCTGGTTAAAGTACTATACACCAAATATTTTAAAACCTACAAAATAAAACTAAAATTATATTTCATATAGACAATGTTCTATTCTATATAACTTTGTGTTGTCTATGCTTTAAAAGATTATTGAATGCATGAAACCAATGTTAATGTCTGATTGAAAGAGTTTAATACGATGTTTCGAAGTTATGAATTAACTCCTGTTATGAAAGACCTATAACACAATAAATTTAAAAGTCGAATATAGCCTAAATACCACAGAGGTTCGAAAGTTAAACTACTAATAAAGGAACCCTAATCTGAGCAGTCAAAATGAAGACGAAAAATACACAAAACACAGGACTAGACTAAACAATGAATGACAAACAACTGAATGATGTGTTGTCATAAGTATAGTGCCCTAACCTATACCATTCTATCGGAGTAAACAACCTTATGTCATATCTTTCAAAAGTGTATTGTGTTTTTAAACACAACTCCCTCTGGAGATCAAAGCAACAAAATTACATCTTAGATAGTTATGTCGCTTGATAAATTTTTGAATGAGGCGAAACCCTCTTAAAAGTAGAGTTAATCAGCCCGATAAACCGTTAGGACACTATTCTCTTGTCAACACACCTACCATCATTCAACTGTTTACCGTAATTTCTGTAGTGTAGTACTGTGTGATTTTTCTCATTACGTTTGTATTTATTCTTAATCTTTACTATCTTAAAACCTGTTTCTGTTTATAGTTTGTTTCAGTTTCCAACATGACACTAAGCTAATAAGTTTATGGTGGTTAATTTTAAATTTATTCATTTAAACACTAATACGTATTTTACAAGCAAGTAATGAAAATACAATAATATGTCAAGTGAAAGTTATACGAGACTCAAGGGAGGAGACTCAGTTAGTAGAGCAATGACGCGTAAAGCCAAAGGTCCTAGGTTCGATTCCCGGTCTATGTCGTATACTTTTCACTTGAAATATTATTGTATTTTCATTACTTGCTGGTAAAATTTGTATTAGCGTGACATCAATAAATTAAAAATCAATAAATACATACGCAAGGGTTGCAAAATGAGTAAACATTAATTTCAATGTCGCTTATTCGAGGTAATTATTTTGGTAACTCGAAAATTGCAGCAATAAAGCAAAGTCAAGTGAGAAGTCTGCGCCATGTGCTGGGAAGCGACTAGGATAGCTCAGTTGATAGAACAATGGGGCGTAAAGCTTAAAATCCTGGGTTCGATTCCAGTTCGTATATTTTTCCAATTGAAATGCTATTGCTGTGGTGGTGTTATCAAAGTTCTAGGATTTTAACTTGATAACGGAGTTGATTTATTATCTCGAAACGTTGTTAATTAGTTTTTGTATACACAAATGATGGAAAATATCAGAATTAAACATAATAATAAAATGAAAATACATAATTATCAAATAACTTTAAAAGCAGAATAAAGACTAAGAAAGATACTACACCACACCTATGATCAGTTCTACTTAGTAAGATAAGATCCAACATAGCAAAAGGTAGAACTTCCAGCGTAATCTGTAAATAAATTTTATCTTAAAGATATATTGTTTGCCACATACTTTTCAATCCTGTAATTTCTTTCCGAGTTGGTTTACTGTGTTACTCGTTATGACGTTCAGTAATTAAAGAACACTGTATTGTGTTATAACTCCACAAAACAGTGGTAACCGATAACAGTGTATTGATGTCAGAAGAACTAATTTAACATTTTGATAAATTGTTTTTGAAATAACATATTTGTGAGTAATCAAAGTGATATATTTGAAAATACAAACGTATAAAAAAGCTACAAACCAAACTAAAACACTATGATTGTGCGGGTGAAGTTCTACCTATGAAGTATAAACGATTTTTAAAATTTCTTACCCAGTGTGAAAAGGTATGATAATCTCAAAAACATCAACCATTTTGACTGATCTTCACGTTTCTTAACCTCAAATAACCGTAAAGATAATTTGCGACATCTCGTCCGTCCATCGTCGTATCTTCCTACTTGTGATAACACTCACAAAAAATAAAATAGGAATTTCAAATTTGGCACAGAGAACTAAAGTATGCTCATTTATAATCCTATTGAAATTAAGAAAAATGTAATTAAAAATTACAAAATGGCCTAAATTCCAACCTGGTATTTTTCGTGTTTCGTGTTTTATTCAACAATAAGTTCTATAAAAATATCGTACATCAAAAATGGTATCACCCCATCTCTCTACGACGACAAATAGCGAAGTTATTGTCAAAAATGTAATTTTAAAACTTGACCTCTAAAGAAAATGAAATATTTGTACATTTACGAGATCTGTCAGAGCCGAGCGTAGAGAATAGAGGCCATTTCACTTATGTAGAGGTTAGAAGACCTCCACGGCAGAGATACTGACACAAGTAAAGTGAGTGTAATACATGACCAACTACGAGGACAGCTATAGTCTAACCAACGTCAACAGAGTAGAAATATACAATTATGAGGTTTAGATAAACTGTGTAGCAACGTTTTTTAAACAAACTTTACTCCTTTATTTACCAATACCATTTGAAATATCCAACAAGTCCCAGTAAACCAATAGTTGGTCATTACATTAGAGGATCAGCTTGTATTTCATTGTATTATCGGGTTTGGTAAGTAACATGACGACCCCCATTATATTTTTTATCAACAAAATGGTATAACTCAATAACAGTGAACAGTTATGGAAATTAACTTTATCAAATTAGAATGAAACGTATACAAGTACTTACTAAAAGCACAAGCCGAGTGAGAGGGTAATTCATGAAGGAAAACAAATAACACACACCTGTCATTCTCAGGTTTTATTACAGCACACTTTGATTATTGTTTATGACAGGTCGTAACGTAATGCTCTCAAAGCAATCTGGAAACCATTGGCGTATATCTACCCCAAAATGTTGGTTACCTGTAAAAAACCAAAATACCGTTCATTGAGCTGCTATAAAATAAAAATCACTTCATAATATCCAGATGTATATTGTTAACTTAAGTAATAAAATAAATTGTAAACATGTATCGTCTATGACAATTATTTATCCTCAGAGATTAAAGAAAAACGTTAGGTGAAATGCTAGGAGATCTAAAATAAGTACAAATTTCAATAATAAAAACACTGTGAGGCAATATTCGTCAAAACCATATTTAATAACGTTGCTCAAAACACGACAATATGTAAGTATAGTATTAAATGTGAACATGACATTATATTTAAGAGACAAAATGCATAATAAAACACTAAATATAAGAATCATGGAATATACAAATGTAACACCTGATTAGACGTAATTCATAAATCAAAAAAAAATATTTATCTTAATATATTTTTCAGAATATATTTTGTCCGAAAATTTAATCTGAAATAGTGTAAGGGAATCCAGGAATCATACAATATAATAGACAAATAATTAAAGGGTCGTAGATAAAGCTACTATACAGTCTCTTTGTGTATAAATTAAGCTAATATAACTTCAGTTAATAAATTCAGAATTAAAGTTTAAAAATAAATATAAACCTACCTTAAATAAGACTGGAATTTAATCGACTAAATTTCAATTCAGAGTAATGACCAGATCACGCGCTAAACTTTTAAAAGAGGGAACAAAAGATAGTTCAACTGTTAGGACGCAACTAAATTGGCATATAAGGGCTATTATTTAGTTGACCACTCATTTAACGTTATGTGTAGTTTATTTCTAAGACTTGTAGTTTCCGCGATTAGTTTGTAGTTAGTCATACTTTTACACTGATATTAGAGAACATATAGAGACAAATTTTCAGCTCGGAAGATAACGCACTAAACTTTTGAAAGAGGGGACAAATGATGTTCTACCCCATAAAAAGTTCGAAGGCTATTCTTTTAATATTACATTTACCATTATTCCTTTTTTTTGAAGATTTTTGTTTAACGTTTTAAGTTGTTTTAAGTTGTGTCTTGTGGTTCTCCTGACAACTTTCTATACATGACACTAAGCTATCTTTTGTTATCATGTTCCAGGTCCATGACTCGATAACGGAAGTTGATTTATCCTCTCGAAACGTTACGTATGGTATTTTACATACTCTACTTATGTAATACTCCCGATTAAAACATACCAATAATACCTATATATTATTGGTAAAGTAGAAGTTACCCACTTAAAATAGGTTGACCTGGTATATAAGTTCGGTGATAAAACAGACAGAATTAATTGTTACTTTGCTGATGCCCTTATCAACTGGTAAATTCGAGTTATCACAAATATAGATAGATATTCCAATAATCACAAATTGCAAATTAGAGTATGTAGAATCACATAACAAAAGCTATTATGTGGATAATAAAATGCTTCTTATGTTTTATACTATTGTCTCGTGAGAGCCACTGCAGCTGTAATGGTGTATTTTATTTACCCTAATTTAGAAATAGTGTTCTCAGGGAGTGTTAAATCACAGATATATTCTCAAGATGATCTGAGAGAATGATTTATTTAAACAGAGAACACAAGTTTATACATGCAACCAATAAATTCTTATTTAGTAGTAAACTGATCCAAACACAGAAATTTAAGTAAAATACAGACGTGAAAATACAGGAAGCAAATTCTTGTTTTTATAATAATATTTATACCAATATAAATAGGAAAACTTGATAAATACGAAGGTATTACTTCCGAGGGTTTATCAAACATTTTCAGAAATTTTCGGGGTTTCCACCCTAGTCATGTAACCCTTGACAGGAGCCCATACAAGGTACTATCAGCCGGGCCAGCTGAACCAAGGTTTTTTAAAGAGGTGTTACTCCTCTATCCCTCCTCCTTCCTCATCAAAAAGAGGCCCCGGGCTTGGGACCGGTATAGCGGAGTTATGTTTAAGAATGTTGAAAATAATTCAATTTATTGATAGGGAGTTCAAATTAAGTATATGTCAACATAGAGTGGGGAGGTGGAAAGAGTGAAATAAAATGTTACTTTTCCGGGAATCGTAAAAATACACGAAATTGAATGGCTTTAGTCAAGGCTGGTCAACAAAGACAATTAAACTGAACCAATTCCAGTTTATCTTTGCAGTCAATTAAGCTGTCTACATAGAATTATTACACTAGCTTGAACTTCAAAAATGATGAAATTTGAGGCATTGTAGTGGAAAGTGGGGATTTTGTTTTGTTTCCTAGCAGTTATTAAAAACAAATCGATGGGTGACATCATGTTACTTACTCAGAACATCATACTATGTAACACAAAAAGATGTTCAAACATAATGGTTAAAAAATTTTTTAGTGGGCTTTGTTATACATTTTTATTGTATTGCTAGATTAAGGGGTTTTACCAATAGTGTAGGTTTGTTTTAAAACATTTGTTTTCACGGCTTTTTTAATCCCATAATTGTGTATAACTATTTTCTTAACAAGGTCATAACAAGCTTCGTTGCTGTGTATGTGTTAAAGTCTCTTCACTCGCTTAGCTTGTGTCAGTGTCTCGGCCCTAGTAGGCTTCTACGATCTACATATGTGAAGTAACCTTTACTTGTTACTCTCGTGTCAGGGACTCATCACATTTCCTTGGCTAGTCACAGTTTGAAATTATGTTTTTGATAAAAATAAGATATTTACCATTGTAAAGAAGTGGGTTTGTCACCATTACATCCAGAATTGAAGTCTGAAATTGTTTATATAACTTAGTGTGTTAAAAGTTGAAGAAAACATGAGATATTAACAAAAAAAAACTATTTAAAACTGCAGACATTTTAACTTTATCTATTAGATTTTATTTTTTTCGATAATGTTCTATATGAGTAAAATATTATTTAAAATTTAACATTCCTATCCTACGTTTGTGGCTGTTATCTGTACTTACGTACAGACGACAGATGGACACCATATAAAATATCACTTATCAATCAAAAATAGAAATCAAAATGTTTTGAGATTAACAAACTTACCCTATACTAGGTAAATAATAAAACATATTAACAATAATATAGATTTATTTAATGATTTGTATTTCACTTTTTTGTGTAATGTTCCATTCTATTATTTTACTCATTAGGTTTATCCACGTGTGGATTAAAATTTATGACTTTTTTTAATAGAGAATGAGGATCATTAGATCCAGAAATAGAATATGCAAATTTTGTCTTATTTTATTTAATAATTGTATTTGAATTAATAAAAATATATAATGTCAGAAACTCTCCACAATATCTTCATTTTGAACAGCTGTTATACTTTACAAACTCAATATAATTCTATGTGAAGTGTTGGAAATGAAGTTTTAGTTTATTATACTAACGTTGTATGGCTGTTAGTATTTAGTAAAGAAATAATAATAAAACGAAAACCTATTAAAACTATTTCAAAGGTGATTTGAAAAATAAAGGTTTATTTGATATTTTACTTCGACTAATACACTTACCTTATTTTACTTTTGGTAGTAAAGTAAAGAAACAACTTTTACTTTCCAAAAGATGTTGTAAGTAATCCTTTTATCAGACAAGCACAGCCCTCCAGCTCCGCAAGTAATCTACTTAAATAAGGGTTAAGGCAGAGGATTTACATTAGATTTAGGAAGAAAATACACAGGATATACTTAAATGGTTTTAAGACAGTCTTTTGATTTCAGTAAGTTAATTAAACACAACAGGTTAATTCTAAAGACAAGGAGAGCAATAAAGAATAATTAAGCGTTGCTTATTGAATGCGGTTTAATTTGATAATTAGACAGGTTTTAACTTAAAGATAAATTAAATAGAATTAGTTTTCCTTTATTTAAAAAAAAAAATTAAATAAACGGTGCAACAACATTGGACACATTTTCTTACACGTTATTCACAAAAATAAAAAGCTATTAGTCATAAACAGCGTATGTTCCTCAAGAAAGTGTCAATCAAGAATTAAAATGAACGTTGGAAGCTGTCACAATATATACAATATATTTGGAAAATATGTAAACTTGATACACTGGTCCTAAGTACATATTCACTTTGACTCATCTTTACATAATGACTTTAAAAGTTCATTTTCATTCTTCGCCAGTTATTCCTGAACTGTAATTTATGTTTCAATCTCCATAATGATTTTATTCATTAATCTTCACATTTCGTGAAATTATCAAAGAAATCTTTTGCGTTCGATTTGGAGAAAAATGTATTTTTTTAAAAATTTTAAAGCAACTATTCCCATATTTTAGATTATCTAGAAGAAAAAACTTTCTTCAACTATGACTAAATATGGTCTCACCAAATTGTATAACAATCTCTTTGAGCTGCATCAAAATCCAAAGACGTCAGTCAACATAGGACGGACAACAGACTCCAGAGCGACAGTAATCATTCAAAAATTAAGTTTTGGACTCAAGTGACTTTAAATTCGCCTATACGTGTCATCCATTTTTGACATACCTTAACTCTGTTTATTACCGCCGTTAATTTGACTGTTTTTAGAGGTTGCGTATATTATTTTACCTGTTAGATACACATAAATACAGATAATTTCAGTATAAAATTTTATTTTGTGTAATATTTCTTGAAAAATTTTGTGGGACGTTTCTTTTGTGATAAAGGACTGAAAGGATTAACTCCTTAATTTATAATATTTTGTACACTAAACATTTCTACGAAAAGTTGCAAAATTCCTGTTTTATTTGCAACTTATTTCAAACAAAGTCTGTCAACTTCCACTCAAACCAACGCCGTTTATTTATAGTGCGTCCCCCCTACCCCATCTCACAGGTTGGAGTGAACTAAACAGTCCAAACGTTGTTTCAGGTAGGAGTCAAACTCACAACCATTGGAACTAATTGCAGATCAAGAGATTGTCAGCTTGAGCCTGTAACCACTAATAGACAATCAATTACATCTCTTGAGTGATGTGTCACATTACTTATTCTATCTAGAAACAATAATTATGTATTATAATAGTAATTATTTTTGCCTTTTTGTAATAATTATTATGTTAGCGATTGAATTATTTTCATCCACTTAACTGATTTAACCAGTTAAAAAACTTTGATTTCATTGACTGATTTATCATAGATTGATCCTTTCCGCGTGTTTAACGACTAGCGATTTGGCGATTTACTACCGTCAAATTATCGCAGCTGATCCTTTTTCTGATTTAGGGCTGAAGATTTGGCATATTTCACTACTTTTAAATTATTGCGTCTTTTTCTGTTTTGGGTATATTAAGACCGACAACTCGGCATGTTTTATTACCGTCAAATTATCGCGGCTGCTCCGTTTCGGACTTAATTATTATTAGGACCGGCGATTTGGGTAATTACTATTGTCGCATTATGGCGATTGGTCTGTTCCGCGGTATTAGGACCGCCAATTTGATCTGTTTTACTACCGTCAAATCATTGTTGCTGGTCCACAAAAAAGATCATACTTATAATTAAAATTACTGAAATAATAAAATTTATTATACGGTTGTAAGATTTCAGTATTGTTTAACAATAAGGACAAGAAGTATTGTTGAAATAAATGGGGACAACTCTTGAACTTTGCCTTTGATCTCAAGAGAGATAAACTGTTTTCAGGGCACCTCCATGTCCCATACATTTAACATCGTACATCTACAAGATCTTTTTAAACATTTAAAAATTATATTTCTCTTTTACTTTCATTTTATTAATTTTTTAAAAATATATATATCTGTCCGTGTTATCTATCTAATGTTGATAATTATTTGCTGTTCCGAATATTTACTTTAAGAAACAATTTATGTTGTTCTAGTTAAAGTTGTATATACGTATAGTTGTTTCGTTTCACATGTGGAGAAAACACTCGGTAAAATATACTTAAATATATATTAAATGTTTAGCTTTACTTATGAGAAAAATTATACAGTATAACAAACACACAGAACAGAATTAATTCTCACAAAAAATACGCCTAAGTATCAGACGCGTTTCAACGACAATGTCGTCCTCTTCAGTGATACTCGAGCTACACCAATCAAACACTGAAAAAAACACGTATAGTAGTTAAATTGACACGTGGCGCGTACACTATCGCGTTGGCAGTGTAAAATAATAAGCCACGCCCCCTTCAGTTTGTATAAATATGGGGTTCGGCGCAACGTTAGATTCAGTTATAGTTTGATTGGTGTAGCTCGTGTATCACCGAAGAGGACGACCTTGTCGTAGAAACGCGTCTGATACTTAGACGTATTTTTTTGTGAGAATTGTTTTCTGTGTGTTTGTTATACTGTATACTCAAATAATATATTAAAATTCCTAATCTGAATGAAGCTATTCTGCCTCATTAATGATATAGTTTTTGATATAAATGTATTAATAAAACTTTATTATTTTTTTAATATGTCGTCATTATTATTAAAGCATGTTACATATATAACTACATAATACACTTTGCTAATATCATTTTGATTAAAATAAAATTATATCAGACGTCAATAATACTATATAGTATGACTCACATTGCACACAGGAGTGCTACATTAAGCTCTAGATCTCTTCTTTTCTGTTCTACAGATAATGTTGAGTAGAACATAAAAACAGAGCTTCGTCGTGGTACATACTTAACTCAATAATACTGAGTAATTCATCTTGTAAATATAAAACTCAAAAGTTTGTTTGTTGATAATTGTAGGTAATGGTAAATTGAGTTGATAGATAAAGAAACCAGTTATTCACCACTGTAAGTCTCTTTAAAAGGGTTGCTAAACGTGTTTTCTGGACCTTGTAATTATGTATATTACTACTTTTCATGACGTCACCAGTCCCTACCGTACCTCATAGATGTCTCCATCCACTACTCCAACCTCATTTACAAGTCTCCACTTGCTTCATTTGTGTCATTGTCTCACAGGAAAATGTGAAATTCGTAAAGTTCAAAGGAACGGCAAGGCCACGAGCATAACTAGTGTAGATGCTCCTTCAAATCAGTATGTCCATCATGGAGGTCAGTCCGTCTCAACACACTGACACTACAAAAGAGAGTGATAACGATTTAAAAAACACTACTGTAGGAACTAAAGAATAAATAGTGAAATACACCATCATGAGGTTCAGAAAAATTGTGTAATAACTGTTTAAACTAACTTACCTTACTGGGCAAAACACATTCATCTACTAATTCAAATTAATATTTCTTACATGTCTCAAGAAACCAACTTCTAGGCATTATATTTAGAAGATATATATATGTAATAAATTGTATAATGGGGCTGGGTTAGTACCATGATTACACTCATCAACTTGTTTCAATCATATTTCTAAATTAGTTGTATTGCGTCCTTCTCTCTTCTTCTGTTTGAAAAACTTTTTTCTTCACGAACATAAAAAAGATATATTTTTTAAGCTTACAGAAACTCAGATAGATATATCCTCCATTGTTATGAAGTATATAAAAACGTATGAGATAGCATTTGTTTTACAATCACATGTCTAATTAACCTCAATAGCTGTAAAAAAATAAACGGAAATGTACCAGCGTGGAAACCAAATTATTAAATTATTTGAGAATAACTGACATTTATATCTGCCAGTAAATTAATAATTAAATTTTGCACCAATCATCTACAGCACGACCTAGAGCGAAATCATTCAACCTCTATACAACCTGGATAATTTGATTCAATCTCATTTCTTTACAAAATGAAGTAAATTTCATTGATTCGGAATTCAATATACTGTCTAATCTCATGAAATGATTGCTATCAAATTCATTTGTTTATTTTAATGAATCAAATGAATTTAAAATAGTTTTCATCAAGTATATATATCTAATAACATGTATAAACAATATAAAAATAATTAAAATTTTTAAATTATCTTCTTTACAATTAATGACTATATATCATATGTTTAGAGCAGTAATGAGTCATTTAAACAAAATACTACACAATCTGTCAATCTCATCACAGAATTATTGTTGCAAAAACATTGCACAAAACATCACAACCGCCCATTGCCAAAATCAAATAAGAGAGAATCAAAAATCAGAGTTTTTGAAGAAAAATATAATTATTTGTTTTTTTCTTATTACAACTACCATTTAGAGATATCAAAAAATTTAAAACAAGTCTTCAAATGTAACGAAATACAAAATGTGATTCAATTCAGTACAAGTGAGAAAGTAAACAAACAATTCGTTAAATAAAAATATTTTTTGTTCAAAATATGTTAATATATTATACGAGTTGAAATTCAATTCATATAACACAGAAAATGGATTTTTCATGCTGCTTAATGTTCTATGGGGTATATTTACCCTAAAAGCCTTATTTCCATTTACGATTGATGACTTTACCTAATAGCTTTAATTAATCTTGGAGTCAGGAATGTATATTCCTTTCCTTAAGCTGCAAGCTATTTTAGTTATTCTGAAAAATAAAAAATAAATAATCAACTAATTTAGATTTTTTTATTATTTTACAACCATAAGTAACATTTAATTAATATAATGGCAATATAATATATTACATGGTTAAACACGTTTAACATAATTAATTATGTGTTACTTTTACGTTTTTTAAAAGCGTTAATTTTTAAACAAGATTTGTTAGCGTTTATTAAATAAATTTAGTTTAAATAAAGTTGTACAAAATACAAGAAACAAACATTATTGAAAGTTGTGTACCTAATAATCTTATATTGGATTTTCCGAGGACATATTGTTGACTAGTGTTTGTAGAAGCAGATATCCCGGGGGTGTCTCTGCAATGCGGAAGGGAAGTTTAATGCAAACAAGTTTGTAGGCGTGTAAACATTTCGATAGTAAAGAAATCTACTTTCTTATAGTTATAATATATATATAACTTTTTAGGATCATTTCAAATTAAAGTAATTGAAACATTTTTTGCTCTAGTTTCAAATAGACAAAATATAAATATTCTTACAAACTTGACATTTTTTGTTTAGAACTATAGATTAAACCGATTTAATTTGTTTTAACTAAAATAAGTTAAGACGTGAGTGTATTAGAATCTTCAGTCCACATACTTTTTAGATGATAGTTTTCTTAGATAATCTAGTTCTGCATAATGCACTCAATTTTGATTTAAAAAATATAATTTAACTGTCGTTCAATATGGGGACGATTTTTACTCCTCTACTATTTTACGTATGGGTGCAAAATCTCTAGGAATCTAAATGGATTTAAACGATATTTTACTTAGTATTGTGTTATATCACTTTTTGTCGTCTTTATTGTCAGGTATCTCTTAACTAACGTTCGTTCTCTTCCGACCATTACGCTATGAGAGTATCGAGGGCTGATCAATCTATATTTTGTTTTCTTTGTTTCTTGTTTTCATAAGGAGATTATGACTGAAAGATTTTTTTCCAATAAACAACAAGGAAAACAAACAAAATAAAATTCTTTTTAGCCCATCTGTACCAATTTGTCTGCAATAAAAAATACACTGATATCTGAAAAATAAAAATTATATAATTATAAAATTTAAAATTATTGTTATTTTTTCCCCATATTTCAATAAATAATTCTGTTATTATTAAGAAAGTCTATGAATGTCCTGAATTGTTTTGAATATACGTTAATTTCCGACTTCGTTTCGTGGTTTAGTATTGCACTATTGAAGTAGCATATTAGAAAACAAAGAATTGTCTTCAACTGACTTTAGGGATAATAAAAATAAAAATACGACAGTACAACTAAAAGACAAAATCTTGAGAAAATATAATGGAAATGACTATAACATTTATTTCCGAATTAATTTAATCTTTAAACGAAATTCTTTATAAAATGTAAGCCAAAAAACTGCAATGTTTTTGTTTTGATTTTTAGGTAACTATATTAAAAAACATAACAATCAAAGTAGTACATTAATTTAAATTTCAAATATATAAAATTATGTATATTTACTTTATGAACGTTTAAATAAATGTTCAACTCCGATACGGACAAGTGCACCTAACAACTCTGTACGTACATAAACTGGAAGCAATCTCTAAACATAACAACGGAACTCGTACATCACTGTTTCATCACCAAACCTGTGAGAGTAAATCATGGACGTGCTTCTTGTTCTTTTGAGTTATTATTTGTTTTGTGCAATTTATGTTCACTTAATTTGATGTGAGGATTCATTTCCATTATGAACGTCAAAATACATTTCCAACTTCGATACTGATAGATGTAACCAACAACTCTGAACATACAAACACTGGATGCACTCTCTATTGTTTACAAACATAACAACGGAACTCATACATCAATGTTTCATCCCCAAACATGTGACAGTAAATCCTGGACATGCTTATTGTTCTCTTAAGTTATTAGATTTGTGCAATTTATGTTCTTCTAATTTGATGTGAGGATTCATTTCCAATATGAACGTCAAAATACATTTCCAACTTCGATACTGACAGATGTAACCAACAACTCTGAACTTACAAACACTGGATACAGTCTCTATTGTTTATAATAATAACAACGGAACTCATACATCAATGTTTCATCCCCAAACCTATGACAGTAATCCCGGACATCCTATTGTTTTCGTGAGTTATTATTTGTTTTTTTGCAATTTATGTTCACTTAATTTTGATGTGAGGATTATTTCCATTATGAACGTCAAAATACATTCCAACTCCGATACGGACAGCTGTAACCAACAACTCTGAACATACAAACACTGGATGCAGTCTCTATTGTTTACAAACATAACAAATGTAACTTATATATCAATATTTCATCATCAAAAGTATGCAGTAAAACCTGGCATGGTTATTGTTCTTCGTCAGTTCTTCCTTATTTAGTTTAAAGTTCGGAGCTGCTTCGGGTTTAAACTAAAGATAGAGGTCCTATCGTTTAGGTATCAGAAAGGCTTCGACAATATGCGTATTGAGTAGGAAATGACGTGTTACAAAATTAGAAAGGCGTTCGTCCGAAGGTTCCAACACTCAGACAACGAATGAGGTAGAGTGCGGTCAGGATCAGCCGACAGACCACTAGGATGTTTGGACGTTCTTCCCGGATCAGCCTTCAGACAACGAAAAGGAACCATAAAGAAAAGTATATTTAGTTAACAAGAGCAGCGAAATAGAGATCGTGAGAGAGTTTGTAGGCAATTCTGTAAGCAGAATGATTTTCAAGACGATGCGACTTGTATTTATAGGACGCCTGGGGGTTGCGTGAGCATGCCTTCCTACTCAGCACGGCCTTGAATATTCAGTGTTCCTCTCTCTCTCTCTCTCTCTCTCTCTCTCTCTCTCTCTCTCTCTCTCTCTCTCTCTCTCTCTCTCTCTCTCTCTCTCTCTCTCTCTCTCTCTCTCTCTCTCTCTCCTCTCTCTCTCTCTCCCTCCTCTCTCTCTCTCTCTCTCTCACTCTCTCTCCTCTCTCTCTCTCTCTCTCTCTTCTCTCTCTCCCGTCTCTCTCTCACACACACACACACGCACACATACACACACATTCTGTTTGTATGTATTCTATATTAATTTTAATTATTAAATTCGTTATTAGTTTATTTTAAATATTGTTTTAATAATTTTAATTTTAATATTTAAATATGAAGATTGTTGTTTTGTTTTATCCGACTTTTATGTAATATTTGGTCTATAGGTTAAAGTTTGTATTGACTTTGAAGTGGTTAAGTTACGATATACAGGGTGTTTCATTAGGTACGCAACCCGGTTGGTAGTTTGTAGTATAAATTTTAATGTATATACATGCAGTTGCATTACCTTTACCAGAGATGTTTCAAGTGATTTTCATTAAATAATATACAGGGTTGTAATAGGTGCATGACATTTCGAACCACTTATAGTAATGTTTGTTTATTATTTTCAAACTTTCTCTTTTAATATGTTTCTTTTATAGTCTGAGTTGAGAGAGAATAATGTGTAATATAAAATAAATTAATTTTAATAACAAAACTAACTCTTTAATTCTATTTAATGTGGTATAATTTATATGTACATTCAACATATGATTGTGCAATATTTTTTACTAAATTGTGGTTTGTTCCAGACAAATATAATTCAATAGTAGTATTATTTTATTATAAACAGTTGTAAGAAAACATTCTTCTTAAAAAAGATTTTAGAACCGTGACATTTATTTAAAAGATTTAAATATTTAAACAGTTGGGGAGGTTTACTGTTCTGTAATAAATAAATAAGAGTAAAAGGAGTCTTGACAATATTTCCATCTACTATTGGGAAAAACACTTAAACTTGTAATCTTAAATTTAAATCCAAGATTTTAAAAATTAAAATTAAGTGGAAAAGAAGTGATTTGTGTGTTATTATTAAATCATTATTGTTAGTACTTAGATAATACTAGGGGAAAGATATTTTTGAAGTTAAGCATATCTCCTCTCTCTCTCTCTTTGTTTCTCTCTCTCTCTCTCTCTCTCTCTCTCTCTCTCTCTCTCTCTCTCTCTCTCTCTCTCTCTCTCTCTCTCTCTCTCTCTCTCTCTCTTCTCCTCTCTCTCTCTCTCTCTCTCTCTCTCTTCTCTCTCTCTCTCTCTCTCTCTCTCTCTCTCTCTCTCTCTCTCTCTCTCTCTCTCTCTCTCTCTCTCTCTCTCTCTTCTCTCTCCTTCTCTCTCTCTCTCTCTCTCTCTCTCTGCTGTGCGTATTTATATACAAGATTAGATGTTACAATTGAAACAATTATATATACACATATACACAACAATTTACCTTAACGACATGAAGGGTTAGCATGTCGCTACATGTATGTTCACCAAATCTACATGTGATTACGCCGGAGGCTAAAGTTATGTCTTGCATTGCCGTGGAACCTTGCTACTAGTTACAGCAAATATCTCTGAACAACATTTTTTGGTTACGTTAAAGTCAAAGGAAAACTAAATATAAATTTTTGAGCTCGCAATAAAAATCATGACAATCAAAGAATCGGACTCTAGAGAGAAGAAACAAAGAGAGACACTAAGCTGAGCGTGGCCAGAATAATACGTACGATAATCAGTGTACAGTGGAGGATAACATGAAAGGTGAAATAACGAGCCATGTGTAGCCTAAAATCATGCTGCTGGAGGATGGCGGTAAAACCGCAAGGTATCAGGGACGCCTCCCTCCTAGTTCTAGCCTAGGTTTGTAATATGACACACTCATAAAATATTTACTCCATAGTAAATATAAAATTACCCTTTTTTAATCATGAAAAGGATAATATGTCAATACTTATTTAGATGTCTAACCGCATACCATCAGTCCAATTAGATATGTATTCACCGCCTAGCCTTACAATTTCTAGGTGGTCCTCAGTTAATTTATTTAAGTTCTCTTGAAACTCGAATCGAACCTGCTGGATGATACCTTGGCAAACCTATTACAATATCGAGGGCCAGGAAGAAAAAGTATCGTTTACTCGATAACCATGGGGTCCGTCCACATAACTATGTATTATGGAAATAGTATACCTATTTAGCGATTTGTGTTGAATACGTTAAACAATAATTTATAAGTATTTAAACTCTTAAATAGTTACAAAAATAAATTATTATTATTAATATTACATGGAACAAAAACAATACTCTTTAAAGGAAAATAAAAGAGAATTTATTGTTCATTTATTCTTTTTTTTTCTGTCCAGTGAAACAAATCAACTCTTTTATTTCCGTTCCACAATTTTATTCCCAGCACATAGTCTGGCCTTTATTTTGCAACTTATATCTTGTTTTATTATAATTACAGTTGGAGGATTTTTAACTGTGAAATGTTATCAGAACCAGAATCTGTATTCTTATATTTCCTCGTGTGTTCCTCACTCTATTGTATGTTATATTTTAGTTTTGCTTTTTCCAATATGTTTTATAATTTCAACATTCTAACTAGTTTGCATTTTTAAACTCACTTTAACATGAAAACAAAATATTTAATATTACTGGTCAAATCTTCTTGGCTAAAAGTGGCATTTACTATATAAACCTAACCTAAACTTAACAATATAATACATGATATTATCCAGGTGGTAGGTTCATTACATTCCACCTTCTTAAAAACGTGGTGTATTTTTTTTTTAAATGCTATTATCACAATAACCAGAGAGTGCTGGCAATTGATTATAAAAGAGGTTAATGTAATAAAATTTAATAAGTTAATCAGCACCTCAAGATACAATCTACTACAAGCAGATCCTTTAAATGTAAATCCGAAAAGTTGGTGTTTTGTGCCAGTATGGAAGTTGAATTAAAACTGTTGTTAAATAGGTTTTTGACCTTGCAATTGGGTATATCTCTACTTTCTTGATACATATGAAGAAAAACTTTCTTTAAAACGGACTTTCTAAAATCACATATACAGTTTACACATGGAATCTTTCTAAGATTTTCTATTTACCTTAAATGGTAATTGTATATTATAAACAGTATTTAGGTTCACAATAACAATATCTGGTGGTTAATTTTACGAAAACTAAATAGTTAAGTCATTAAATTTGAATTATTACAAATGAATGAATTGTTAAGTTAGTAGTTCCTTATTTTGTTTTTAAACAAGGAACTACTCTGATGTAATCATGTTTTATTAGAATCATTGAAGCACCACAGCTACAAGAAATTACCTTGCGTTATATAACGTTATATAAACGTTCCTACTAGCCCATCACTAAAACCTAAATGTCATTTTGGTTGTCTTAATAAAAAGTAAAAATGAAACATAGAAGCTGTCTTTGAAGATATAGGCTACTTACATATTGAAGTAAGGGTCCAAACTTTCTTCCCTAGTACCATAAACACGCCCTCAGCGTAAGTCATATTGTATAAAATTGAGTTTTTATTTAACTGTCCAGCCTTTATTTGTAGTTATTTCTGACCCATAATATTTTTTCACCTACAAATCGATCACATAGGTTTGGTTAATATATATTTTCACTAAATTTCGATTGAATATTCGACTTTGAATAATTCAGTATTTTATAACACCTCCCATCGTCAATATAATATTGTTTTCCGATAACTCTGCGACTCTGCAATTTTGTAGACATGACTAACAATATGTTTTGTGTTGGCTTTAAGATGCTGTACTTGAGAATAAAAAACTCTCTTTTTGTAGCAGCTATCACAATATCATGAGTTATCAAAATAATTGATGACGTGTCCCGATATAGGACCTAAGTAAGTCACCAAAAACGGTTTATTAAAATCTGTCACAGGTTTGTGCTGTAGCGCACTGCACAGACATTTCAAAAACGAATATGTTGGGCTCAGGGAACCTCAAATTGAAACAATCCGCAAAAACTAAGCGTTGATTCTTTTACCATTCACATACAATACTACCTCATTTATACGCGACGAACCAATACTATACAAACAAACTAATGTGTTAGCAATCCAAATAAATAATTTACAAAACGTATTTGAAGTGGTTCATTACGTAACGTAAAATAATCTCTTTACATTTTGTTAATTATTAAAACACTGCGTTTGATGAATAATACGTTTTTTCATAATCTTACTAATACTGATAATTTTCCTGTTATTATTATTAATTCAATATG
>OY740768.1:140324148-140331648 GCA_963513935.1 Aphrophora alni
CCTCCCCACTATCTACGATGTACATAAAATATTAAAATCAGACACAGTAATTGAAGCAAGAAAACTGCTGTATAATTAATCAAAAAATGTTTCCTGTATAAATCTAGATAATGAAAAACGTTATTAGATTGTTTGAAGGGGATCTTAACTTCTCAAAACACAAAAAACTTGTCTTCGCCTGGTGTCGTTTTACACAAAGTTAAACTTACTTGGAAAAGTTATAATATACACTTTTAAGAAAAACTGTGTTTTAACACAGTTTGTTCTTATACACTTTGGCCTAGTAAAGAAAATACAAAGTTTTATATTACTGTGATAAATTGATGTTTTAACATAATTTAGAGTTTCTTCATACATTGATAAAAAGTATTTAAAAATTACTTTTCTTACAATAATTTACTTTAAAAACTATTATATACATTTTAAATACATATACAGACTACGACTATATCAACAAATTACAAAAGACATTAATTATCTCTCTAAAAATCTTTTGTACAAATGGTTAGACAAAAATTGAGATTTAGTATACAACTAAATACAACGTTTTTACCTATCTTTTGATGTGTGATGTAGTTTTTTTTTTTTTTTTTTTAATGCCAGAAGGCGGCGAGGGTGTAGTAAAAAAATATCTTATGGAAACCTATGTTAAGTTGCACATAATTTTCAAGTAAGGACCCGCAAGTTTCATCTCAAAAAGACCACCCTTCTTAAATGGCGACTGGTCAAAATTTAAAAATATTGGTATCTCCTTTGGTATTCTCTTTAAAAACTATATTAAGTAAACCAACACGATTAATGTTAAACCATTTTTTTTAATAAGTGTTTAACGAATATACAGCAAATACAACGTTGTTTATTATAACTTAAATTGTTCACATTTGTTGATAAGTGGCTTGCATAGCTTTTAGAAAGGTCAAACGTTACTGACAACTAGTAGCTACTTTCTCTTAACAAAAGAATGAACGCTTGTTTTGAAATTTTTGGGTTTTCCAAACTCGTTGGTTAAACATCTAACCTTCCACTCTGTTTTTAATGGACTACAGAACAGGTAATATGTTGGCTTCGTTGTTTTATTTTGCACTGTAATTGACTGAGCGAAACGAGTGAAGATATTGTGACCGTGTCAGGACATATCGTGAAGTGCAAGACTTGTTCAATGATTAATTTCCAGAGAGTAATCCGATATCTCATGCAAACTGTTCAATGGTTTGAATTGACAAGTAGTGTACCAAACCGTCCGAAATCTGAAATACCAAAATGTGCAACAAACGTCAAACATTCATTGGAAATTTGCAAAGTTTTATAGGAAGGATAATAGTTTTGAGCCATATAGAATTCATTTATTACAAGAAGATGATTTTTATAGAAGAAATGGAGTTTTGCTAAATCGTGATTATAAGTGTGATGAAAATGTAATTTTAAACTCTGTAGTTTTTTCTTTGTTTTTTCTAACGAGGCTTCTTTTACTCTGATTGGATACGTAAACTGGAACAATGGTAGATTCGGGCTAATGAAAATGTTCACTGAATCGCGGAGTATCATCCCCAAAAAGTGAACATTAAAAATAATTATAAAAATTAGTTTAAATTGAATTAATACAACTTTTTTTTTTTACAACTTACTTAATCTTGAAGAAGATTTAAAATGAATCGCAAGTCTTCTCAATGTCTATTTTTTCTCAATAACGTATTAATTTTAAATAATAAAACGAACCGTCATCAATATTATTTCCACTGTATTTCAAATTTGCTCCGTTAAATGTTCAGTTAATTGCGTCATTGAAATATTTATTACTTTTAATATTGTTTAAAACTGTATTTTACATTTACATGAACACAGGAAAATGTCATATTATTCAAGACAAAATTATATTTTATTTCAATAACCTTATTCAAGTCGTATATTTTAATAAACGTCACAACGTATTTGTCAAGAACTACGCCTTTTTCTGAGATTTCATAAGTTCTCTTATTAAAGTCACCGTGTAAAGAGAAAATTGGATTGCTTTCTTTGCAGCGTATAAAGTCATAAGTGGAACCCTGGGCCTTTCCCGCCTAATCATACTTTACACTGGTACAAGTTAAGTATAGGAGATGGTGTCACGTGACTTAACTCCCTGATTATATTTGTTCCTTCTTTCTATTTGACTTATTAAAACTACGAGTTAACAATTAGGCAGTTTTAACATAATTATTTTACTTTTATTAATGTAGGTCTTACTTATATCACACATTTATAATTTTGGGCTATTAGCCCTTTTATATTACCCCTTTTTTTAATAAAAGTGTATAAAGCCTCTTTTAGTAATTAATAACGCTTGAACTTTCAAAATTTGTAATTTCTGTATTTTTTGGAGACGATTGAACCTACTTTCCATTGTTGTATTAGGTCAATAATTTTTAAATTCTAGTCTACAAAGTGTATATACTTATTCAGGACTAAAATAAGGATAACTAATTTGCGGAACAGACAAAAAATAGCTAATATCTACTGTAATTATAAGCAAACACAGGAAGTAAAAGTAGCCAAAGAAAATAATATTTTTCATCTTCAATTTTCAAAAGTTCTAACTTCTGAAAGGTTTGAAAAAATAATTTAAAAAAAAAAAAGTAATAAATTATTATAAAAACTTAAAACACTATAAAAATCGGGGTTTCCATAAGGAATTTTTTTTAAGTTATGCAGCTTTGTAAAATGTAGCAATGTAGCTTTTTGGCAACCATATTCAAAGTTTGCAAAACGGCTTTTTTAAATTCCACAAAAAGTAATGAATGTACTGTCAGGATTGGTTCGTTTAACCTGTCTGGTTTCTTTATGTTCACTATAATCAAATCAGTGGTTCAGTTATCTAATTAATGGATCTTTATTGTTTAATACAACTTGACTATTTCTCTTAGTTCTCTTATAAACTAATTACAAATATTTTAATCTTCTTAATTAGTAAGAATCCTGAATGACTCTAATTGTTGTGACTCACAGATCTGATTCTAACTTATAGTTTATAATGACTTTATAAAGTCTCAAAATAATTACAAGGTTTATTCACGAAGTTTACTCACCCTGCTTGCCACTCTTATAGATACTCGTCTGAGCTCTCAATTCTCTTTTACTCGCCAAGTTTGTCTGTCTATCTTTAAGAATTCATTCTCCCAGGAAGCTCTATCTCGCCAAGTCTGTCTGGTGTCTGGCTATCTTCAAGAATTCCTCCAACGCATTCCCTTGATCAAACTTGGCATACTTACAAAGTTTCCTATCACCCAAAGGTTTATATATGTTTGCAGCATCAATGACGTCTGCCTTACTTGCAATGTAAGCAATTTCATCATTTTTCCAGGTCTGTTACATCAATTGTTTTCATTCTGGCTTCTTAAAAAAAACTTAGACTATATTCCAAACTAAAACCATCCTAATTCCTAACAGATCTAGATCTACCTTCTCCATCTACCATCCTTCGTTCTTATACAATACAAACACTCAAACAGTTTTCAGTTGTATTCAGTTATTCAGTTCTTCTCTCTGTAGTAGTCGATTACTCGTACACTACTAACTTTGTTAATCTTTCGGTTAGGTAAATTGTTAATTTCACTTTTAGTTCACGGTTTAAAATTACAGAGTGAGAACTAGAATGAAAATCGCTCAACTGTCAGACCAGCATCAGACGGTTATGGCTGCTCGCTTCGTTATTGGAGTACGACTAACTGTTAAGACTTTCTTTTATCGTCCCAGATTTCTAACGATGCTACAATATTTTTATGAGAGAGAGAGAGAGAGAGAGAGAGAGAGAGAGAGAGAGAGAGAGAGAGAGAGAGAGAGAGAGAGAGAGAGAGAGAGAGTGAGAGAGAGAGTGAGAGAGAGAGAGAGAGAGAGAGAGAGAGAGAGAGAGAGAGAGAGAGAGAGAGAGAGAGAGAGAGAGAGAGAGAGAGAGTTTATTTAATGTCTATGTAATCTTTTTTTATAAAGCAATGATGACAGAGACGGTTTTACCCTTTAAACAACAAGGAAAATATTCTCTCAAAACGTATTGTATTAGTTAATATTTACGTAAATGTTGGCAATTGTTTTTCCACGTGTTTAAACCCTTTGAAATTAATTGAATTTAAAATATATCTGTTTTCAGAAATTATTTATAAAATGTTTCAAATAAAAGAATTACAATTTCGTTTATAATCTGTTTTAGTTGAAAATAAAATTATTAAATTGATAGATTAATTTCTAACATCCATATATTTATACAGTTCTAAACGAAGGAGGTTTATTCTTCCACAATAAATAAATACGAGGAAAATGGAATCCTAACGACCCCACTCATCTGCTATTGGAAAACACTTAAGAGTGGAATACTTAGATTTAAATCCAAGAATTATTAAATATTAGGTGCAGAAGAAATGATATATTGGTATTTAGTGGATTTTACAGGATCAGTTCTCGTTTAGTCTCAGTGTCCCCTAAAGTTAAATAAAACACGTCGTGGTACTTACCTAGCCCGATCATACAATGTAATACAAGCAAATCTTCTAAATGTGATACCAAAATGTTGGCTTCTTGTGCGTTGTAGGAAATGTTAAGTTGAAGAGTTGTTTCAAAGGTTTTCTGAAGATTGTAACTGTATACAGTATATCACTACGTTCTTGACGAGGCCCTAACAGGTCTCGTAAATGTGTTTAAGGTCACTACTCGTTTCCTTGGTATCACTGCTTCGGTATTAGAGAGCCACAAAGCTGTATATATGTGAAGGAACATCCACTCGCTATGCTCGTGTTGGAGACTTGGTCCTGTCGAATCTTGTAACTGTACGAAAATTACTTTTTTAAAGAAGGTCAGTTTAAAAGTTATATCATTTATAATAACTTCGCTATTTGTCATCGTAGAAAGGTGTTTTTACCATTACATGCAGAATTGATATCTGGATATATTTATCTATTTTATTATTGTGTTATAAGTTGGATAACACATGAGTTATGAACAAAAACTGGTTAAAATAGCCGGATTTTTTTTAATCTCAATTATAACAGGATATGAGCACAATATAGTCCCTTCGACCACATCTCATGTTCCTTTCTTATTTTTGTGCCACAATGTACAGGCGATAAAGACGACAGATGAACGGCATAGTGAAAGTTACTTTAACTGTGTCCTGCAGCCATGAAATATAAAGATCAATCAAAAAATGGAGGTCGAAATTTATGGTGTTACAGTGACTTGAAATGTTAACGTGACTTTCTCACAAAAAAAATGTATCTTAAAACATTCGTTTAAATTATTTTTCATTTAAACTATTACAACAAGCAGAACTATTTTTTTTTCACAGTAATATTTTGTATTCAAATTAAAACTGTGTTTTTCCAGTTTTATTATTTTTGAGTATTTATCTTCTGAAATTTCTAATTACAGGTTTAACAATTATTGACGTTGTTTTGTATTTTTATAAGTGGTTATAAATGATGCATAAGTGATCTAGTGGTTATAAGCTGATGTAAAATTTTCAACCGATATACAGTAAGTTTATGACAATCATAAAGATATAAACATTTCTTGAATTTTATCCGTAGAATCCTCATGACAACCTCTATTTGTTTTCATATTATCTTCTGAGTGAAGACGAAAGGGTAGGTTTTTATGTCAACTGTATTTGACATGAGAAACAGTTGTGAATTTCTAACTGTATTTTAAGCTAAGACAAGTGTATTTTTAGATATTTCAAGGTACAATTTCAAAATTACATTCTTATTCGCGCTACAAATTGCCATGTGTAGCAGAACCAATTTATTTATCAATCTTTCCTAAAATGTAGTGTATCATTAATAGTATAAAATAAACTGTATTAAACGTTGCAAAAACGTGTGTGTGTGTGGGGGGGGGGTGTAAATTTCCGTTCTATGTTTATAAGGCTTTTATTTTTAAACAACATGTCACAGCCCATAATTACTTTACTCTTTAAACATGGCACAATCATAAAATCTCCTTCAAATATTTTATTATCAATATTTAATTCTGAAAAGGTTTGTTTACCTTTGTGTTGTGTTTCTATTTGTAATCGAGGTAACTACTTCCACATTAATAACAGGTAATTTCGAAATTTGCACATTGTTTAATTGGTGATAGAAATCCTCCTGGATAAAAGGCATCCGTGCTCCAATATAAATTTCCATTTCCAAATTTATAATATACATAATAACTTTAATAGTATGATATTTTTCCAAAGGTTTATTTTATTTTATATTGTGGCTCCTCTAATAAATCATCTCTTAAGATGTCATCCATTTTAACAAATTTAACCTCCTTATTGTTTAAATTATTATTATTATTTATTATCATTTCCTTTTCCTTTTTCTCTTCTGATTCCACACGAACTCGATTTTCAGTTATCGAACCGATACTGCGGCTTCAAGTATAGGCCGTGTATATATACTTGGCCATGGCCATGGTTAATTTTCACTTTTTGACTGGCAGCTAATATCACAACAGTTTTGGTTTCGAACAGTTTTAGTTGCTTTTAATGTCTTTCGGAGGACGCTTAACTGAAAACGATTGAACAATATTCCTACACCGTTTGTTACATTTATATATTTGTTTTACACATATGTTTTCCATCTCCATCGAAACTCATATTGAATACCAAAATACAAAATGACAAAGGTGTGACACCGTCGTACACACGGGGATTACAGAGGTATTTAATAAAATAGAAATATTATTGATCCAAGAACTCAGCTTTAGGAAACTTTATACACAATGGTTCCCTTATTACATCAATGAATACTTTTTCGGAGTCAAATCTGCATTGGTAATTGATTGCATTATTTCGTGTTAAGTAAAATCTTCATATTTTTAAAAGAAAATTTAGAATACATTTCACCTTATTATTAAACTAACTGACAGTGCATGCTTATTTAGGTAAACTAATTTCTTATATTATTATTAAGTTCTTCTCTATACCATTGAAGTCGCATTTTTCTGTTAAAACGATTACAAAATATTTGATTCTGGAAACGGAGCCTTGTATAATCCACAAGGGAACCTCTGCATTGCGGAAGCGTATAAATAATGCTAACAAGCATAGCGATATAGTTAAAC
Source organism: Aphrophora alni (assembly GCA_963513935.1). Classification (NCBI taxonomy): domain Eukaryota; kingdom Metazoa; phylum Arthropoda; class Insecta; order Hemiptera; family Aphrophoridae; genus Aphrophora; species Aphrophora alni. The sequence goes on from OY740768.1 coordinate 140,331,226, forward strand.
TTGGCAACAAGGGAATTTTGAACACTTAGTTTGGTAGCATTACCCTCAACTATATATATTTTTCAAATATATACTTAAGAAACATCACCTTATATTTTCGAATATAACATTTGTTTCTACTTGTTTGCAACTGACTAAAAATGTAAGGTTTAAATTTTACATTTTCAAAGACTTTGACAAATAAATTGCTGTTTTTACTATTTCAACATTTGAATTTGAAAAATAGCTATATTAAATAAAATAGAGTTTTTGTAAATAAAATGTAAAAATTTATAGTCATGGGTTATCTTTCCTCAAGACAGCAACTCTGAAATAAGTCTGAATCTCAATTTTAACCAATTTGGAATGATTATTATTATTACTTTTAATAATTTAGTCTGACTATAACTCATGATATTATACTATTTTAAATAATGTATTATG
>OY740768.1:142491579-142740579 GCA_963513935.1 Aphrophora alni
TCTATCTATGAACGATCTGCCTGTCTGTCCGATGTAAAAACTATCGCAGTCATCACACGTTATTTTATATATGCCTGACTTCTTCCTTAATTAATTTCCTAGACGTTACTGTAACAAAAACCAACGATAAATGCAAATACAAAATATTCAGGAAAATAACTACATCAGATGTAACTATCCATTCACAGTCATACCATCCATTTACACAAAAAATGGCGGCCTATAACAGTTTTATACACCGTCTTATGTCCATACCACTCGATGAAACGGATTTCAAAGAGGAATTAAATGTCATTAAATATATCGCACAGGCAAATGGATATAGAAGCCAAATGGTTGACAAATTATTGGAAAGGCATAAGAAGGCAAAATTGACGAAAAAATATAACATCTTACAGAATAAAGTAGACAAAAAGAAATATGTTGCTACCGATTATACTGAAATAATGCCCTCTATCCTAAAAAATGCCCTCCAAAAGCATAACATCATTATCACACACAGAACTAATAATAATATACAAAAAAATTTGCGTAAAAAACAGGAAATTCCTACAGAGAAGAAGTCAGGCATCTATAAAATAGCGTGTGACGACTGCGATTGTTTTTACATCGGACAGACAGGCAGATCGTTCATAGATAGATATAAAGAACACTTGCCCAATAATAACTTATACACTATTAGATCAAGTTTCGCACAACACATTATCGATAACAAGCATTCGTATACTAACTTTGAATCCAACCTGACACCTCTCCATATCAATAAAAAAGGACCAATGATGAATGCCATTGAAGAATATGAAATTTACAAATCATTTAAACAATCACCAAACGATATTCTCAATGAAAAATTATCTTTCCAATCAAACGCATTATTTGAGACGTTATAAATAAACTGATAAGACCAACCAATAGTCAGATAACCTTGGCCCCACCGTAATGCCAGTAGTTCGCGAACAATGAAACCGTGCGCATGTAAAAAAAAAAAAAAAATATATATATATTAAAATCAACGTATATGTGTATTTATTTAATTGTGTGTATAGTGTAAATGTTTTTGTGATATTAATGTTTTAACGACCTCTACGGAGTGAAAATACTGAAGATGGAGATACGTCTCCGAAACGCGTCTTTGTAATAAAGACATAATCAAAGTCACATGACGGATCTATAAGGTAATATAAATTAATTTATTACTCATTATATTATATGTAGATGCTTACAGGTTATTAATTTTGTGTTATTTATTTTGTCTACTTCTTGTAATCCATTAATTATTTTTTAAACAAAGTAATTTGTTATTCACTTTTCTGCTGTGCTTTTCAATATTTGCAATTGTTATCTTTTAGTAGAATAAGGTATTAAGATACAATAATTGTATTTCCCAAACATTTTCACACTGATTAATACAACTTTATGGTTGGTTTACAATACAACATATTTCTTATTTTAAAACAGGTTGGGTCATTATGCTTAGAGATTGTTGAGTTTGAACTAAATCGCTATGCACAGTTGAAGAAAGAAGTTGAGAGTCGTAGCAAAGAAGTAATATCATCTACTCCTATTCCTCCTCCAGTATCCAGACTTCCTGTACCTCGTAGTGCTCGAAGACCACTTCGTACACCTTCAGAAGACAAGAAGAAACCTGCAAGTGCGGTTGTTACTACAAGTATGTAATTTAGTTTCCAGAATGTATAATTAATGTATCCCTCCTTTTTAATGCCATTTAACTTTATATCTTAATTAGGCTTGGAAATTTTGTATTTGGTAAGATTGGTAAAACACTGAACCCCTTCAAAAGCACGTATCACAGGTGTGGGTTGAATGGGCAACCTCGAGCTGATGGTAACAAAATTTTACTAATATAAGCTGATTCATTTGATAAAGTGAAGCTTCTTGTCATAGTAACATTTCATTAGCAACTCCGTGATTGAACAACTTATTTATAATTAATTTTTATGATTTTATTTAACATTAACTTAAATTTCTAAAACAGATTCTAATTTATTCTCCAAGTGCTACATTTAAACAAAGCACAAATTAGTTAAACAAATTGAAATTATATTCCACAAAATTAAACTCAACAAAGTTTGTAAAATCTCATACAAAGTTAATAAAAACTTGGCATTTAGTGAACACATTTTTTGGACATAAAATATCAATTAAATTTAAAATACAAGTAATAATTTTCAAATACAACTCCTGGCTTGACTACTAGCTCCAATCCATCACAGACACTGTTGACAACTCAGAAGTTCCCGAAGGTTGTGTATATTTTGGAAAATAGTATTCTTTACTTGTCAGTCTCTGATGGATAGAAGTGAAGAACATCTTTGGCTCGGTCAGGGGGTTTTATAATAAGCTTTACTGGGTGGGGAAGTGTCCTAGGTGACGATTTCTAGACTCATCTTGAATACTAAGGTTAAATATCTGTAAACCAAGGAAAACAAGTACGGACTTTCGTGGTTGATGCTCGGAGTTAAACTTTTCCATGAAGAATGTTACATGTCCCTACTGTGTTTTGAGGTTGATTTATGGTTTCATTAAAAATTGTTAGTGAGTAAAAGCTCTCCAGCATCCCTTGTGTCACGACTCTATACTATGCGCCACGTACCGATATTACCGACGTCTTCCAATGACAATAGAATAAATAAGTAGTTTTATTATGTTTGTGTAGTTTTCAATGACCTAAACGATAGTTTATTTTGTTTTAATAATTGAAGCAAATTTAGTCTCTCTGATACATTAACATGTCAATGGTACTGACATTCTAATTAAAAACAAAACTTTTCGTTATTTTCTCTGTAATATTAGTAAACCCAGTACATTAAATAAATATTAGTTTTTAATTGAAGTTTCTTGCAATTTGAGGGGAAAGTTTTCTAGGACATTTATTTAGTTGAAAATTTTTGTTATCATTGAGAAATTTCTGATGATTTGTTTACAAGAAAGGAAAGCAGCTACGGTTGTAATAAAAATAAAAATTGTTCATTAAATTGTGCTCTTATGCTATATAAAATTAAACAGTAGCTATGATTTTTCCGAACACCTTAATTGAACGTAACTGTAGAAAAATCATAGTTATATATGCTATCATAGCGGTGAAAAGAGTTGGCAAACACGCACAGTCCCTATTAGTTTCTTCCAAGTTCAGGCTGTCTACTGGCTCTTCCCTCTTTGATATCATATCCTGGTACAGATAAAGGTGTGAAGGGTTTATGAGGCGCCACTATGTCAGGCAGTATTATCTGACTGTACATGCTTTGAAGCACGATTTTAAACAGCTAATAGCAACTTTTGATTAGGCTGGTTATAACATATATTTATAGTGTTAGTTATACTTAGTACACATAGAAACATCTTTAAATCATTCAATATTTTATGTAAGAATTATATCCAATTTGTGTATTTGAGGAAGGTAGACAATGTATTCAGAGAGTAACTATACACTTGTCATGCTATAAAAACTGTTGGCGAGTGTTGTTGGATAATTTCATAGAGTAAGGTGTGTTGGCATTCTCTAGCAAGGTTTTGTATGCTAGGATTTCTATATATACAGAGTTACAGAGTGATAAAAACAATATAACAATGACTTAATATTTCTAGTTTTAATTTAGATAAAGATATGAATCAAACAGATTTTTTTGGAAATCGACCTCCTCTATCTATAGAGTGAGCCAAAATGAATTACCATATACAGAATGCCCTAAAAATTAATAAAGTAGGTTTTTTAGCTTTGGTTTTTGGAATGATGTCTACAACCCAAACACATGCAACGATTTAGTATGTGGGCACATTTTTACCATGTCTTGAGACTTTATCTTTCAATATTTCACGGCAGAACTAAAAAAATAAAAAACACAAAATTATAATTTTCTCAAAGTTGTTTCTAACTATGTAATTTTTATGACATTTTAACCAAGTGTAGCCAGCCTCTAAGGATCCAAATAAAAGGTATGAGTCACCATCTCCAAAAAAAAATACCGGTTTGTAATAAAATATGTAATTTCTCAAATTTATGAATTTTGTCCAAATTTTAGTGAATTGAGATGATTAATGACATACACTCGTATCCAAAATTACAAGTAAAAAATATATATGACCCATTAGTGAGAGAGTTTCCTTCTTCTTTGCTATGAAGGATTATATTCTGATAGGAGTGATTTTATAATTTTTGTCATGAAGCAGTCGATAAAAGCGGCTATGTTGTGGGTTGCTGCATTTTGTGCTGTAGGTTTCTTTATTTCCATGATTTTTAGATCATGTCTGCAGCCATTCATCCAATGGTAGGTAACATTTTTTGTGGTACATGTGTGATGACCTTTAATTTAAAATTCTTTTTTACTAGAGAAACTATTGAAGTGCTGGAGAGAAGATGTATTTTGCATGTTTTGCAACTTGTCTTATTGCATGGAAAGAACCGTGGGCCAGGTTAGGTTGTTTAGGCATGTTGGGATCCGGAAGCTTGGGGTGAACTAATATGCGTTTTAGATTTGTGGGCTGTTTAAACAAGACTCCAGGTGGTTCTATGAGAAGTATGGTTGGAAGCTTGTTGAATTTTGAAGCCCTCCTTCAGTTCTTGTTTAATCTCTGTAGGCCTGGTTGGTAATTGGTGACAAGAGAGATGTAAAAGTTATATTTTTTTGTAACAAGTAAAAAATATTACGGTTTAGAAATAATTGGTGAAAAAAGTGAACTTTGATTGTCATATTAAAAATTTGACGTGAATACAATTTACAATTAGGACATGTTTATAACACAGGCAAAACAAGTTTAGACCCTTAAAATTATTTTTTCAAAGACTGTTCATGGTTCTTTTTCATTTTTTGATTGACATGAAATTTTTGGTGATGATTAGTTTTGGTTCAATTTGTATGGTTTTGGGGATGGGTGAGTGAGAAAGTTTGTGTATTGTTTTCACATCAATTTTTACGTACGTCACATTTAAATTTATTTTTAGTAGCTATCCAACTATTGGTTTGTAAAAATCATGTGCCAATTGTATAAAAAACTTAACAGTCATTGTAAATTAGCCTTGGTAGATTTAATAATTTTTAGGTTTTTAGGACTGAATCCTGTAGACTGATGAGAACTTGTTATATAATATAGAAATAATATCTTCTTATATCTATGTACAATTTTCTACATTGTTTCATTTCAGAAGAGCCTGTTGAAGATCCAACTATGTCTTTACGGAAGCTCGCAACTTTGGCTAAGAAACAAGACCAGCTATTACGAGGTAGGTTTTTAAGATACAATAAGAGATTGTGTATTCTTCCATTTTGTCCATCTCATGTCTTGTTTAATTTGTTGTGAGGAAATAGGTTTATTTGATGAAAGAGTTAAATTGGTAAGATAAAATATTTTAATTTGTATTTACATAATCTATTACTGGGACTTTAAAAAGTATTCTTGCAATATTATATTTAATCGATTTTAGTTCTTTTGTACTGTTGTAAGCATATAAAGTACAGTCATCCCAATATTTATGTGCTAAAGTTGTTCAGATTATCAAATTTTTCAGATCATTAAGGGAACATTTAAAAATAAAAATACATTAAAATTCATTAGATTAAATGTAACTTGTACATTAAAAAACAAAATTCAACACAAACAAAGCATTTAGTGACCAACACAATCCTTCCTCATACAGTAGACAGTACATACTGACCTAGTGAGTTCTAACAGCAAATGGCTGTTAAATTGACAAGTTGCAACATGAAAACTTCAAAACATCATGTAGGCTGTGTGGACTAGAACGGGGTTCGAACTACCATGGATTCATTTAGCGCAACTTCACTGTATGGGTAGATATTCCTGGTAATGTTATTCAAATTACCCTAATTCGCGTTTTTCCTTGTAATGCTACAGGACTGTTTCACTGCTCACTGGAAAATTCTTCAGGTGTAAAACATTCAAACTTCAATCTTCACATTCATTTAAGCGTTGGAAAAATTCAGTACTGGTTAGCAAATGAAACATTTCACTATTCTTATGCTGTACCAATCTGCATCTTATTTTTGCTCCCCTACATACCTCTTAATTTCTTCTTAAACTGTAATTATCGTAAAATTGTGTTGAAAATTAACAATATTCCGCAGAACCCTATAATGGAATGTTTGTATGATTTTAACGTTGTCCTCTAAGCACAGCCCCATAACTGTATTCCATTCTATTAGGAAAGTAGCACAATTTATTTGGAGGGTGGTGTATGATGTGGAAGCTATGTCTGTGATATATGTTGTTGAATGGACGGTTGAGTATGCTATTGTAATCCATTGTTTTGTATATTTTTTTCCCACTTCGAGTTGTTGGAACCTACATGGTTTTGAATTCACAGTAAGAATTACAGTAATTATAATTGTACTCAACTCGTGAAAGCCAAACAAACGATATAATGATTTAATTATAAACATAATATTATATTATTTGAATTGTCTCAGTAAATAATGTATCTTGTTCGTTTTTTTTTCAGTGTGTTTTTATTTACTCCTGAATTTAGCAGAGAATATAAAAGTAGAAGATAAAATGCGCAAGAGGAACATTGTTGGGTTATTGGTGAACAGTCTGGATAGAAGCACTGTGGAACTCTGTGTTCTAGTCACAACATTCCTGCAAAAACTTTCAACTTTTAAGGAAAACAAGGATGAAATGGTAAGTTGCTTTTTATGATTAATCATGTTTTGAAACAAAAAGTTCTGATTATATCATATTAAATTTGTGCAATAATATATATTATTAAATTCAGAAACATTAAGTAAACACTACGAATTTGCCAATTGCTATCTTCACTTATATAAAATGCAACATCTCTGCGTATGCCTGTTTGTAAACTAATAATTCAAGAACAGCTGATTCTTTCCTCTATAGGTAAGATATTTATCTAGTCAGGTTTTAGGCAGTATTTGATTTTAATTGATTCAGTAGTTTTCAAGTTATAAAACTATTTATCTGCACAGGTAATACGAACTGGAAATTTTGTCATATTTTACATATTTCTTAAAATTTTCAGTGACAACATATATTTTTCAGTGACAGATAGGTACTATTTGATTGCTAATTGGAACTTTTTTGTAATCAGTTTAGCAGTTCTCAAGTTATAATGATTTTTTGTTGCTTAAAAGTAGGAAAGCTAGATTTCCGTCATAATTTACGTATTTTCTTAAACATTTTCAGAGACAATGTATTTATTGTCAGTGATAAAATTGTATATAATTTAAGCTTTATTTGGAAATGAAAACTTTTTATAAATCTGTGCAGAACTTTCCAAGTTTTAATAACTTCTTTTCAGAAATTAAGAGAAAACCTTTATTTTCCAGTTTATTTTTAATGTTTCAATGACAAAATCCAGTTTATCAATAAGAACGTTGTTGTAGCTATTATAACAGTTTATTATTGTCATTTTAATATATTTAATAAATATTATCGACATAATTTGCTTAATAAAAACAACATACAACGTTCATGTTTACAGCAGTGGGAATAGAATTTGCAGTACTACTACACCCTCCATAAACTAGACTCTTCCTCTCTCATGCCATTCAGCTCATGTTATACAAAACTCTATATTTATTTAAAAAACACAGAGTCAGTCTTGTAATTAGTGTACATTAAATTGAAACGAATGATGCCAGACAGTGATGTCACCTATCTAAATCTTAAACAATGTTTTTGCCAATTCATGAAATTCTCTTTTGATATCTCTCTCAAATTACTCAATTTTAATTATTTTAGTTTTTTCTAGTATTTTAGGTACTAAAAGGTTCATTCCTTATCATTCAGATACTTTATGAAACACTAAATCTAAGGAATTACACAATAAGATTCAAATTCATATTTTTTTTATTGCCACGAGGCAAATTTATCTCATCTAACAACAACAAAAACACAATTATGATAATCAAATACACATTTTATTTTTATGTAAAAATAAAGTAAACAATATAAAAAAATTTTCACTTTTATAAGTCAGTCCAAAACATAAAAGATTTTATTTATTTATTATAGTTATTCTCATTCTAAAAAAAATCACATTTTCTCCTTTTGGTAAGGACGTAAACTACTTTCCTTTTATTATATTAAAGTTTTGCTACATATCAAATCACTCTCATTTAGTAATTTACACTTTATTACTCATCTTGAAAATCTCAAACGCACTTTACAATAATGCCTTTTTATAGAGAGTAAAAAGATAAAAGGAAGAAGTTTCCATACAGATACTGGAAGAGAATTTTCAAGAAACCATCTTACAAGAGATATTTGAAGTTTCGTCCCCGGAAGAGGATATATAGGAGGAAATATAATTCTCCAAAAAAATCTTTTTTTAAATTGAATAGAATGCCATTTATGTTTAATTGCTTTGACAGATAACCATACCAAACTTCCTTAGTTTAGTCCACCATCTTTATAAATTACATTTCTCCAAACAGACGTCTTTCAAGTTCATCTTTCTTTGCCAAACTAACTTTTACTTTTCAAGAAGACTCATCAGCCCAAAAATTCAAACACATCTCCAGTCCAGAGCCATCTAAACTATCATTTAGAGGTGTCTTCAAATAACCAAAAAACAACACTACACAGAGTTTCCTATAATATAGTCCCTCATCTATGTCACAGTTCATCGTAGAAACTACATAAAATCGCCATACTTGATTCTCCAGACATTTCTCACTGTCAGTTACGGTGTAAGATTATTTATCAAATGTCAACTCAAATGACCTTGGATTTTTTAACACTTCTTTTTTACTAAGTTCAATTATTAGTCTTTTGTTAAAGTTCATTTTTTATGTTTTTGTTTAAAACGTCTCTTTTTAAAGTCATTATAAAAGTTGTCTTTTACATTGACAATTCATTTTAAAATTTAAAGCCTAGTCTATTTACACCTAACCTTGGTATCCTAATAAGATTTTTATCGTTCTGAAAAGTCACATGCTTACAGTCTGTCAACCTACAATTCAAGATACAATTTTCATGCGGTTTTCATTCTTATGGAGGTACATTATTTAGTTGATTTTAATCTATGTTTGATTAAAATTGGTTCAAACTGTAAAAATGTATTAATTTTTAAGTTGGTACATAATTAAAACACTATTTAAATTTAAAAGAATTACAAAATTTATTTCAGAGGTTTTAAAATTATAAGTGGTTTTAGTTTGAATGCCGTTATGGGGCACTACTTGGGGAGTAAAGCTATGAGTGGCACAATAGAGGCAGGGCAATTGTTGTCTAAAAAGATTTACATTGGTTTACATGGAGATAAAATCCCTTAGTAAATAACATGCCTATACATATTTCTTTTTATGGTTGAATAATGCAACTATTAAATAGGTGAAGCTGCAGGCACAGCTAGTTTTAAGTGTTTAATTATGAAAAAGTAAAATAAAATAGTTTCTAGATTACCTTACTGTAATTAATTATTAACTAATAAAACTAAATGTATTCCCGCTTTGTGTGTTGGATGGCTCTGTGGTTAGGCTTATGTGCTAATCATATTGGTTACACTCTATGTTTTTACTTACTGTACAAAATATTTTGTGGAAATAGAAGTTACAGATATAAAACACCTTTTTGTATAGTTTAATAGTTTGATTTACGATTTAAAAAAGATTGAAGGGCAAAAATTATTTCTAGACTAACTGGAAAATTATTTTTTTTTAAGGGCCCAAGTTTGAAATATTTAATGCACACATATTGCATAAGCTTTCCCAGACACACAAAAGAAACTGTTGTAGGTATTTCACACTTTGTCGAACAGAATTTGCTGGGTTCTTCAATTAAACCTTTTTGTTAGCCATTCGGTACCGAATGAGCGTTGGAGTTGTCATATTTTGTGTAAGAGCCTCACAATCAAAGATTCTATGACCAGTGGTTTCATTTGCGGATGTTGAGATGTTCAACCTTATCTCTAAATTTATCAATGGTTTTGATGTTCTGGATCAGTTGATGTCCTTGAAACTTCCTGTGATTGAGGAGTAGGTCCAGTGAGGATACGATTAGTCCTATCTTCCTTCACATCTACAGTAGAACCCTTCTTAACCGGTCTAGTCGGGACTGACACCCGGGCCGGTTGCTCGTTTGGCCGGTTAATCCGAGGTTCCCGTGAAAAATCGGTTTTCGTTCAAAGAAAGCTTATTTAATCAGGTAGCACTAAGAATTATGCAATTAAGATGTTATTGCAACTCATGTTATTGTACATAAATGTATTGTATATATTATGTTATATATATTATACATCAAACATGAAAAAATTAAACACTACAAAGTTTTTTTACAGATTCCCCTCTGTCAAGTCTTTTGACACATTAAACCGCGTCTCAAACGAAACCAACACACGCTTCCGAAAACTGAAAAGAAATGTTATATTTTCCATAATGTATACTAAAATGATTCGTGGAAAAAAAGCGGCCCATCAAACGTTTTTGTGGGTGTATGTCTGCTATACCGACGGGTGCCAATGCTGCGGTGTTTTTATGCCGCCGACAATAGGATACCGCTATCGACAAAATCGTTTGACTCGCCGCTGCTTTGATGCCGCGGTGTTTTTATGCCGCCGACAATGGGATACCGCTATCGACAAAGTCGTTTGATATCACCGCTGCTTTGGTGTTTCAATTACAATTTATTTTCGGAAACTCTCATCCAACCAGTACACTACGATATAGGCCGGTTAATCCGAGGCCGGTTAACAGAGGTTCTACTGTATATTAATTTTATTCTATGTCTTTTTTATTGAGTTCCTAAGTAGATTTGGTTTAATATTATATTATTTGATGTTGTTGTGTTTCTGAGAATATCTAGAGAAGTATGTGCTACAGCCGCCCGGTATCCTGAGTTCACATAATTAAAGGCAATGCTTCCCTTAAGCCACACAACTGTAAGCTTATGCTGTTTCAACATTTGGCTTCGGATAATTTAATTCTGGTCTTTTGCTTCATTGCTACAGCATCCCGTTGTGTGTCCGATGCATCATTATGTACTATTATTATACATTTTCGGACATTTGCCATCATTTGTGTGTTAAAAATCAAAACACGACGTTTCAGGAATAAGAATCAATTCCCATTATCAAGTGACTAAAAACTAAAGAAACATGAAACTAGAAATATCTAAGCATGCAGATATTAAGGTTGATGGTATGCTTATTTAATTTTACTTCTTACATAGGCTTAGTTTCTAGTTTCATGTTTCTTTAGTTTTTAGTCACTTGATAACGGGAATTGATTCTTATTCCCGAAACGTCGTGTTTTGATTTTTAACACACAAATGATGGCAAATGTCCGAAAAATGTATAATAATAAAATTGAACTTCAATCATTAACAAATAACTTCAAACAGAGAATTATGTACTAGTAGGTCTGAACGCGACCCCCCCCCCACCTCCAATTTGCCCTGGTTTTAGTAGTTGCTGGAACCATTTTAGAAATAGGACTTCTTCATTCAAACATTTGGCATTATGAGTTCGTGTATCATGTTCAGGAGAACCAAAAGAATTTTGGTTGCCGTAAATAAAAAAGGTCCAATAATACTCTTATATATGCCATATCAAGCCATCTGTTTACCGGCACCATGCATTTTATTGTTAGTAACCATTGTGGATTACTGTCGCTCAAATAGTACAGGTTTTGGTGATTAACTTTCCCATTCAGATAAAAATTTGATTCAACAAAGAACAATATCCTGGTTCAATATAATGGGCTATAATTCCTGATTTGTCAAAAAGTCCAGTCACAAAATTCTATGCTCCTATCGTAATTATTATTCCAATATGTGATGGAGCAATTTCATTTTGTAAGGATGCCATCTGTTTTTGTGTAAAGTTCAAGGATGCATGTTTTACTGATGCCACTTTCCAAGGATAGATGCTAAGAATTCTGCTCGAGCCACAGTCGTGGTTAATCTTCACCGCTACTCGTAGCCTTAAATTTCTTTATTAGCTTATAAATTGTGTTATGATGACTAATTTGAATTTGTTGGGTCAGATTGAGTTACAACTATTTGACTAGTGGTACGTACTAATAAAACAATATCGATACGTTCTTGCATAGTTAGCATTTTGTTACAAGTCAAATCAAAGGAGGTTAATTCCTAAATAAATCATTCTTACAGTATTAAAACATGAATTAGCTGTTTTAGTAACACCCATGCTTTTAACAGCTGTGGTTTAATCAGCCATAGAGCTTAAAATAGTAACACATTGACTGCTAAGAAAAATATAAAATCATCTTAAATCACTAAATTTTGTGTGTTTTGAAAACTTACCTTTCAGCAGAATTAATTAACAAAAGTATGTGTCAAAATGTTGATTTAAGGTCATTTGTATAATTATGTTAGACTCCATTTTGTTTGGTGCAGTACCGCATCATCCGTTCCTTATGATATCTTGCCTAAATTAGAATGTTGAAAATTAGTTTATAAATATTGACAAGTATCTTACACATTATATTTTTGTGACTTTGTTTATTTAAAATTTATTTACACTATTTATAATTACTCAAACCAACGTATTTTATATTTTGGATTACTTATTTTCTTGGTATTTATCAAAACGTGCAACAGCACATAGCCCTAGTTTGTCAGGACATGTAGCTTACACAAATATAATGTATTTAATTTTTTTACCGTTTTTGTAACACTCTACATTTTTTCCTTCTTCTGTCATTTTTTGAATCAGAATTTTCTATTTTGGAAAGGCGGTGCATTGTACTTCGTGCTGGTGCAAGACTGGGTGTTACCTTGACTGGCAGAGGAAGGAATTCATCAATTATTTGAAGGCGAAACTCGTAAAGTGGTATCTTCTGGAAGTGTTATACATATTGTACAACAAATGAGAATTTATCAACAATATTTGAAGGATGTGGACAAATATTTTTTTATACCACCTGAGGGTCTTGCACTCACAGGGGTAGTAAGATAATAACTGATGAGATCTGTCCACACCCTTCATAAAATAATTGTATTTTAGTATAGGCAGAGGTTTTTGAGTGATTTTTTGGTTCTGTTGTTAACATAAATGGCCATTTCATTGTTATGTTTGTTGGAAATATATATATGACAGTCCGCTTGTCCTACCACTTTCCAACTATAATGCCTTCAGCATAGTGAACTACAGTTTTGCCCTTTCCTAACTTTTTACCTTTTACAAGCTCAGGGTTGTATTTTCTGTCCGCTCGTAAATTACCTGTACAGTATGTACCTTTTGATAATAGTGTAGTGGCAAGAGATACTATTATAAAAGTTGTCCATGTAAAGTGTGTGACCGCAGTTCAGTTTTCCCTGTATAAGATGAAGGACCATGTTTGTAGCATGTCCCTTGTCTCCAAAGTCATCAAGTACACCACAGTAAACCATGAACTTAAAAATCAATCCATGAGGTTCTGTCAAAGTATAAAACTTTATGCCATATTTGTGGAGTTTGCCTTTGACATATTTTCTAAAGAACAAACACCCCCTCCAGAGAACCATCCCTTCATTTAGTGAAAGTTCTCTACTTGGATAATAAATTTGATGTATTTTATTATTAAAATAAGTAAAAAAGGACCTGAATTTCTCAAGTCGCTTTGTCGTTTCTTGATTTGTGGTTTCAGTGTTTTTGCAAAGTGAATGTACCTGAGAATAATCAAAATCTGTCTCGGCTCATAAACTTTCTAAATATAGACAAGTTGAATAGTCTGTTGGTCTTCCAATAATCTTGATGACGGTTTAATCAGATAGATCCTGTATGCAATAATAAACCTCCAAAAAAAATTTAAGTTCATCTACAGTAACATCTTTGTACCATAATATATAGGACTGAGGAACAGTATCTAAATCATAAAATAGTTCTAAGCCATATTTGTTTGTTTCTCGGACTATGTCCTCAAATAAGAAGTCATCAATAATAAATAAAAATAATCAATGGGGCTATTTTCTCCAGGAATTGGAACAAGCATTTTATTATCCCGGTTAAATGGGATATTTTTTACGCCAAAAGTACTGTTGCACCAAATCGGGTTCAATTCAGTGTCACTCTCCTCACTTTCAGTGGTGTTACCATCACTAGTACCCATGCTGTCGTCCCCAGAGTCATTCATTTCATTATCACTAACAAAAGAAAGTCAGAAGTGCAGAAGCCATTTTTTAAAATAAATGAAGACACAATCAAAATCACTAATAAAAAAACACCAAATTTCGAACCAAGCACATAAAAAGTTTCACTTGTATATTCTAGATATGCGGGAGAAAAAGCATCCATCTACTCCAGAACCTGAACTCACAATGAGAATATGGAAAGTATATTACACATGGTGCGGAAACATACCATGCGCTTGTGCAGATAGCTCGGCAAGGTGCGGTTCTGCACCAGTTGAAGTGAATGTATTAATATAGATGTATAGTGTGAAGCACTTAGTTTGAATAGAGACTAGTGGACAGCCCTGTGTGAATACATACATGTTTCTATAAAAAATTGTGCAGTTTATTGTAACAATTAATTGTTGTTAAATTATTATCTAACTCTTATGTGGACTGTTGCAGGCTAACTTGAATGTCATTGACAAGTTGCCAAAACTGTTGTTGATGAAAGACAAAACCTTGGAATTGGTAACTCTGAAACTATTATTTAATTTATCTTTTGATACTAAACTTCGAGACAAAATGGTTCGGGTTGGATTTTTGCCTAAGTTGGTCAGTATGTTAGGTGGGTATAATTTGAATCAAACTTAGAAATAAATTATATTTAACTATTATAAATATATTAATATTATATTATAAAATTTACTCTTAAGATATTTGTATTTATTCTGTTTTTTGGAGATTTAATAAAATTTTAATGGATGGTAGCTGAGAGTTATATTCTCCCTAATTTATTTGTGAATTATATATTTTTTTACATGCAGCTTGTATCGATGGCTTAGGTCTGAAACCTTCAAATTTAATCAAAATTTGATCGAAATCATTCAGGCTTCTCTGATGGCATCCATGGTTCATCTTTAGTTTTGACCGATAACTTTCAAACCTACAATTATGATGGATGACAACAACCATTTTATTTTGTTTTGATCCTTAGAAATTGCATTTGATCAAAATCATTAGAGCTGATTTTGAGAAAATCAAAATTTTGTATTTTGTTTTAATGGCAGGTATCCTCTAATTTTGTGTTATGGAAAAATGCTTACTTAAAATAATATCATCATACCAAATTTGATTATAATTGTTCCATGTGTATGACAACAGATAGACATTATTGAACTAAAAATTTATTTTTATTTGGGCTGTGAAAAATAACCTTCGTTTGATTATAAATTAATCAGGGATGGATTATATACATCTTAAAATTACAGAATTCCGCTAATTTTTTTTTTTTACAAATCATCATTTAAATTTCTGCATTTATCACAGCGACGGGCTAGTTTGGGAATTCCTTCTTTATCAAATTTCATCGCCTGTGATTTTAGCTAGCCTGTCACAGCATCTTGAATTTCTTCATCGTTAACAAATTCTGTTACCATAAACTTCCTGGCAGATAAAATTAGTCGTACTTTTTGGTTTGCTTGATGAAGTGGTATGGCCCCATTTTTGTGATTCTCAGAAAGAATTTTCAGTACCCCCCCCCCTCCCGAGCACAAAGCTTCCAGTACCCTATCTTTTCTGTGTCTATTTCATACTAAACAGTCTGAGAAATTTGTGAGAAATGTACAGAAATATCAGAGGTTGTGAACCACTGATTTTCATAGATCTTTTCATACATTTTCTGAATGACTCATCACTGACTACAGATGGACTTGCACATCATAAATGTTTGTTCTCCCACTTTTAAACATATATATCCACTGAAGCATACAACTTTTACTCATTATTGTTTTGCTGTATTCAGCACATAGTTCCCACGGATACCTGTTGCTAAAAAGTTATTTGGCATCAAAAATCTTATCACAGGGTTTCTATTGGAGTGCTCATTTTGAATTCCTATTACGGGCAAACAAACTGTGATACGACCTCCCCACTAGCACAACTGGACGCATACTAAGCTATTGACCATGTCACCACTGAATTAGTGCCGTTACCCCCCCCCCACCTACTTCTACTCTGCACAGAAATAGAAGTTATTTTCCGAAAGGCTTTTGTAAATACTAGAAATTTAAAATAGAGTATAATTAATTTATAGTATCACTATATGGGAGTTTAACTGATAACTTTTATTTTAATTCTGCTATTAGATTATTAATGGCATTTTATGGTTGTTTACAGGTGACAAAGAACCCAGCATTAACTTGGTTGTGTTGAAACTTCTTTATCACCTAAGCATGGATGACAGAGTGAAGGCAATGTTCACCTACACTGATTGTGTACCTAAGGTAATTCATTAAATTATTTTTTAAATTCAATAAAAACCAGGTTTAAAAAAATAAAATAAACCTGAAATAGTAGGTATAGACTTCTTCTATTATGCAATACACAAAAATCGAAAATATGACAATATTTGTGAAAATAAATTACCTCTGAATGTAATTGTAAGATCTGTTTTGTTATAAAAAAGATATTTATGTTATACACAAATTAAATTACCCATTTTTCTACATAATTTTTTTACTATATTAACCCATCCTCTTCAGTGAGAAGCTAGAAGCACCCAATGTGCACAAAACTTGTGGTAGTCTAGCTTTACACTTATAACTGTTTGTGGTAACTGAAAAAAATGTCCGATCAACCTGTAATTTTGAAATACCGGTTATCTCTGATTATCCCATTTACCTTTTGAACAAGTTCATCTGCTTTTTTGGTTTCCTGAGGCCATTGATAGTAAAGAACAGTCAAAAAATGGAGATTGAAATTTTTGACGATTACCGAAGTTATCCTATACGGTAGGCTCACGAATATTCAGTACTCAATTATTTGGCCCTCCATAGTATACAGCCCGAACTGTGATGTAAATATTATAAATTTGGAACCACAAATTTAGTCTATAAAACAATTAATTTACAACACTTTTTGTATAAAACGATTGTATAAGAATCTTTAGAGTTATACCTATAATGAGTACAGGCTTAGTGTACTCTAGAGAAAAAAACAATATGAGGTGCTATCAGAAAGTTCCTGGATTGTATCATCACAGCTGTTGGACGTGACTGTACAAGTAGCGTCTCAATGTCCGATCACATAATACCTAATGAATCAGTGTGCCGAATTTCGTTGCATTGTGAGATCGTGTTCGGTCTACGAGTTGTGTTTTGTAATTAAGTGTTAACGTTCATTTGTATATTTTATGATGCCTGATAAATTTGAACAACTTGTATCAAGTTTTGTTTTAAACGTGGTTAATTGTCTACTGAAATTTTTGCAATGCTTTGAGAAGTTTTTGTAGAACATTCCCTAAACACAAGTTTTTGATTAGTACACTCGTTTCAAGGCTGGCAAGTGAGCTTCTCTTGAAGATGATCATCATTTAGGATGAGCAAAATAAATGAAAATGTTGAAAAAAATTGACAACTCATTCACAAAGACCGTTGTCAAACAGCCGATGATTTGTGTACAAGTGTCGGCATAAGCGACATAAGTGTATATGGAAGCAGCCAAGATATTATAATTTAAAATTTAGGCATGTGTCATGTTGTTGTGAAATTTGTTCCTCGGCTTTTGTCTGTGGATCAGAAACAATGTCGTTTTGATGTGTAAAGTGAATTCAGAGAAATCTCTGAAAACGACCCTACCTTCATCTCCATGGTGATAACAAGTGATGAAAGCTGGTTTTATGGCTATGTTCTAGAAGCAAAACAGCAGTCATCACAATGGAAAAGTCCACGATCACCGAGACCGCACGGCTGGTCAGAAGTGTAAAAATAAAACCATGTTTATTGTGTTTTTTGACATCAAAAGTATTGTCCATTGCGAGTTTGTGCTAGCTGGTGTTACGGTGAACTCAGGTTTTTATTGTGATGGTTTGAGGTGGCTGAGAGAAAATATGAGATGAAAAAGGCGAAATTGTGGAAAGACCAAAACTTGCCGTTGCATCACGACAATATACTTGCTCACGCTTCAATGAAAAAAACGTAGTTTTTGACTAAAAACAATATGATTGCCATCTCATACTGTCCATATTCCCCAGATTTAGGCCTTCTGTGACTTTATTCTGTTCGCGAAAATTCACATGAAAGGTTACCGTTTTGACACTTTAGAAGGCACTCAGAAAAATCGTACAGTTGCTTGATAGTCTTCAGGAAAAGGATTTTTTAGACACTTTTTAAGTATGGAAAAAATGCTGGATTTGTTGTATCGATGATTCGCAGGGAGACTAATTTGAAGGAAATACGAGCCATTAGTGGCCTAGGTAAAAAAAAAAAAAAATGTATTAGACTTAGTCCGTCACATTCTGATAGTATCTTGTAATTAAAATGACACTATTGTCACCCTTATAACATTATCACATATGATTTTTCACTTTGTGACAGTTTTACAGAGACTAGATGTGTTGTGGTTAGAGTTTTCTCTGATTAAACTACTAAACTAACTTGTATACATTTTTGTGTCAGGTGTTGAATATGGTCCTGGAACATGAGCCAGGCGGAGCTTTACATACAGTAGCAACGGCTTTAGCAGTAAACTTGGCAATTAACTCCAGATGTGCTGAAATCATGTGTGAAGGTGGCAACTTACAGTTTGTTATAGAGCGTGCATTCCATTATCAGCTTCCAACTCTGATGAAGATTGTGCGAAATATTTCCCTTCACAATCAAACACGACCGTTGTTTATTGTAAGTCTTAAGACAATCTGACAATTATTTGTAAATATTTTACTGCAAATATTGCATACAATTTATTAACAAATTAGGAAAATTCATATCAATATCTATCACATTGTAAAATGATTATGGGTTTTAAAGCATGTTATTCACCTTGTAATTGTTCATATTAGGACAATTGTTCATATTGTTTTATTATTATTTTTTTCAGAGATTTTCAGAAATAACGTTTTAAAATGTTCCTCATACTTTTAATTTGTGACATTTTAACGTATCACAAATAAACGTTTATCAGTAACAAATTATTAGCTTGATAATTGAAGATACTTCTTTAGATTACTCCGGGCCATAATATTAATTTATCTTTTAAACGTAATTTTGGATACTCCAATAAATGTACCTTATTTGCAGATAGAGTTGAATTGCAGTTACATTTTTAATGTAAGTGATTAAAAGATAATTTACCACAAATAATTTTAAAATGTATTATAAAAAAAACATTAATTCTATGTAAATTGCTTTAGGTCATCAAATAAGAGCTTTGACTACTTAGGCCTAGTTTTAGGTTTGAGTTCTTCTCTTAGATTATATATTTAGTTTTAGTTTCGAATAAGCCTAAGCTATTAGGCTATGTTTGTGTTTTTTGCTTTTATGTTCTAGTTTTCATATACATAAATGATAGCAAATGTCCGATTAAACCATATTAATAATATAAACAAGCCATCATTATTAAATAATTTTAAAACGAGAAAAAGAAGAAGACAAAATAGGTTTGTTATATTTTTTAAGCAATTTAATTAAATCCATATGGTGATTTGCCTTATCATTTCTTATAAAATATTTTTTAGGACTTTGTTGGAGACTTGACCAATGTGTTGGTAACTGGACAGAATGATGACTTCTCCCAAGAATGTTTAGGAGTATTAGCTAAACTAATGTTACCAGAGTTAGATTATTCGACTTTACTTACACAATACAACTTGGTTCCTTGGATTAAAAGTCAGCTAGTACCAGGTAAGGTACAGGATGATTTTGTATTGGAAGTAGTCATGTTGGTAGCTACAGCAGCATCGGATGAAGCCTGTGCTTCATTAATGTGCAAAGCTGATATTCTTCTGTGTCTCATCGAGCTTTTGAAAGGTACGAATTATAATCTGTCTTCTTTTAAAGTATTTATTATTTATTATGACTAATTTGTAACACAATCTATTGAGATTGTAGATTGTAAAAAAAGATTCAAATCCCAGATGCCCATGTTAGAGTGAAGAGTTTGAATCTAATATTGATTTGTATATACTTTCTTCTCCCCAATATTTCAAAAAGTGAATTTATTTAATACAAAAATTTCAGAATGATTTTTATGAAAATAATAATTTTTATGATTTTTAAAAACCTGAACAACCCTCATATTACTTCAGACTTCAGTCACTGCCCAAACTATTTCAAGAGACAACCTGCTTAAACTTTTAGCTAACATAACATGGGGTGCAGACACCTTGACCCTGAGACAACTATACTTGGAATACATAAGACTGAAACTTAGATATGTTTGTGAAGGTGGGGCTCCTCAAAATCATTTGAGATATTTTGATACACTTCTGAACTTAACATTATGGTATTGTTTAGGATGCACTAAAACCATTCTTATTAGTGCTTTGCAGATTGAAGTTGATATTCAACAACTTTCTATACACATTGTAGAGTGAACTTGGTTAAGTATTTTAAGAATACTGCTCTGTTCAACCATTAATTACCCTTCCATATGCCACAAGTCTTTTTCGGGCTTAAACAAGTTTCAGAACCAAACAGCTCAAACAAAAATACTAACCCAGCATCTATTATTTGTTTTATCTATTCAATACTGCTGTGGTTGTGGACAACTCTTATGCTTCGTAAGAATTAATTTAAAATGTTAACAAAACATGACATTCGAGACTGACCACATTCTAGGAGTTCTTATATTTCTTCACAGACAGTTCATTGGATTCGACAGATAATCTATTATCTACATTTAGTACTTCATCTGGCAAATGAAGCACAGGAGCAAATTCCTAGCCATACGGCTTTACTTCAATATTGTGTTGAGCTTGCTGTGGAACAGATAAGTATACTAATGGTCTTAAAGACATCTCTCTTGACAGTAGGAGCTTACAAGCCATCCTCTTTTTACTGTCACTATACACAAGCTATCCAATAATTACTACGGTACTTGACCAAAACAGTTAGACATTAGTGTTTACAAAATTAATTGGAAAATTTGGTTAAAAACCATCGCCACCATCATCACTTTTAAACGGTGCAAAAACGTTGGATAAACTTACTCACCCATTTCCAAAACCAATTAAAAACCAACGAAAACTATTTGTCTTCAAAATTGTCAGTCAAAAGTGAAAGAGGCCTTAAATTTCTTTATTTGTGCCATAAATGTTTTATTTGAGTTCTTAGAAGACTCACGTAAGGAAAATTTAATTACGAAATCATTAGATCCGATTTAGAGAACATCTAATTTTTTATTTTGTAAAAAAATTTTGAAATTTTTATTAGAAGTGTCCGTTGTATACTACGTGTAACTTCCCTTAGCGGACACTTCTAATAAACAAACAGTTTTGTATTCTCTGACCGGGATCATGAAGTCATTAAAATAATGAAAAGGTACTAAATACATTACTTTAATATTAACTATTTATTACTAGTTTTAGTTTTTGATCCCTTTAAAATGCCAACTTTCAGTGGCGGCGATAAGAACCCGCGCCCCTCCGCAAATTTGTTCATCGGGCCCCCCTCTCCCAATAATCTTTTCCCGGATGTTTATCTTTTCGCCGGCCGGCGCCGGTGAGTCACCGCATAGCGCGACGTAACGATAGCTGCATTACTTATCAGCCAACGGTAAACAATACACATACTTCGTATCATGACATTAAATAATAAATACTGCTCTCTAAAAAATAATGGTTATTGCCGTTTTGGATGAACGTAGCACAATCTTGTCTGAAGACATTTTACCTTATTTTAGTAATTTCTTGACAATACTCATTAAAATATTGTTATGATAGTGGCAGGGCCCATCGCGGGTCCGGGTCCCGGTAAAATTTCCCGAAAAATCCCGGTCAAGGCTCGCGGGCCCTCCCAGCTCGTAGGCCCCTCGCACCACGGGCCCTGCGGGCCCGCTTTCGCCGCCACTGCCAACTTCAGGTATTAAGTTCTGACACATTTTAGTTATAGAGCACCCATACAATTTTTTTGAGGGTTTTATTTAACCATTTTCATTTTAAGGGGTGCCAAAACTCATTCTTGCACACACCACATTTTGCTCTTAGGCCGGTGCTGATTGTATCTCAAATCTGAAAACATCAGATTTTTCGTACTTCCGACTGAATTTTTAGAAATGACAAAATGTCTCAAGTTCAGATTATGAGTTGGCATGTTTTTAATTTGTACTTATATTTTTATTCAGTAAAAAGGCTATATGTAAAACTTTAATGTTAATGTTTAGGAAATAGATATTTGACTGATGTTTTAATGCTGGTGCTTAGAATTATTTGTTAAATTAAGAATCTTCTAAGTTATGGTAAGAAATATTCATGTTCACCGCCATATTCATGTATTGTATGGAGTGTGTAGATGAGCAGATGAAAGGTTTTTTTTTCTTTCTGCTATCAATTTGAATTAAAATTTAGTTTTAAATTTTAATGATATTTGGGGTATTCATTTTCTTGAAATGTTTATTTATATAGTCCTACAAATATATTTGATATTGTTTTCAGCCAAGCAAGAGGATGATGAGATGGTACTTCAGATAGTTTATGTGTTTTATCAGATTGGTCGTCACTCAACTACACGAGATTATCTAATCAGAGAAACTGGTATCCTTTATTCACAAAGTTAGATTTTCTTGATGGTAATAGATGACTCTAAAATTCTACTATTAGATGAATCATAATTTTAAATAACTAGACTGAAAATTCCATTTGGCCAGTTATAAACATCATTTTGTTTGGCTCTTTTTGTTGCTTTCCTTTTTCTAAGCGTTCGCTGTTTATGTAAAAGGGAAAAATTTGTTTTATTATTGTTACTTAATTTTTTCTGTCATACATATATTTTGATTCATCGTAGTAATTGTTTACACTAAATAAATCATTTAGAATTTCATCTAAGAACAAATTATCAACCTCTGAATCGTTGAAAACATTAGGAGATCATGAAGCATACATCATTTTATATAAGTGAGAGTCCATAATAAACAGTTATGATAAGCACACAAATAATAATTTTTTAAAAATTCAATTTTTAAACTGAGGTGGACAAATTGTTCTGATTGTTACTAACAGATATCACGTAAATACTCTCAGAGCTATTCAACAAGAGATGACATCATTCTTTTGTAACACAGAGCAGATAAACAATAAAACTAGTTTAGTAGTGAGTAGCACTGTGTGATGGCATAGTGAAAATGACTTAGGTTATATCGTTACATATATTAAATTTACAAATACCTAACCCTTTGTGTACCATTGAAAAGCCTATAAAATATTTTGTTTTGAACATATTTTCTTTCCTCTTCAAAGTTAATTTTTAATTTGGTTTATTAGGCAGTATTATTAGGCTTACATTTATATAAATGTTGTAAAAACATATCTTTTCTTCTGGTATGTGGGAAGTGAAATAATTTTAAATATATGGAATTATAAAAAAATTACTTTTATTAGGTTACTTTGTACAAAAATAAGAGAAAACAGCATGAGTTATATTGTTTGGTAATCAGTGTTTTTGTTTTATTGTTGACTTATTGACTATGAAAAAAGTTATCATGAATGTAAAGTACAAAGGAAATATACAATATAAATTATAATTATTAATTTTTCTTGGCATGGAAATCTCCAAAACACACATCTAGCTGAAGGACAGGTTTATATATACACATTTAGTATAAACAGTTTCTTTATGAGTTTAAATTACAGTGCAGTAAGAGTTAATTAAATTACATTTCAGAGTTCATTAAAAATAGTGCTTTTTAATTACTAAAGAGTGAAGTGTAGCAGTTGAGAGCGACAACTGGGAACCCACATCATTGGCGTTGTGGAACTGTTGCTAAGCCAATGCAGTTATATGGCTTCAGCTTCAAAATGTACAAAATAAGTTTTACGCTGTTTACAAATATTAAACTTGTATTTGTCTGAACTCTGTTGGATGATTCTTGAACTACGTAATTGAATTTTTATAGAAATCCAATTTATGACATTTAGAGCAATGTGGACTTCGTTTGAATCCACATCAATGGCATGCAAAGGGTTAACATACATATAATAAAATTATAAAAACATATCTGAGTAGAAATCGTGCTTTTGTATATAGATTAATTGTTGAGTACGTGTGGTGAATAACTGAAGTTTACAGGAGAGGATGTTGATAAGAAGTTAATTGTCTTGTTAATATTTCCTTCCTTTATATTCATTTAAAAAAATTGTAGATGGGGTTGGAATTGAAATTAAGTTTTTCATTGAGTAGCATAGCTGGTTCAGTCTTAAGATGTTTTCTAAATTGCATAGTCTTCTAATATATTAAGCAATTTTCCCCTTTTCTTGCTGTTTAGGTTTTCGTGAATGTCAGTGTGAAAATGGTCTTTAAAAACTCTTGTTTTGTTGTATTTGTCGCTTGCTAGGTGCTCTTTAAATTTATCGGTAAATGACTGTCCAGTTTGGCCTATTATTAAGCTTATTGCAATCATTGGAGTTCAGTCTATGTACTTCACTTGCCATTATTATTTGTAATTATTTTTATACTATTCATAAAATCACAAAATTTATTTAGAGAGCGTTGTGTGGATAGAAGCCATGTCTGAGAAATATGTTGTTGAATAGTTGTTTGAAAGCTGTTGTGTTTGTTATTGTGATATGTTATGAATTTTTGTCTTCTTCACTTCTATCCTATTTATGATCCATTTATTTTTAATTTATATTCCAACTCCAAATCTATTCCAGACAGGACGAATTACAATGATAACTTTAGTGTCCTGTTCTAAAAACTTCACTTATTTGCCTGTCATGCTCAATGTGGGTAATGTGGCCACATAAAAAAGTTAATGGATTTTAATGATGATTCTTATCAGATATGTTTTTACTGTGTTATTTATTTAGTGTTTGTATAAATCTAATATATTAGATTTTAATATGGCACATAGTCAGTGGCGGCGATAGGCGGTGCGGGGGGGGCCCGCGAGCCTTGACCAGGATTTTTCGGGAAATTTTACCAGGACCCGGACCCGCGACGGGCCCTGCCACACAGGCCCCCTATCATAACAATATTTTTATGACTATTGTCAAGAAATTACTAAAATAAGGTAAAATGTCTTCAGACAAGATTGTGCATCGTGCATCCAATACGGCAATAACCATTATTTTTTAGAGAGCAGTATTTATTATTTAATGTCATGATACGAAGTATGTGTATTGTTTACCGTTGGCCGATAAGTAATGCAGCTATCGCTACGTCACGCAACGCGGTGACTCACCGGCGCCGGCCGGCGAAAAGATAAACATCCGGGGAAAGATTATTGGGAGAGGGGGGGCTCGATGAACAAATTTGCGGGGGGGGGGCCCGCGGGTTCTTATCGCTGCCACTGCACATAGTGTATTATATTTAGATTCTGTATGATTAAGAGACACAGGCTTACCTTGGAAAGTGGTCCTTGGTATTGTCTAATAGTACACAAATAGAAAAATACAATATATCACTAAAGTTCTAAAATATTTTGTAGACACTGCTCACTTTCTCAATCAGTAGAGAGTATAAAAAAAAGACCTCTTTCCAAGATAAACCTTTCTTTTCTATCCATACTAAATTTAATATATGTAATGATTGAAGTTTTTAAGTGTTTTAAGAAACTGCGAGTGAAAAGCAAAACAGTGCTGTTGCATTGAGAAGAAAAAACAAGACGTTATAACTATAATTAGATAGAACCTTACCTTAATATCTCGTCACTTGACATTTTCTTCTAAGAAGAGATCAAGTGACGGATTCATACTTAAGGTACTTATTCTATTTGATTATTGACCTCGATACTAAAACTGAATTCATTCAACTATAATTACAATAATGTATTGGCCAGTTATATTTAATGTAGCCTATTGATAAATTACGATGTATAAAATTTAGCCATCTTCTTAGAGGTGAGTTTTACAGACTATTTAAGTCTAACATGACTTTTAGTTTTTCAGTGTTTCTGTATACATTGCTTTTAGTACCTAGTATAGAGAAAGTTATGTAATGGATCAAAAATTGTAATCAGTGTTTTTTTGAGGCTATAACATTTAAAGGTCCCCTGAGTCCAAAAAAGTGGTTTTTGGAAAGATGTGATCTGTTGTATGTGCATGCAACCTAAATGTATGGACCGATTTGGTCATCAACATTATTTTGTGAGAAATTTTGTCCTATTTATAATTCTTAGAAGATGATTTCTTAATAACTGATAATTACTAAATTTGTTATAATTAGAGGGGAAGGGGGAGAGATAATATGTAAATAAATTTGATTTAGATATTCCAGACTAATACAACCCAACAAGTTATCGATCCTCAGAGTAATCCCGAGGAGAATGCTGGATCAACACCTTTTTTCACGTAGGTTTGGATGATATCCCCTTCTTTATTCTTCTCTATCGGGTGAGATCAATTCTTGATCAAGTCTTATTGTTTTCCGACCCTGGCGCTATTAGAGCATTTGAAGGCTAGGGGTCTTTATTTATTTTCTTCCTCTTTTTATAAGACGATAATGATCGAAAGGTATTTTGATAAATTACGCAATAATTTTGTGTGTGTGATTATATTTCAATTCTCTGAAATTAGTTGCCATTATATGATTCTAATAAGTTATATAAAGGTAATTAATAAATATATTCTATGTAGAATAAGTTCAGCCTTAACATTTAATACAGAAGCTCCTGCTTATATGATTGACTTGATGCATGATAAGAACGAAAGCATACGAAAAGTATGTGACGCATGTCTGGAAATAATTAAGGTATGTTAAAGGGATAATATTATCCAATATGTCTTAGTCTGTATTCAACAACTCTGTCTATTTGTAAGCTTATAACTCAAGAACCACTGTTCTAATTTATATGCGATTTTCTTTCCTTTATAGGTATGTTATCTGGTAACGTTTTAGTCTGTTTTAATTAAAATTAGTTCAATAATTCCTAAGTTATAACAATATTTGTCTGCTATATTATAATAATAGAAAAACTAATGCATATAATTATTAATAATATAATTATAATATAATACTAATAATTGATGTTTTACATAAATTCTTAAAATTATTAGTAACAACATTTGTAGTATTTTCAATGATAAATTGGTATTTGAGTGTTAATTGGACCTGAAAACATATTTTAAATATGTTAGCAGTAGTTTCCAAGGTATCTTTATTTGCTGCTGAAATCCAGATTTTTTGACACATTTTCTTTAAATCTTTAGCGACAAAATTTGTATTGTTTGTAAAAAAATAGTATATGATTTAAATGATAATTGGAACTATAGATTGTTACTCTATAGGTGGTTTTAGTTTGAAAGCTGCAGTATTTTAAGTTGAGTGATGGCGACTCAACAAACCAAGGTTCAGGTCATGCGGCAAGTGGTGATGCTTGAAGTGAAGAGTGGGGAGTCTGTTGGCAGCGGAGAATGAGGTCTTTCGAATCTATACTATTTTAGTTTAAAAACGTAGGTTTCACATACTTTTTAATATCCCTGGTTGCAAGGGCTTCAAACCACTCATATCACAATCACTGTCCTCTTCATTGTCATTGTCATCATCTTCGCCCCAATCACTATCACTGCTGACTTCGTTTAAATTAATAATTGCTCTGTCCGATATTTCATCAATAAGAGGGTCATTTTGTAAATGTGTTTCTACTACTTCACGGAGATGTTTACATCTTGAATTAATTTTACAATAAATGTAGATCACATTGTACCATTAAGTCTTTGTACATGAAAGCAATCTTTCCCGCTTACAATATATTAATTTAATTTCGCTTTTTATTCGTCATTATAAAAAACATCTTTCTAAAGATATTAAAACACAATTTTTTATTTTGTACTATCCACTTTTTATTAGTCTAGCCGACCAATGGTTTCACCTGCTAAGGCATTGACGAGGCTGTATTACAGACTGAAGATTCAGTCAACCTTCCATTCTTTGTATCCTAACTCCCACCCTCTAGTTTTAAGGTTTGCTTTTCTTCAGTCTGTAATACAGCCTCGTCAATGCCTTAGCAGGCGAAACCATTGGTCGGCTAGACTAATAAAAAGTGGATAGTACAAAATAAAAAATTGTGTTTTATTATCTTTAAACATGGAATTCCACCAAGAACCATCGGTCTCAACAGTAATGAAAAAAAAAAAAAAAAATCTTCACCGTTTAAAAAAAAAATTCTAAATTATTTTTTTGTTTCATAAGTTTTGTTTTTTTATTTCCTAATTTAACCATTTAAATAATTAATACAATAATATACTTAATAATCTACTTAATAATTTAATAATTATTACAATTACCAACTACAGATTATTATTGGTTGGAGATGTCCCATGTTTACACTCTTTTGCCTTCAGATGTGAAATCAACAAGAGAGTCATGAATAATTATATCAACAATATCACTTTCATTTAATTTACAACTTGACTGAAACAACACTGGTCGTTAAACAGATCTTATCAAACATTTCATTATATCGATATTGTTTTGAGAAATATCCATTATAGAATTGTGTTACAGATAACAACTAAATAGTATGGAGAAGTTTAGTATAAATCCGATAGTCTCCCAGGCAATCCCAAAGGCTGTAGCTGGATCTACACCTCTTTTCATGTAGTCTTAAGTTAGATTCCTTTTTTCATCTTTCCTATCAGATCTTTTTTTACCAACTCTTGTTCTCTCTTTCAACCCTGAGATTATTAGAGTATTCGAGGGTCAGAGGTCTTTATTTTATGTTCTTTTTTCTTATTTTTTTTTTATAAGGCGAGGATTACCGAGAATTTTTGCCTTTAAACAACAATAGAAAAACCTGATTGAGATCCATATCAATTAGACTGCCCGAGTCGTACTCAAGTTCAGACTTCTTCACTAATAACCTAACTATGAAAGATTCTTGGGCTCTGGCTACAATGTGTTAAGTTATAAATTGTAATGCTAAAATTTTGAAACTAGTAAAATATTGACTTTATTTTGTAATCTATTGCATTTAAAATAAATTTGAGCAGGAATGTGATGCACAATGGGCTGAGAGGATCAAGACTGAGCAGTACGAGTGGCACAACTCTCATTGGCTGGCTATGGTGGAGAACAAAGCTTTAGATATGGGATTAGTTGATGACAATGAAGGCATGCCTAACTATGATTTATTACATCAGTCACTGTTACTACAAACAGGTAACAGATGCTATAATAAAATAATTTAAACATTGTAAACAGTAACTATATTCAAGGAACTTGAAGAATTTAAATTCAACAAAGTTATTGGATCTCATTGATAATAAGTGTGTATTGACCTGGAATGAGTGTAAAATTATATCAGTTCATGAGTAAATTAAAAAAAAAAAAAAAAAAAATACAATACTCCAATTTTTTGACACCCTACTACTAAGGAGTAATTTATCCTATTTAAATTATGGACAAAGTTATCAGTTCAGAATTTGTTATGATTGTACTACAAAAAAAGCAGTTAGGCTTTTAATACCTTAATTTTGTCAAAGAAGTTGGGACAAAATTCTAATCTTGTAAAAATTACTTTTAGGTAGTTTGAGATTCTCACATTTCTAAGTATGTACATACTTGAAGGGATCCTTTATTTTAAACTTAAGTATGATCATGTCTAATATGAGGACATACATTGTTATAGCACATGAAAAGCTTGTAATTATCGGGTTAAAACAACACAGGTTAAGTTTTTACTTCACAAGCGGATGCTGTATTAATTAATAAGCTTCCAGATAAAGTTAAAAAATAATCAAAATTTAAATTTCCAATTAATTTAACAAATTTTAAATATTCAAAAAATTAAGTAACTTTAATACAGTGTTGGACAAAGACAAAGAGCTTTTTATTCGGAGGAGGAGTTTATGAACCTTGTTTTAAATATTTTATGAAAGTAAAATCATAATAAATTGCGATATTTTTGAAAAATTTTCTATGAATTTAGAAACATAATTAAACATCTCTAAAATTCTTGCAAGTTTTTTTTTTAATCTTTAAGTATTGGTAAGTTAATTATAGCTTTTATTTTGTTTTCATCTACAGAAATACCATCAGAATTAATTTTATGCCCAAGAAATTTAATTTCTTTAACATTGAACTTACACTTGTCAGTATTGAATTTAAATCCAATAATTTGAGCCTTATCTAGCATTGCATTAACTCTTTCAATTAACCCCCAATTTATTATATAATCTTGAAAAGACTGAACTTGTTCTATTTTTTTCAAAAATTTGTGACACTACTCTGTGAAATATGTCTGGAGCACAACTCAATCCATATAGTAATCTTAAAAAAAAAATCTGCCAAAAGGTGTTTGAAAAGTAGTTATTATGGCACATTCCTCATCTAATGGAAGCACCAAAAATCCTGATTTTGCATCTAACACTGTGAATAACTTTGCACCTTTATTTTATGAGAAATTTCCTCAAAAATTGAAAATTGATAGTGTGATCTTTTAATACATTTATTTAATGGTTTTGGAACTAAATATAACCTTATATTACCATCTTTTTTCTTTTTTTTAAACAATTACAAGTGAATTAACCCAATCAGTAGGCTCACTGATAGTTTAAATGATCACTAACAGTAACATTGTATCCAATTCGACTTTTAATTTATTTTCTAGTGCAAAAGGAATTTTTTAAGGATACAGGACATGCATTTTCATTAATCTCTATCCTAACTTTAACTGGTATACATTATATTTCATTATCAAACAAGCCTTTGTATTTCTTATCAACTTGGTGTAAGTTGAATGTAAATTTGATTAATAATTCCTAAGCTTAAGACATGTATCAAGTCCTAACAAATTTTCACAGTTCGATTTAACAACATAAAAGTCCATGCATAGTTGGAGCTTTTATACTTGCATTGTAATTTACACTAGTCCCTACAACACAAATGAAGTAATTTTAGTATTTGTTTGATTGATTAAATTAACACCAATTCCTAGTTTAACCTTTTCGCTGCGTATTAAAATTCATGCATGTCCCTATAAATTGCAATTATGAATACAAATTTTTTCTTTCATTAAGGCTTTTTTTATTTAAATATTTCCTTTATTAGTGTATGTTGCACTAATATATACTTTTAATTTTTAAATAAATGTATTTTTACATTATGTAAAACATGATTTAAGCCCTAAAAACATAGAAAAATGTTCTTTTTTAAAAATAAGTTTACATGCCTTGAAAATAAAAAAAAACTCATTAAATAGCACTTACTTTAAAGAAAAATGGAAATACTATAAGTCTATAACACTTTAATTTTAAAACATGCTTATATTAAAAATAATTGTGTAATAACTTACTCATTTTGTAAGAAGCGATGGTAGCACTATTTTTACTGATGTCAGAAACAACTGTGGTAATTCACACTTCACTGTCACAGTTTTACACTTTCACTTTTTGAGTACTAAAAAACTAATCCTATCATCTAATAATGTTTTCTTATGTATAATAAATATAAATAATATTGTTAATAAAAATAAACAAAAAAAGTATCCATTATACAAAAACAAACATAACTAGAAAAAAAACAATAACAAAATTCTAGTCTAGCTAACACTCCTAAATTACACTTCTTGATTTTAGAAAAATATTCAAAAATTTTGCTTCTAGTATAGAATATCGTAATAATAATAAATTTGTTATTTTGAATACTTAAAAATGTTTATAGGATAAAGCTCCTCTGTTGTTATTTTAAATACGATTTTTTTATGAATAGAGGTTAGGATTAATCACCAATACAGTACATACCTTATAATAATATACGTCCTCTTAAGCTTCCTTAAGCGAACACTAAATCACTTCAGAACTTTGCGAACACTTCATCACTTACAGAAAAATTATACACTGCAACAATTACTAGTATCATAAATAAATATAATTACAAACATAAACACAAAACTAATTGAAAAACATCGAAAACACAGTAAATTCTTCACTAAACTCCCGCATGGAACGTCAACAAAAACATGTGACACTACGAAGTTTCAAAGGCTTCCAACAGGAAGCAGCACATACTTGAGGCTAAATAACATCGTTTCTGTTCAGTTGGGACTATAATCGACTTACGCAGCCAAATGAGAAGTTTTTCTGAAGTCGTGGACTAAAGTCGATTTACGCAGCGTAAAGGTTAAGAAAGGAATTATATGAAAAATGTTTACGGTGAATCCACTGCACTAAGATTAAACGATTTTAAAATGTATTACTCTACTTCACCCATGTAATGAAGTAATAAAGCTACTTTAATAGACTCTAGTACAAATACTTCAATAAAAATTTCATACCTGCTTTTAAATTTTTTCCAGTTAGTTGCTAGATCGCCATGAAATTTCATCAGAGAGATGCCATTTCCTGTGTTTCCAAAATTCATTCTTTTGTAGTTACTAAACTATTTATAATTTTCAATTACTTAAAATATAATATTTATCACTTTCACTTGTACTCTTATTAAAACCTGCCACCATGTTATGTTTAACCAGTAAGTCACAACCTGCCACTAATGCATAGAGTGGAGTCACACACTCACAACTTATCTTCATATTAGCAATTTTTATTATGATTATTATATTTATTAAGTTTATACTATAAGGCGAGTTTGGCTTAAAAAGATCTAAATTAATGATGTTCTACTGTATGTATAACATTTCAATATTAATAAAATTTAATAATTTTGCTCGTATTGAAATTTGTGTCTTGTTTTGAGCAGATTCCCGTGGTTCTATCAACGGGGATGACATTGAAATAATATCAAACAATCCTCAATCAGATGATGGCAGTCGCCCTGTTAGCAGGTGAGTTAAACTATATAGATTTACTTTTCTTCCTTGTTAAAGATTTTGTTTTTATCTTTAGTATTTCCCATGTGGCAAAGTGGTTTGGGGGAAAATTTAGTTCATAATTATGGTAAACAAAATTTCTTGAAAATTGTGTACTTTCAGTTGTAAGCTATTTGCATTCCTAAAGAGAGTTGTTGATAAATATTCTAATACATTTTTACTCTCTTGCTGGTGATCAGGCGTAGCCTTAGAAAAATCCAGACGTCTTATAATAATTAAGAATTAGCCACGGCTCATGAATTATCGGAAAAGTGACAAATCAAAAAGATATTGTTTTTTTTCCCAATAATCTTGTAGTCGATTTACACGAATAATTGTTCCTGTGTGAAGAAGAAGGCCTAAGAATATCTTCAACTCCAGAACAGTAATGTCTTTCCATTTTGTAACCCGCGACTGTTCAGTTGTGCTCGGTCCACAAAACAGTTCAAGTGAGAAGAACATTATGTCTTCTTACACATATTTTCTAAGAATGGTTCGTCAAATAAAAGGTTAAACCAATAAATTGGTCTGTTATTTTAAGGCAAAGGAACAAGTATGTTTTCTTTTTTTAAATCCATTTGTTTTAGTCCGGCAGTTTGATTAGACCATACAAGGTTTAAAATTGTTTCATCTGCACCTTTGTCACTCTCCGTATCGGAATTTATAGAACTACTACTAGCGTAATTATCATCACTCAAGTCAAGGTCATCAGCAACTTTTGCCTTGTCTAATCAGCTAAAAATGAACTAAAATCTAATATTACATAGAATAAACACACTTATTTACACGAATAATACACTATAATACAAGATCAGTAATTGCAATAGTCACAAAAGTGATAACTGAAAACGGTAAACATAAAAAAGAAATCATATTGACACTTAAATAGCGGACGATGTAATGATCCTTTCACCACAAGTGCTAAACACATACTAAAAACAAATAAAAGGCACTATAGTACGAGTTGGATCCGAGTCACACGCTAGGAGCGCCTGCCTTACTATGACTCGGATCCGAGTCACCCACACTAAACGTGTTAATAATACTATATTACAATTATACAATACTACAATAGTTATCTAATTTGCCTATTTACTGGAGCGTGTTAAGCACTAGTTGAAACATACGAAATTGTAAGGACCAATCGGAAAGCGTGTTGGTAGATAGGTGTGGCATTATATCACGAATTAGAAGTAATGTCCGGTCTTTTCTTATAAACACAACTAATGCTGATTTTATATTCTATAATTAATTGTACATATGTATTTAAGATTTTGTGTGAAATAATTTGGATATAGAAATATATGGTCTGTTTAAGAATATTATCCCTTTTACTTGTTGATCTGTAAATATTTCATAATCTTGTAACATGTGATTTAGGCAAGGTTATTTTTTACAATGAGTAATTTTTATTCTGCTTTTCAAATTGACAATTCTCGTGTTATAAAATGGTTTTGTGAATTTTGATTACCTTTTCTAGATAGATGGATTTGTTTGAAAATATTTGTGGTTGAAAAAATAGTACTATATATGGGGAAATGTGTTGATTTTGGGTTTTATTAAGGTTTTGTTGGGATATGAATTAAAATTAGGTGATTGCTAGTGTGGTATTTTTTTTTGGCTACCGCTAGATGTCGGGGAGTTTGTTGGTTTAAACTTCAAGGCTGTACAAAAGAATGTTTGAATTTATTTTATTTGTGACTTTTTTTGAATTGTTATACTATCCAGGCAGCTGTTTCCTGCTTGACAGTCTGGACTTGACAAAAATTGACCCTTCTCAAGTAGGTGCTGAAACAGAAATGACAGTAAGAGGAACTTGCACAACTAATAACAAGTTCATACAGACATGTCTTTGTCCAATAAGTCATTACTACATTGAACTTTTTACAGGAACAGGGTGTACAAATTCCTGTTTATATTTGAATGCCTTTCTTATATACAACAATTGTTTAATTGATACTAATGAATTATCCACATCCCAAACATTGTTATTTTATGTGAGATTCATGTATAACAATAAAAATAATAATAATAACCTATTGAATGGATGTCAGTATTATCTGTAATACTGTAATTGTAGAAATGTTTAAGTGGAAACTAGACGGACATTAATAATATATGTATTAAATGTTGAGCTTGACTTATGAGAAAAATTATACAGTATAACAAACAAACAGTATCAGACGCGTTTCAACGTGAAGGTCGTCCTCTTCAGTGATACACGAGCTACACCAATCAAACTATAACTCAACATTTTTGATAGAGTTATAGTTTGATTGGTGTAGCTCGTGTATCACTGAAGAGGAGGACCTTGTCGTTGAAAAGCGTCTGATACTTAGGCGTATTTTTGTGAGAATTGTGTTCTGTTTGTTTGTTATACTGGACATTAATAATGCTTTAATACAATTTAACTATTACAAATTTAAGTTTAAGTATTGTTTTCAGTTCTACATTGCAGTGTAATTAACCTAGTTGTTTTATCTGTGATTTATGACTATGGAGAAACAATCCATATGGATTTACTTTTGATTTATTGCCATTCACAAAGATCCTTTTGACTTCTACAAAAAAATCTCCTAATTGCCCTTGCTCTCACAGATCTATTCAACACACTGAATTCTCTTTGTAATAAACCACGTGTTTCTTGGTTTTCAATTAAACCGTTCAACTAATTTTATAAATAATCACAAGTAAAGTGTAATAATTATATTATTTATTTGGTTTTGATTTCAGTAATTTTATAAATATCCTTAACATAAGACTACAAACTCAAATTGATGTAGTGCATGTTCCCAAATTAAATAAAACATTTTCAACTATGTACACCTGTTATATCTTACATATTTTATTTAACAAAATACTAAAGTAGTTATAAGATAATTTATTACACTCTATAGTTGTATGTACAAAAAGTATTAAGGAATGGTTGTACCCAGTTGGGAGAGAGGAGATTGAACAAGTTATTAATTCTGCATATAGTTAAAAATTTCTCTCTTCTCTTAAATTTTTTGGAGTTACAGATCTTTGAGTATCTATGATTAACCAGCTCTGAATATTTATATATTTAAACAATTTTAAAGTACTATACAAACAATTTATTATATGAATTTTGTACATAATATATAAACATTCCTGCATGTATTCAAGCAGAACCATTCTAATGGACAGGCTTATGCCAACGTGGGGATAATTTCCTATATTATTTGCAACCTTTATAAATGGATATATATGTAAAGAGTATTTTAATGTGAATGAAATTGAATTACAAAATGTGTGAAAAAAGTCCCCACAAAGACTCCTTTGACATTTCGTTACACATTTTTGTTTCATCACTTTTTACTAACTTGGCTGACTTTTAAATTGTGATTTTGGGCATCATTATATTTTGGAAACATGCAACCTTGAATCTTTGTACCTTTGTAACACACATTAAGTATCTGCTGGGGTCGTGAGATCTAGGAAAATATACTTTATAAAACAAAGCTTCTGAAATACTCACAAATTTATTAAAACTAATAAATTTAACAATATGTTTTACAACCTGAAAACATTCACAAAAATTAACTTGAATATAATGGTAATAGTTGTTATAACTTTGAAGTTGCTAAAATTATTTCTTAGAAACATTTTAAGTTATAAAAGAGTTAATTAATAATTCACACATATTATATCATAATACAGTGGTATGATACTAATGATGTCAATAGATATGTATGGTCAGATGTAAAGTTTGTAAAACTTTCTTGACAATGTAGTATTAAAAGGTTAATATTCTATTTGTTAGGGTTTTAACAGAATTTCCAAATTTCTTAAAGCCCTAACAAAGTGAAAATTAATTGCCTTTTCACTTTTAACTCAATTAATTGTAATAAAAGAAAAAAAAAAGTAAAAAAGATTATGAATTACGATTAATGAAAATATCAAAAACACTCCTTCGAGTTGAATACTTTATTACACTTTCTATTAAAACCATTGGTACTAATGAGGCTTCTTAATTTGTGGATAAATAGAAGCACTTGCTCTTACTTAAAAGAGGAACTTGATATTCTAGTTTGGACTAGGCCCAAGAATGTCATAGATTCCTCACTCATTGGCAGGCGGAAAGAAAGTCTCTCTTTTCTTGGGGAATTTCCATTTCAACCTTTCCTCTGGAATCGGGAGGCGATCAACACTATCGATCGAGGTTGTTTAGCCACCATATTATACGTTATAAAACTTATAATATACCATCTTTCTAAACAATACACCCACGTTCCTCGCCTCGCAAATAAATAATAATTTTAAAAATATTAATGAAATAAACCGTATGGAAACCCTTTAATTGTTCCCACTTATTCTCTCAAAACATATAGTTACCTTATATGAGTCTTGTAGATAAATATATAACTTCAACATATGGTCATATGATATGAAGAGATAGTTACCATTTGTGCTCCCTAGATACAAATTCCATAATTGATTCATTGATCATTGGCTACAGCTGATTATAACATTTTAAACCAAATTAAATATTACAGATTACTCTTGAGTTATATTTTAGATTACGCATAATATCCTCAAAAGTGAATTCACTTGAGTGTAAGGAATGAGCAACAATCAGGCAACAAAGCACAACAATATATAATAATAATAATAATAATAGAAAAACTAATGATAAAAATAGTAGAAGTAATGAAAACATTGGTATACAGTATATAATTTGTACATAACATACACATATGAAAATGTTAATATCCAGAAAAAATGAGAGCGAGAGAAAGAAAACAAGGGTTAGGGATTTCAAAAAATATAAAATATGTATAAACCTAGACAAATGTAAAAGAATATTAGCAAATTAAGATAATTTTAGACACATTTAGAATGTCCAAAAATATCTGGCGATGTAGAATTAGGAAGTGCAAGCGATATGAACCTATAAATGTTTTGTGAGTATAGCCTCCATCACCTCATCTTCGAGATGCTAAAGGACTCGCTAACTTTTCACCACAAAACAGCGGCACTGCCATAGTCAGCCTATAAATTTCTGTAGGTATATTGTGATAGAGCATATGTGTTTGACAAAAGGAGTTGTTTTAATGAATTTTTGCTTAATATTGGTTTAAAATATATAAAGTTTGTTTTGTTTTTTGTAGTGTAATGATATTGGAGTTGGATAACATTTTAATTTTGTTATTTCGGACATAGATTAAAATATTTGTGAATATATTTTAATGTTTAGGAGTAGAAATTAAGAATATATTAACACTTTGAAGCCTAACTCTCTAACACACTGTTTTCCTAATGTGCCTGGGGGTTTTGGACATGTTTTTAAGAAATTGTGGTATTTGTTATATTTATTATATATGACTTATTATATATCATTTTAAACCCAAAGAAATTACCTTTTTAAATACATATACATGTAATACATATTTTGCTTACAGTAAACACTCCTTAGTCTTGAAAAAGGGTAAAATACACACACAAACAAAAATAGCTACACAGCACTAATAGGCCTAAGGTTGTCACTAATAAGTCTGGATCGTTATTTTCATTGATTTCGCCCTCAGAATCAGATTAAAAATTGGTTCATTCACATTTTCTCTCAAAATGTCACAAATTGAATTATTTCCATCACCTTGGCCGATTATATGCCGACATCGTGATCGTATAGAATTATTTAGCACAGCCCGATGTACACTCGGGGTTCGGCGACGAGCGCTGGCACGACTGCCCGATCTATACTCGGGCTTAGGCTTCAATGTGTTAAGTGTGTAAAGTATCTTTTGTTCAAGGCTGTTTTGATTCTTGCTCTCTGTGTAAACTGGTAGTGGGTCTAAGATGGAAGAGGAAGTGTCGCTCCATGTCAAGATTTTATACTTGCACCGATATAGGTGAAATATGCAGTATTGGATCACTCGACGGCTGAGATGTCTGATTGATTAGATGAACTTATGAATTCTTTGTTTAATATATTGATTGTATAAGATTAAGTTTAACTTTTGGTTGATAATTGACACCCATATACTTGTAATAACTTGTAATTAATTTGATTCAGGTATGAGACAGAACTGGATGAAATGGCAATGCACTCTGCAAGAGCTGAGAGTAAGGAAGAAGTTGTAAAGAATGCTCTGAGAAATTTAGTTATAACAGAAGACTCCTCTACAGATGATCCCAGATACTTTCATATGATGCAGTAGGAGGGACTTCAGATAGTTTTAAAATATCTCTTAGGTGAAAACTATAGGTTGGGTTAATTTTTGTAGATCAAAATGAATCAGGTAGCTTACTTTATATGTATTCAGTTTTGGAGATTAGTTCGTTGGACATA
Source organism: Aphrophora alni (assembly GCA_963513935.1). Taxonomy (NCBI): domain Eukaryota; kingdom Metazoa; phylum Arthropoda; class Insecta; order Hemiptera; family Aphrophoridae; genus Aphrophora; species Aphrophora alni. The sequence goes on from OY740768.1 coordinate 142,530,677, forward strand.
AATATAAAAATATAAATAATGAAAATCACTTTTTATCTCTTTGAATGTTATGCTAAATTGGTGAAATTTGAGAGTATGTTGCTATATGTTTAAAAGAAATTCGTTTTTCTTAAAGGTGAGTTTTCTCGGTATGTGACAAGGGTACTACAAACATAAATAAAACTAATTTTGGATCATTGTTTGTAATTTTACAAAATATTTAATATTTCTATATAAAATGTTACAAATATTGAGCAAGACATTCAAGAAATTAACTGTATAGGAAATAGAATAATAATAAATATAACATGAAACATTAAAAAAAAAACTACAAAACTAATATTGAATACAATGCTTCAAGTTAGCAATTTTGATTTTTGCAACAATTTTTAAAACATAGTTCTATTGGGGAAGTTTATGTGTGTAAGTAGGATGTCTCACAACAGAGCCCTCTCTTGTCACAAAGAGTTTACTTTCATTTATATTATAACATTCCCTCCCTCACATCTGACACCTTCATCATTATTTGTTGTGTCCATTACTCTCACAAACATATGAAAGTCTGGATCATCAGCATTAGCCATAATGGAATAATAATAGATTTAAGAAAAAAAAGTGTAGCAATAAATCACAGCAGATATTTTATAAAATTGTGAACAATCTAATAGATGCAGTAAAAGATTGTAGCGATTGAGTATACATGCCTACTGTTAACAACTGTGTAGTCCACTATCGGAGGTGGGAATCCCTGTCTACATTGTGCATATGTAGGCAAGTGTAAGCGCTCACTACATGTTATCTGCCATTGCAATAAGCTACCACCGCCATTACTTGTAAAACATATTTCAGTATACACAAACAACGAAACTCAAACTGCCTGCAATCTAATGGTTATTTCTTGAATTAATTTTAATATTATTATTTTTATGTAATATCTCATCTATACTGGTTTGAAAAAGAAATATCACTGCATGAAATAACATTCCAAAGGGTTAAATATTTCAGCACAGCTACTACATTAATCAGAAAAGGGAGAAAGTAAAAACAACAGTTAATTTGGTTTTTGAATATTAATGGATGCGACCTCAATCAATTTGTACTCTGTTGTACCAATAGTGAAAGGACTAATTGTCTGAAATATTAAAACTTGTATTTTTAAATAATAAATGTTGGCTTTATCCATTGGTTAACTATTTTGTTCAGTGAACAGATTTTTAGAGTTGAGTACTGTAAGTTAAATTATCTATTTTATTTTTCTAAAATTAAATTGTTGTAATCAAGTTTCACTATATATGTATGTATATATGAGTATATTAGAGGATTTTTATAGGTTTAAAAAAATGTGTAGCTAAAAAGACAATTTATTCTAGTCACATAATAGTTACCTTGCACGTGAACATTTTACCTGTTTATAAACGAATATTTATGACTGAAAGGAAGTTTATTGTATTTGTTTTTATTTTCTATATTATTGTTAAAGCACAGTATTATTTATTTTTGATACATTTTGTTTTATAATTTATTTGTTCATGTTTTCTTAAGCAAAATATAATTGATGTGAGCTTAGATTGATTCTATACACAAAATAAATAATGGCATCAATAAAAGTGTGAAAAGTGTTTATTTTATCCTAAATTTTTTTCATAAAGTATGAAATAACAGACTTGCCAGTTCTCCATATTTAGGACGAAGACTCCATATTTTGAAAATAATCTCTGGCATTCCATATTTGCAGTCAGTTTCTTCGTATTCTAACACAATTTGGCTTCTAATAATAATTATCAGTAGGAAAAAGGTAAAGCATTCTTAGTTTGATGCATTTAGATATTTTTCTCAATAAAATATTTAGTTAATTGTTTTGTTTCTTAAGTTTACTTTGTGTTTATTTTTTCATATTGTAGGCCAGTTATTGTACACAAGAAATAGATGTAGACTCAAAGTCAACCACTTACTGTCGTATGGATTCGTTTGCTGTCATGTCTGTTTGTAAAAGGAGAAAATTGGTAGCCTATTTGTAGCATCTGAATTCGGATTTGTATACAAAAGAATATATAGGAAACCTGCTATATATTTTCAATTGATTACAAAACTGTGTTTTCTAGTTAAAATTTTGGTGTAATGAAAGTTAATTTTTGTGGGATTGTTAATGTCTTGTGTAATGTATTATAATGGCTAAAAGAAAATATGATTGTGTTTAAAAAAATCTTTTGTGGTAGAGTTTCTGTCAATTTTAGTCAAGATAAATGTTAATGTCTTGTGTAATGTATTATAATGGCTAAAAGAAAATATGATTGTGTTTAAAAAAAATCTTTTGTGGTAGAGTTTCTGTCAATTTTAGTCAAGAAAAGACAATATATTTGCATTTTGCAATATTTCTCAGTGTGATTTTACTGTTTCATATGGATCTTGATAGGACATAGTGAAACATATTGATATGGAAAAAGACAAGTCTTGTGTTGATTCCTTCGAGTAAAATACAAAACTTAATTTCATTGTTGTAAAAAAAATAACAATGTTATAAAAAGAGAATGCTACTTTACAAATTTTGTGATCATGCAGGTGTACTTTTTCACAAAATGTTTCCTATTAATGAAATTGCTAAAATACTTTTTAGCAATTGTGCTTGTGCGTTAACAAAAACTTTTGCTATATTTCGGGAAATATTAAAAATGTTGACACAATTTTAACTGTGATTAAAAATATCGTCATTTTATATTTCTACAGACGGTAGGAACTAGGAGGGTGCAAAACTTTATCATATTGTGATTATATATTTAAACACAGAGGACTTGCAAATTAAATATTGTTTTTGTCTGTGCCTTATCTTATACATTACTTAAGAGTTTCTAAACTTCTAAATAAATTTAAAAATGATATGTGGCATTTCGACAACCGGTTTGCGTTTAGCACCAATAATGCTCCAGTAATGACAGGTGCAAAAAGTAGCGTAGTTAAGTCTTTAAAGGATGAAATTGAAAATATAATTGTAATAGGTTATTCATGCCATTTAATAACTTTAACTGCTTATTAGGGAACTGTTGCTTTACCAGTTAACACTTTTATTATATACATTAATGTTCAAACAAGTTCTTAAAAAAAGGAGAGTTTAATTCGTTAAAAAAAATTGCATGTTACTGATGTTAAACAAATTAACATCTTTACAAAACCTTAAAAAAAGCAAAATCTGCATCATCAGTGCAACCTTAGTGAATTTTATAGTTGCAGTATGTGAATATAAATAGATATATATATATATTTTATTTTGTAAATAGACTTTTTTGTTAAAAACTATGTCCATTTAAAACTTGCGAATAGACTATTTAAAAAAAAAAAAAACACTCCTTTAAAATCTAGGTTTCTATAGACAAATTTGTGATCCTAATTTTAATCCTAAAGTTAAGACAATTAAATATCTCGAAAAATACGCATCACATGAAAAATTGTATGATATGAAAAGTTAATATTTTTCCATGGGGACATATGTCTGTGTCATCATTAGCTACCCCTCTTTATGGGTGGACTGGGGGGTATCTTTAAAATTTTAAATTGGAACCCCACTTTTCTTTGTGGATTTTGATAGTACATTAGAAAAGAAGTAACTTTTACTTGAAACTTTTTTCATTTCATGGCAGATGTTGTTGTAATCAGCGAAATTGAATTTTGTCGATTTTTTCAATAGAGAACCGATTTATTCGATTCAACAATACATTTGTGATAGAAATGTACACTTTTCTAGTCTAAAAGCTCTATATCTTATTAAAAATTTGATTTAGTTACACACATTTGAATTTACTGCATAACTTTTACCTTAGGGCATTTTTAAACATCTGATAAATAAATTAATTTTAGCCAGGTTTTTGCATGTCATCACTGGTCTATCAACTCTCATAATCTAGACGACCTTTGTTGCCTGTTAACCAGGTAAGCTGGGTACAGTGTGCAGTTGTTTACAAAAAAGTTTATTTAATTGACTGTTTTATTATCTCCATAGTCGCCGCTCAAGCTACTTCCGAAACTAACCACTGAATCAAATCTAAATGTTTTAGAATTGGTTTGACCTAGTTTCTTTCATGTTTTGTGTTTGGACTCATGTTTGTTACAGTCAACAATAGAAAAGTAATGGATAAATTATGTGTAGAGGAAAAATTTGAAACCATTGTAATTTATGGCATATAGTAAACGTTTTCCTGATAGGCTACGAAATACTGTATATCATGTTTATTTATATAACAATTTATTAGTAAAGGAAGTTTGAAGCCTAAAAAAAAACTCGTAGAGTACCCGTTACAGAGCTGCAGTGGCTTGTTTATAATCTACACGTAAGCACCGGAAAAATATTTCACCCGGCTAGAATTTCTCATACTAGTGTTTGGAAGATCGTGAATTGCCGCAAATATCATCCCTATCATATCTCCATGTATCAAGAATTTCATGAGGATTATTTTAATAATCTATTGGCGTTTTGTAATTGGGCACTCACACAATTACAAAGAGACCCGTAATTCGTTTATCAATTAATTTTCCCTGACGAGTCATTATTTACAAACCACGGACAAGTTAATCATCATCATAACATGCATTATTGGGAGTGTTGAAAAACCAGACTGGTTACGTGAAGTTAAGAGTCAGCATCCTTGGTCTGTTAACGTTTGGTTCAAAATAATAGGGGACAAACTAATAGGTCCCTAATTTATTGAAGGTATATTGAACGGAGAAAAATACCGTAATTTGCTGCAAGACGATCTACAGATTTTTTTGGAAGATGTACCTCTCTCATTGTGCAACAGAACATGAGGTTTCAGCATGATGGTTGTGCTGCACATTACTGTGTAGTAGCTCAAGAAGTGTTAAATAGCGATTTCTGTGATTGCTAGATTGTTAGAGGTGGTCCAGTAAATTGGCCTGCCAGATCACCCGACCTTACATCGCCGGATTTCTTCTTGTCGGGTTACCTTAAGCTCAAAGTTTATTCGGTAGTAACAACTACTCCAGAAAACATGATGGAACATATCAGAAACGCTTGCGGAACATGGTTTTAAAGTGCATACTATCATATGAAGCACGATTAATAAATGTATCAAAATGGATGGTCATCATTTTGAGCATTTATTGTAACGCACAACAATGGTGAGAGGGAAGGGGACTACGTCCACACCATTGTTTCTGGGTTACGCTAAAACTAGTCAATTTATTAACAATTGAAATGTATAAATGTACAAGTAAATTCAAATGTGCAAAAATAAATAAAATTTTTAAACAGAGTATTGAGCTTATAGAATACAGTACATTTCAATCGCAAATATATTGTTACTTAAATCTCTTTTCCATTGCAAAAATCGACAAAATTAAATTGTGCCGATTACAACACCATCTGCCACGATCGAAAACATAATATCAAGTAAAAGTTACTTCTTTTCTAACATACTATCAACATCTGCAAAAAGAGTGGGGGGTTCTAATTTAAAATTTAAATGTTACCCCCACTCCAACCATAAAGAGGCGTGGAGGGGGGGTAATGATAACATAGACATATGTCCCCTTTGGAAATAATAACTATTCATATCATACATTTCCTCCATAATGAAACAGTGTGATGTTTGCTTTAACCCTTTTCTTCTTTTGACATTATTCACAACAGAAGGTTGTAAATGGGAAATTGAACTTAATGCGATACAATTCCAATAAACCCTTAATTTTATTCAAGGGTTTTTCACCTTTGTGGAAAAGCTTGATAAATTATTTATTGACCTCCTTATTCTGCCAAACACCACAATGCCTCAAGAATAAAATACTGTCTTTAGTATTTATTCTTAGATGTTAGGAATTACTTTAAAATTCCTTTATTACTTTTATTGTTTAATCAAAACTAGCTCTTTTTTCTCTTATTATTTTAACTTTAAAACTCACTCTCAGAGAGTGTCATTTTGCAGAATCTATTTAAAATTGTGAAAATATGAGAGCACAAATTATTTTAAAAATAGGGTTAGTTTAAACTCCACACAACAAAATGTTATCCAGAAATAAAATTTATATTTTAATTAAAATTTCCTTTTCTAATTCTATATATTATTCAAGATTTCAAATTATAAATTTTCTTAACATTAAAACATATTAAAAAAATTCCACATAAATATCAATGACTATTATTTCTCTAATTATTATTAAAATGAATATATCTTTACTAAATATTAAAATCAAACTTACAACACATTGACTCTAAAAAGTAATATATAAAATAAAAAAGAATTCATATTTGATAATTTTCCCCAGAAAGTTTTAAAATTTATTTTTTATCTCAAAGCAAATATTTATTCAAGATCGTAACTGTGGTACCTTGTAAACATATTTATAGCTGTTTTTGGCCCCTGTTTGGCAAGACTGTTTACAGTTGTTCTGCTGAAGGTTGAAGTCTAGTTGATGTCAGCTAGCAGTCGTCAGTTACGTTGAAATCGGTTGTGCTGTTGTAAAGTTGAATGATTACAGATTGAAGATCTTGTAGTTGAATAGTTTAAAGATGAAGTCCAAGTTTGAATCAGTGTGGCTGTTTGTTGTATCTTACTATACCATTTGAAATGCCAGGTCGCTTCCAATAAAACTATCAGTATAGTGCTGATCACATAAAGATGATTGCCGATGACTCTCCTTCTGGTGCTGGTTAGAGATGTTCTCCTACTAGGAGCTTGATAACGGGTTGTTCTCCTACTAGGAGCTGGATCAAGAGTGAAGAAAAATTCTTTTGAAATAGACCTCCAAAACTTATTCCCTGTTCCACTGGTACCAATTTCTATGAACATTTCTCTTTGATTTATGACGTTTAAAGTTGATTAATTTGGATTATTTCTTCAAGATTTCACTTTAGTTAGTTATAACCCTTATGGTTATTTTAATGTTTGTTTTACTTTAATTAGTTATTGATTAACTAATTATTATTTAGTTTATTTGTACATGGGTTGACAGCACTGCTTTTGCAAAATCCAAACACTTGGCTCCACTCGTATTGTGTGGTAGGGGTTGATTCCTGTAATGTCTGATTTTCTGGAATTTAATTTGTAAACTTTCTTGAAAATTCCCATATCTTTGGTTCTAACAGGAATTCTGGAAATCTGTAAATGTCATTTTGTTCCTCTTGACTTCTGGATTCCATACAACTTTGATTTAAAGTTGTAGGATGATAACTTTCTAAGTTGTACAGTTTTTCGTGATTTTTCTTTGACCAACTTTTGATCGGTTCGGAATTTCTTAATTCTTCTTTTTGGTTTTTGTAGCCTCTGCCTTAGAAATGAAGGAATTCTTTACGTTTTTCATTAATTTTCATTTTCTGATGTTATTCAGTGCAATGTTATTCATTACCTCATTTTCATCATTTTCTCGCATGTTATTTTTATTAGTTTCATTACTATTTCTATTGAATTTTAGGAAAGAAACGATCCGCTTATGATAACTAAAGTAACTAATAAATATTTATAATTGGAAATTCTCCAAAAATCTCATGAATACAGCATCAATCGTTGTTCCATACATCGTTGTGCTCTGATTTCTATCATTGGACATGTTTAAGTCTAGCTTTTGTTTGAGAAAATCGATCAGTGGTTGTGTCTTTTCGTCGGCAAAATTAATATTGAAATCGCCACTGATTGTCATTGGAATTTCATAAAAGTTTTTTCCAAGCAACACAGAACTGTCTAGTATATATTAATAAATTTTGATGAAAACATTTAATGATCTCCTGAATATTTTTGCCTGGAGAAATATAAACAGCAACAATTATGATAACCTGTCCAGTTTCTGTTACACATCTACTTAAACAAATTTCTCCGATTTTCGACTGGAACACTCCAAGGCCAGCTGATTTGTTTGAATATATATCCATATGTGAGGTTACTATATTCGTATTATCACCTGCATTATGATAAATTGCTACTCCACCGGCAGAAACCCCAGGTCGTATATACTTTGTAACACAATAGAAATCCGGAATATCTGTGATCTCTCCATCTTTCATATGTGTTTCCGAAAGAATAATAATTACATTTGATTTTTTTAAAATACTGTCATTGAGATCGAGTGCGTGTGCAATGATGCTTTGACAATTGATGAAAAAAAGTTATTCTTGTTTTTTGCAAATAAAGTCAGACAAAACTTCACTAATTGTTGTAAATTTCCCTCCCCCCCGATCCACCCCAAGCTCCCTCTTAGCTTCTCCAACCCGAGCTCTCTCCCCGCTCTGTGCTCTATGAGACCGAGAGAGAGAGAGAGAGAGACCAGAAGCGTATGCGCACGCACCGTCGCTTGTATAGATGATTCTAGATATATAGATATATGCCCAAATGGTAGGGTACAGTAGGTTACGTGACGCGAGTTTACACTTTTTCCCCCATGCCAAAAGTGCCCAACGGGCCAAAAGAAGTTATCACTTCAAAAATTCAAACGGCAAAAAATATTAATCGAAAATTGAATTTAATTACTTTAAACTAACAGTTGTTATGGAGGAAATTCATTTATAAAGATAAAATATATCACATTTTATATTGTGTTTTATATGTAACCAGAATTTATCATATATTATAAACATCTTTAGGTGTAAACTTATGTTAAATTATATTATTCTCTTTACAATGGTTCTCAAAATAAGGTCAACATGATTAATATTCTCGCGGTGGTAAAACTATTTTATGGTCGATGTTAAGAGTTTTACATAAACTTAACTACCCACATCACTTAATAGATTTCCCTTATCTTCATTGTAAGTATGGTTGATGAAAAATGTAAACTGAATTGTGGTTTTATCTACACAATATCCATTCTTACCATATTCACAAAGTAAATAGAAAATTATTTCACCTCATTGTGTGGTACACTTTAAAGATTTATTATTCAGTTTATTAAATATCCCTCCTTCTCATCTTTCTTATCAGGTCTTTCTTGATCAACTCTTGTTATTTTCTGACAGTGATACTAGAGTATTCGAGCACTAGGGATCTTTATTTTATATTCTTTTCTTCCTTTTTTTAAAATAAGTTGATGATTCCTGAGTGGTTTTTCACCTTTAAACAAGATATAAAAATTAAATAAACATGATATGCTGCTAAGAAATTACTTAAACTATTTTAACTTGTATAAATAATATTTAAAATAAATTTTAGTTTATGAAAACAGTGTGCCATAAATTCAATATGTGTCATTTAATTATATTTTTTAATTTTATTTTCTAAGATATATGCATTATTTTTTTAATGTTATGACCATGATGTTTTTTGCCTTTAAACAACAACAAAAAAGGAAAAGTTATGAGATTGGGTCAGACAATTCATATAACAAAATCATGAGGATATCTCTGAGCATATACGTACTCTCTTATTTAGAATTATCAGTAAGTCATCTGTCACTAGGTTCCACAGAACAGGCAAAAGAAGGTCGCCTTGTACCCTCTTTGTATTGCAACCTAACCCAGTGTCTTACCTAAGCCTGTGCATGTCTGCTGCTTAGCATATTATTGATCCATTTCTGCATATTATAGTTTGCTCAGCACCTCTGTATACAAGCTTTGACAGTATTGAGTTAGTGCTCATGTTATCAAAAGCCCTTTCTAATCCAAAGAGAGTGCCAACATGAATTCTTTGTATGAGATTGTTTGTTCAGTCTTGTTAACAAAAGTGTGTAGCAATAATTCTCCAGATTTCCTGCATCTGTAGACCTTCCAAAACCCTATCTCTTATCTTATATTAAGCTTATCTAGAATTTTCTCCATTACATTTTAAGGAGAAAAGATGTAAGACTTATCAGTCGATAGGCTTGTGCCACTTCATAAGATAGTCTTCCCAGTTTTGGAATAACCACCACCATTGAAGTTTTCCCCAGGAGCTAATCTTAACTATATATCTGCTCAAACCTAAGCTCAAAGAGGTAAACACCGTAATACCTGCTTGGATGTTTACAGACAGCATTTTAGAAGGATGAAGGAGTTTCAGTAAATCCTTTAAAAATTGCCATTGTACCGTTTACCAAAGACGGGAATGTGGAGTATATTGAAGGACCAGTCCTCATTTTTTTGACACACAGTTTTTGACTACCCAGTTGTAAACAGAAAATGATTTGGATCCTAGATACTCTAATAGGTCATCATCCAAAGTATCTCACAGTTTTCCAAAAAGCTGAGACTAGATTGATAAGGAAAGTTCAGTGAATGAGGGTACACAATAAGTTATATAGCTGAGATGCATATTTAGTGGTTTTTTAATATATCTTAGGACTTTTGTTTTGTTCATTTTTTTTAATAACTTCAAATTTGGTGGTAGCTCCAATAAGAAATACACAAAAATCAACTTAAACGATTATGCTCAAACAATGTTACCACATAAGGCGATGATGAAGACAATGCAGTACTGGATTCTTTGGTCTAGTAACAACTGTCTGAGCCTTTTACTTATTTACATTCACACAGACATAGATACACACACACACACACACACACACACACACACATTCACACACACACACACACACTTACACACGCACTCACTCACTCACTCACTCACTCACTCACTCAGTCACTCACTTACTCACTCACTCACTCATTCACTCACTTCCTAACTCCCTAAACTCACCAACACCCTAACTTACTAACTCACTAACTCATTCAGTCAGTCAGTCACTCACTTACTCAGTTAGTCATTCACTCACTCACTCACACTCACACACCAACAATATCTACACAAATACTATTCTTATAATATTCTCTTACTTGAATCTCTGTTACTGTCCAGGCACCCGAGTTCTTTTAAGACCTGAACTCAATGAACTATTCACACCGACCTATCATCACAACGTGTTAGGAAATTCTGAGCAGAGCAAAAAGCATGTGAAGCTATTTGTTACTGATAATAGTTAAACATCACAAGTATTACCTGAAATTACTCTAACACTAGTAGTAATGAATTTTGCTGTACCATCGACAAGCAATGATATATCCATAAGTTCTTATTATAACTTACTACTTCTCATATATTATACATTTGTTTCAACACAAATAAAAGTACTCCTAACCAGTGAAATAAATGGTTATGAACACTGCACAATGTAATATATGGTAACAATACTACTAAATTCGGGTTCATTAAATAAAACACATGACATTGTATTAGATTATAGCTACGACTGCGTGTTACAGGTAGGAAGGTGAGTTCAAGACTGGCTTGAATATGTGGCCAAGGAAAGCGTCAGTAATAAGGGCTGGCGGGAAAAAGGTACTGGATTGCAGCCAATAGCATTTATTAATTTGTCGTATGACATATCGAACCATATGACGTCACACATCATTCGATGTCACGCGATACTCCCACTCTTGTACAATTGTATACATCACACACTTTCTCACTTACCAACCCCCAAATCTAAATAGAATCTTCTTGTTTACCAAAAATTTCAACTCGGTAGTTATCAATCAAAAATTAAAAACGAACCATCGACTCATTTTGGACTATTTTTTTAAAAATAAGGCCCTAATCTTGTGTCATAAACAAGTCCACAGCGTAAGCATTATTTCATTAATTCGAGCTGTTAATGAACATTCATTTATGTTTCTTACCAATTATTCCTGAACCGCGATTTTACATATGTCATTAATCCTTATATTTCACTAAAGGATGTTTAAACGAAATTAGTAAGAATCTATTTTAAGAAATTACATATTTTATAACAGCCACATGGCCTGTTCCCTCCTCCATAATAACTCGGAAATCAGCATTTTTTGGACAGATGCTGATCAAAACGTTTTATTTGGGTCCTTTGAAGGTACACAAGGGTAAAATTTGATCAAAATTGTTCTGTCTTATAAGTTCCTCCAAATGTTGAAAGTCTCGAGATATGACCAAAATATGCTCACATTTTATTTAAATTGTTCTAACTGTTTGGGTTGTAGAACACTGCACATAAAACAGGCGCACATAATTCTAAAACCCACTTTTTTTCTCTCTGAGGACCTCAAAGCAGATAAAACAGTAAAAACTTTGATGTCAATTGTTTGACCCATCACATTTTACACCACGTATAAATTAATCGACATATAATGACATAATTTTAAAACTATTTAAAAAAGGAATTATTTCTTTACTACCCACTTTCAACTCAATAAAAACTTCAACTTCCTTAATTATATCTGAAGTTACCAAGTAATATAAAGCAAAATAAAACTACAGGAATTTTAATTTTATAGAAATAACTACATACAGTATTCTGTTCCTATGAATTAGAATTTCGTTTTTGTTTGAAGAAGTTGTATGATAAAGTAATGTGTTTTACACCAGAGAATTAACTTGCGAATTATACAAATAGTTTATTATTTTAATTCTGTTACAAGGTTCTTACACTGAGGTTTTAAAAGAATAGACAATTTACTTTCCCACATAATATATCGTGTAGTATAGAGTTTAGGCGATAAGTTAAAAAATCAATATAAAAATACCCAACAAAATTTGGGGACCACAATTTTGTAATGGAGTGGTGGTCACAGGAAATAGCGTTGGATTGGAGCTATTCCATAAGGGGTAAGCCTTCTGCTTATCCTGGCTTGTAATGTGGATACGAGGAACGGTTTCATCGACAGGTGTATTGTTGGTAGTTGATGTGTCTTTGCTGTATGTTATTGTAGACCTGCGAGTTGATGGTGTGGTTTTGGGGAATTTCATTTGTTGGGAGGAATATCAATACTTAATACCCAAGGGTATGCTTTAACCTATGGTCAACTTAACCTAAGAAGAGATGGTTGGCCTTACCCTTTGAGTTCATAAATCGTTCATTCCCGTCAGACCAACCACCGCTCTAGATAACCAGCTTTAATGAGTTAATATAATAAGCTAATTTGAGAACCTACATTTAACTATAAAAGTAACTGCACACAATGCGAATGTGTTGAAGGTGGTCTTAAAGCTCATAACCTATTACGACACACCTTTCTAAATATAATTATAACTACCGGAGTCCGAGATATTAATAGGCCTTCCTGAAAATGGCTACTGGTACCAGAAACTTAGCCCAACATGTTGATTTGTATTTACAAAATAAAATGAACTAAATAAATTGGTAGGAATTCATTATGAGTACTCTCAACTTGATTGTCACTTCTACTCTCCGCTTTGGTTGACAAGCCCCACCTACACATTGTATTGTTCAACCTAACTCAGGTCTACACCATAGAGATTAAGTGAAAGCCCATGCTACAAGTTGGTGTATTGTAACCATGATTAGTAATTGAGGTTATTCTCAAACCTGGACTGGAACCAAGGGGACCTAAACCAGTACCGGCAATGACTACATAAATACTATAAGACACGACATGGCCATGTTAAATATTCTACGCTTATTCTTGAGTTGACCAATACCCGCTAGGGTGTGGAGCTGTCGCTCTGCTAGAGAATCTGAAGTTGATGTGGGGGGGGGGGGTGGAAGTAGGTGGCTCTACGGTCAAACAATGTTTCAGGCGGGTAAGAGAAAACGCACTGATGCCACATATGGGCCCAGAGATCCGAGGGAAGTTCGAGAATCGCTTATCTCAGCGCACGAACTGACAACACTGACTATGCTGACGGAATTAAGTGAGAAGGTTTGTGAGAGAGAGGTCAACAGTTGTACAGTCTCAACCAAGTGGGATGCGTACAGTCAAGCACCTGCTGCTAGCGCTTTCTGATAGCTGTGTGTCAAACTTGTGACGAACAGCACCCGTAAAGCGTAGACTATTTCCCTATCCTATGTCGTGTCTTATAGTATTTATGTAGTCATTGGTACCGGTAACTCTAAAGCATCACATGATTGGCATAATCTAGGGACTCCTAGATCAATGGACAGTGATAACTCTAGTGTATTGCCTACAGCAAGTCCGTACAACGGTGTTCAATTACACGCATCTTCCTCATCTCTTATGTTACTGAAAATGTAACAATTATTTTTTCATAAACACAGCTACTCATTTTACATGCAAAATAATAACATTTAGCATTCGAGGTATCTCTTTTTGAGGGGAGGGGGAGGAAGGTAGGGGTGGTAGATTGTGATGATACTTGAGATGACGCTTCGGTGTTGCCAAATTGGGGAGTGGAGAATCCAGAGACAAGATGGAGGCGATAGATTGTTACGTTAGACAACATGGCGCAGGGGAGGACGAAAGTAGTAAAGTGTATTAATAAAGTATAGAAATGGTGGAGCCAGGTTACGTGAGGGTTGAAAGTTCATTTTATGCTTAACAATCTGAACCTCTACACTCGTAAGTAAACACACATCTGTTTTACTTTTTTACATATACGGTGTACAAGATAAAGTTTTGTGATGGGTAAAATAAATCGATGTTGAGTTTTATAGATATATCGGTTTTGAGGTCCCCTCAATCGAAAAAATAGTTTTTGTAATGATGTCTGTTTGTCGTCTCTCTCTACAGCTAAAATAATCTTAATGAAATTTGCTATGTGAACATATTTACACACTCTTTTTAAATTATTTTTAGTTAGTTGCAATAAGAGAAAAACGCAAAATAATAATTTTCTCAAATTCGGCTCTAAAATGAATAGTTTGTGATTAGTACTCTATAGATTTTAATAACTACGTTTTATTAATATCTAAGAAGTAGAAATCGTGTTTTATATTTATCTATTTATGATACACTATGTCATGTAGTTAAATACAATTAAAGTAGATTTATAAACAAAAAACAGGCATTGTATTAATCAAATACCTGATACAGTGAAAGTATATTGTGTTACAGACATTTATCTTTCTTATCTCAGAGAATAACCGCCCCCTGGTGGGTCGTAGTGAGAAAATATTGTGCCAAGAAAAATGAACACTGTTGGACTCTGTGTTTTTTGAAAACATTTTTCATGAAAAAGAAGATACCTAAAATGTGAAACAATTTATAACCGCGTTTTCATCCAAATATTCCTGAAACAATGAGAAATATTTAGACAATAAACGGTTCAGAAACATTTTCCACACACATATTTACGATCTAAATACTAACTAAACAAAACTATTAGTCCTAAAAATATTATTTCGATAGCAGTCAGTATAAAAGTGAAGTGGTAAAATTGATGAATATATTGATTTAATTTGAAGTTTAAAGGGCCTTTTTTAAACCTTCTCTGGCACCTTTACCGATGGCCTATTGTGAAACTAAAGCCTCGTCATTCTAGTTTAGCAGATGGGTTTTTCTTACGAATTTGAGTAATCCGCTAACTAGCTCGTCTAATAGTAGTTCCCCAGGAATTATAACCCAAAAACTTTTGCCTCTTATTGAAGTTGTACAATATACGCAGTTCTTGAAAAATATTTGTGTATGTAAATTTGCTTCGATTGTGTCTAAAACGTGTATTCATATCCTTGTCTGTGTGTTAACAGCCCTCAATAAAATCACTGGTTGACTGGAGGTAAATGGCGTGGAGTTAATTTACCATTTAATCATCGTGGAGGGTGCTGACGTAATCAAGACTAGATAAACCTTAAATGTGGTTTACACACTAGGCATGGAGTAAAGACAAAAAATCAGGTACATAAAAGTATAATAAAATAAAAACATTTGGGTACTACAATTTTGTAATTGAGTGGCGATAATAGTCAACAACGTTGGATTTGAGGTATTTTTACAAGTGGTAAGCCTTCCGGTTATAGTGTGGGTATGAAGATTGGTTTCACCGTTTCACCGTTTCACCTGACGGTTCTATCCCCGTGAAAACACAGAGGACAAGTTTTAACATTCAATCCAACTCGGCATTAGTTCAAAAGCACCCAAATAGCATCAACGGTCTGAGTTGAGTTTGGAGTTAATTTAAAAAAATGATAGAATTGGACTAAATTTTAGTCGAACTTTGATTACAATGTTGATTTATGTGTGGGTAAACGTGTTTACTGAATGTCCGTTGAACAATTTCATTAGGTAGGCTACATTCTACAGAAGAATCTAAAATACTCTCCTACAGTAGACAGTTAATGATCCTCTATCGTTGGGGCAAGATATGGGAGTGGAGGAGGAGATGAGAGATCGATAGTTGGTAGTTTGTGTTGTTAGCGTTGAAACCAACGGTCACATGAGCGTCCAAAAGTTTGTTGCTACACTGCCAGTACTTCTACTCACAAGCAAACATTTATAATCTGTTTTACTTTTTCAAATATACTTAGTGTAAAGATGGGTTAGAAAATCGAGTTCAATTTTGTTACGTATATATCGCTGTTGATGTCACCATAGTTCAAAAATTATTTTAAATAATAATGTATGCGAATTAGTTATAATTTAATCGAGGTCCAAATACTTACAACACCTACGGGTAACTGAAATATCAAGTTATTCTCCTTAACTGGTGCATAGACGCCACAATTGATGCTACTATCGCTCCACCAGCGGAAGTGAGAAATCGGGGAGTTTTTTCTTCTCGATACTGTTTATTAAGATATAGACTATTCAAGTATTAAATTTGATTATAAGGGATATAAACTTCAAGTTAAATTTATTTATGACTTACTGTTTATATTTAAAGTGAAACATTTAGAAATATTTATTTGTGCATAAACTGTACTATACTAAAGTTGTCAGTGAAATAAGTCTAAATCCACATCTTGTTACCGATTGGTCTTAAACATAGTTGCATCCATTTGACTTTTGTACTTTCTACACTGAAACGTGTTACAAAATCTGTAGGCCTATATTTAAAACATATAATATTTTCCCCTTTCTAATACGCCATCGGCTTCCACTTGACCAATTTTATAATTTTTAAACAATGATTACAGCTTCTTAATACACAGATGTGTCTTTACGCATTATTTTATTTCAAAACAAAATTAGAATTCAGTGCTTAAAAAAACTCATTTTAAGTGAGCTTCAAACAAATTAAGTTATAAACAGAATATTAGTATATATCTTTATTTTTTTTCAAAAATAATTGGTACAATAATTTAATTAGTACTGTACCCTCATATTTCGCCAAAATTGGGTTTAAATTTATAACTATTTTCTTTTTTAAATTATAGCGTACAATAAACACAATTTTATTTCTTTAAAATTCGTGTATAGACAAAGAAATATTATAGAGTAAGAAACCTTTATTTGTAATTTGTTAGAGTTGCTATAAAACATTTTAAATGGCCACCACTTAAAAAGCATTAAAGGAACTGCTTCTCCAGGAAGAGAATGGCGGCCACTTCGAACACCTGTTTTAATAACCTTAACTAGTAAAAATTTGGTTTAATTTTAAGTTACACAAAAATTAAATCTCGTTTAATTCTAAAGGAATTATTTATTTTATTTTGTTCTGTTAAAAAAAACAAATAAATCATAGTCAATTATGATAATGAAAGTCTTAACTTACTTGAAAGACCCGGTGTGTACGTTTTGTTTCCAACATAACCTTTCTATCTCTCACCTTGAATGTACCCTTCTTCACAATGTAATCTCAGAAATACATAATTTTATTTCATTAGAATGCAAAACACTACTTTAAATATAAATCGGGTTTGTAAGATATATATAATGGAAACGTGAGTCTCTCCTTTGATTTGAAATATTTTACAATTTAAATGAATATTTTTGTATTCAAGGAATGTATTTTTAGGTTCGTGGAATGAAACTTGCTTAAGGTGAAGCTGAGGGACTCATGAAGTTTACTTTCAAAAGAGATGTATTTTATTAGTGTAATTTTATTAATATTTAATAGGAGTTTTTATCGAAAAATATTAGTAGGGAATTTTTTGCTGTTTCAACATTATTCTCTGTATTGTTGCTTAGACGAGCAAATGTTAAATGTACAAGAAATAAATCTGTAAATACCAATATAACCGTTATTCATACACAGCTTATCACAATGCAATAAAGTACAAATTATGTTTTTTACTATTATTATTATATTGTGCTCCTTTATTTCAATAAAATTGAAAAGTACATATTTTTCGATAAAGATATACGATAGTGTTGTTTATTCACACTTATTAGTCATCATACTGTCATTCATTTTGTAACAAACATTGTTGATTTTGGATTCTATTAAAGTAAATTATACATTGTTTGGTCTTATTTTTCTTGTAATTAAGTGTAGAATAAAAAGATATTACAGTTTTTGTTTTAAAATATTAAATAAAATAAATGAAAGTTTTATTTCTTACAACTGCAGAATCTGGAGTATTTAAGAAATTGATTTTAGATGGAATGTCTCTCATATCACAAATGGTAGTCGAACCAAAATGATTGTTTAATGAAAAACTTAGTGTTCTGCTTTAAAATGACACCTCAATAGATTATGTTATTTATCATAATAAAATTCCACGTGTTTTTAAAGTTCTAACTTAATTTTTGTAACACCCTATAAATATAAATATAAATAAAATTTACAATGATGTTATATAAACTCAAACTTAGATTGTATTTCGTTGGAAGCGAATACAACGCACCCTGGTGAGTTAAAACGGATATTAGTATGCAAGTAACATGTTATACAATATATTGTATTAGACCTTCCTATTTAGCAAAACATACCACATGCTGTGCGAAATGCTTGGGTTTACACCGTCACAAGTTGTGTTAGAGACAATTTAAAAATACAGAATTAAATATAAGAATATAAATTCACATTTTTACCCACAAGAAATAACAAATAGTACGTTCATGTCATATGAAAAAGTTCAACATTTTCATTTCAAAATTAGAGAAAATTACAAAGTATAGTAAGTCCTGGTGACCAATTACAAAATGGTCATGGGTGTGAGACTTGTAAAAACCATATTTTATTAAAATCGTTCTTTCGTTTGGGCGTCCACTGCGCGAATGACAAACTTTCGAAAGACAACACCCAAAAACGTAGTTTTGTGGGACTGCCGGCAGTATTAAGAAATGTAGTAAATTTGGACTATAAGTGATTTTTATAATAAACTATCCACAGTAGTGAAATGAACTATTGGTGGAGTAAAAGAAAAGTCTGTCATTATTGATTGGTGTTTATTACTTTCCGTTTGGGTTCTTAGATGCAAAAATTTGAAATATCGTAATTTTGAGATAATCGTAATTTTTAGTTTTTTTTGTGGATGCTACCCCAAAATTTTGGGTTGTCGCAAAATGGAGAAAAGAAAAGAAAATGGAAAAAAAATAGATGCTATGTATTTGCCTCTATAATAATAATAATGTAAGAAACTTTTAAATTATTAATTTTATAATTATAAATACGTCATTAAATCTTCTCTGAAATGTCACTTATTACACAGGCTTGCCAACATGATGTATTAATATTTACTCTACCCCCCTCTCAATGTATTTATTTGGCTTTTAGTCAGGTTTGGCAGATGTCTGTCTGTCTGTCTTCAAAGTGAGAGTGTTTTAGTTAGGACGTATAAATGATAAACAGAAAGTCCGACAGCTATTTCAGTTGAAGGCTTTGTTTGGTGTTGCCGTGGTAACCGCATAAAAGACGTCATAAACTCAACCATCCGAATACAGATGTGATAATGGTACACAAACTTTGTCAGACAAAGTTAGCATTATGACAAATTTATAAAATAGTTTACAAGTGTTAAAAAATTATAACAATTGTTAAAATATGTTGTATAAAAATCTGTGATGAGTAGAAAACTTTCCGAAATTTTTATGTATGGGTTGAAAAATCGATGTAGAGTTTTTTATTTCATAATAATATTTGTTAAAAATCCATTATTGAGGGAAGAAAATAAACACAAAATTATGATTTTCGAAATTATGAATAACGATTTTAAATAAGTTTAGCCAAGTCTTAAAAGACTCTGTAGCGACACGCTACCCCTTTGCATCGTTACGCTAAATAAATGATACAGAGAGAGAGAAAGAGAGAGAGAGAGAGAGAGAGAGAGAGAGAGAGAGAGAGAGAGAGAGAGAGAGAGAGAGAGAGAGAGAGATTGGACTGACCCCTCATTTGCTTAAAAATCATTCTGTTTTACAGAGTCGTCTACAACACTCCTCCCTCTCTCTCTTGCTGCTACCTAAATTCTCTCGTTTTCTCTATTGTGCCCTAACTGTCTTTCATTCCGTAGTCTGTCGCTGATTCCGGTAGCAAGGACACTTCGTTTATTGTCTGAAGACTGATCCCTCCAGGACGAACGTCCAATCCTCCGAGTGGTTTGTCGGCTGATCTCAACAACGTTGTATCTCATTCGTTGTCTGAAAACTGATCCCTCCAGGACGAAGGTTCCAACCTCCGAGTGGTTTGTCGGCTGATCTCAACAACGTTGTATCTCATTCGTTGTCTGAAAACTGATCCCTCCAGGACGAAGGTTCCAACCTCCGAGTGGTTTGTCGGCTGATCTCAACAACGTTGTATCTCATTCGTTGTCTGAAAACTGATCCCTCCATAACGAAGGTTCCAACCTCCGAGTGGTCTGTCGGCTAATCCCGACAACACTCTATCTCATTCGTTGTCTGAGGGCTCATCCCCTCGGGACGAACTCCTACCACGACATTTGCTACTGACTAAGCATATTGTCGAAGGCATTCTGATACCTAAACGACAGTACCTCTGTCCTCAGTCTAAACCAAAATCCAGCACCGACAGACCTAAATAAAACACTTTGGTTGTAATGCTGGTACTTGAGTTATCGTTTAAAAATAAAATCGGCCTCGGGACTTACATACTGTGTACGGAATTCATAATTTGTCAGGTAGTCTCGGGTTAGATCACTCTCTTTTTTGTCTCCTATCCGGTTTCTATTGATCAGCTCGTGTTCTCTTCCGATCCTGACAATATTAAATCGCCGAGTCTTAAGGGGATTTATTTTATTAATTAAAAAAAAAAAAAAAAAAAAAAAAAGCAGAAAAAGATACGAGTATGTCAGTTCTCAGGTTTCCTGAGTCCACAAATTGTTTTTTATATAAATATTGTCTGTGAAAGGATTTTATGAAATCTGTTTGTTGTTTATTATGTGTAATATTAATAAAAGCGTACTCTATCAGAATTCAAACAGTAAGAATACAGCATGAAATTAAAGGCAACCTCTTATTGATATTTGCAATAATTTATATAACAGCTGTTATATTGAATTGTACTAGAATAGGAATCTTTCTACTCAAATATGTTAAAAATGTAACTATTTCTAAGTGTCCTGGTAGCTCAGTGATTAGTCACAAGGTTTATTCTGTGCAGTTTGGTTCTTTACAATCAATGGTATGGTGGAGGGAGTGCCCACTATAAATAAACGGTGGTTGGATTGAGTAGAAGTTGACGGGGTTAGTCAGTATCCATCTTCATAAACAAAGCAATTTTGTAAATTTTATTTTTGTGAATGTAGTACAAAAAAAAATCCATGCATTATGGATTGATCGCTTGTCAATGTTCTACGTAAAATAAACCATTAAAAAGCATGAAGATTCTTTCATAAAACATATACTTACAAATTAAAAAAAATATAACGTGATCTCTTTGTGAATGGCCAGTGAAGAGTTTATAGTGTGTACATGTAATATAAAAGAAAATATTTGTTTAAATATTGAGTATAAATAGTACAATATTATAACTAAAAAACTCCAATTAAATATTTACAAATATATGCAATAAAAATGCAGTAAACTTCAAGAGTCCCCCAACTTTACCTTAAGCAAGTTTCATTCCACGAACCCAAAAATACATTTCTTGAATACAAACGTATTAATTTAAGTTCTAAATTATTAAAAATCAAAGGAGAGACTCACGTTTAAATTATATATATCTTACAAACCCGATTTATATTTAAAGTAGCGTGTTGCATTCTAATGAAATGAAATAATATGTATTTCTGAGATTACATTGTGGAGAAGGGTAAGTTCAACGTGAGAGGTAGAAAGGTTGTGCTAAAACAAAAGATATATGTTAATAAATTAGGTTTTACATTAAAATATATACACAATGCAGAGAAAATATTATGAAGCGTCTTAAATCTATTTTAAAATGTTCACCTATGATAGTCTTGACTTTTAAATTGTTGTAATAAATTTGTAGTAGATTTGATTATATACAGGATGTTCATAATTTGGCTAAACTTCGGGATGTGAGAGGCGTATTGAAAAGAAATAAAAAAGTTTACATATTCATATATTCTAAAACGCTTCTTTTTTCTTTGTCCGCCATTTTGTATATCAAAATTTTAAATATCCACAAATTTTAAAGCTGTTAAGTAAAAAAACTAATATTTTATGTGTAATTTGCTATTGATCTCCCTATTTATTGTGGAGTTGTCTTGTTATTGAGAAAACAAAAAATTGCGGACAGACGAAAAAGGAAGCATATTGTGAAAATTGTTTATTTAAACCTATTTGTTTCCTTTAATATCACTTCCCAAAGTTTGTTAACAAATTTAGGAACTCTTTGTATTTAACTGGATATTTAGATGGGTATCCTGTTTTTTTTACGGCAAAACACGACAGTAGGTTTACGTATTTAATAATCCCCGAGTATTCCTAATTAAATGCTACACATTAGGAATCTCAAAATTCGTTTTGGGTCTGTTCAAGAAGAGTACCGCCATTAAAACAATGGCACCCAGAAGGTTTAACCTAACCTAACTTAATTACATACTGCACATAAATGGATGCACGTAAATGGTTGCAGACTACTTCTCTCGGTCCATAAACGAATTTAAAAGGAATGTCAAAATTCGATTTGGGTCTGTTCAAGAAGAGAACCGCCATTAAAACAATGACATTCAGAAGGTTTTAACCTAACCTAACCTAACCTAATTACATAGTGCACATAAATAGATGCACGTAAATGGTTTCAGACTACTTCTATCGGTCCATAAACGAATTTAAAAGAAATTTTAAAATTCGTTTTCGATCTGTTCAAGTAAAGAACCGCCACTAAAACAATGGCACCCAGAAAGTTTAACCTAACCTAACCTAATTACATACTGCACATAAATGGATGCACGTAAATGGTTTCAGATTACTTCTTTCGGTCCATAAACGAATTTAAAAGAAATTTTAAAATTCGTTTTCGATCTGTTCAAGAAAAGAACCGCCACTAAAACAATAGCACCCAGAAGGTTTAACCTAACTTAACCTATCCTAACCAACTTTAAACATACAATAAATACACACTTTATTGTTCTGGAGTCTAATATAAATTGATGTCCTTCCAGATGGTGGTAAATAGATCTTCATCCTTGTTCCTACGGGGCCACATGAATTCACATAAATAGGAATCTAGCAAATATTGACTGGTTCCACATTCGTTCTCCTCCTGGTAAAGTACTGTCCTTATACACGCCATCAAATTTTCAGCTGTTCTGTCAGGTAAGGTTCTGCCTGTTCTATTTATGTCAATAAAAAATTGTTTACGAGGGACAATCCTCTTCTTGAACAGATCCTTTGTTTTCAATTAATAAAAACATATTTCTAGAAATGGGAAAAAACTTTCCTAGATATCGTCAAAATAAGTCACGTATTAAATTGTACAGTACTAAAATCGGTCCAAACCGGACTGACGGACGGACGACAGAGGTTCTAGGTTACTAAGGTTATGTGAAACGACTTCTTTACGTAATCAGCTACTGATAATGTCCTGCATTCGAAACGCGTCGCAGAAGTAATGACATGGCTAGTAGTGATAGAAAAATGTACTGAAATTAATTATTTACGTCCTTGCAGAAATATCCACTACCCTAATAATGTCTCATTGTGCAATTTAGAATTGTCTGTTATATATCTTGTGATATGGTGCACAGCATGTGGTATGTTTTATAAGATAGGATCTTACTAACAATATATTGTAGAACATGTTACTTGCATACTGATGTCAGCGTGGTTGCCGTTTAGTTCCAGCAAAATTGAATGTAAGTTAGAAACTATATCATTCTAACTGTAAAATATTACACTTTTAAAGACACATTACTTCAAAATATACATATTTTATGTATTGTAGTAATATATAAATAATTAATTATAAATTGAATTAAATTTATTTGATGAGTATATTTCTTTCAAGCAAGTTAACTTTGTTGTGGTCAACGAATTAATGAAAGAGAATGGTAGTTTTACGTACTCAGTACGAAGTTTGGTAATTGCAAAAATATTGACCTGAGTTTTTTGACTGATCTTATTTATTTTTTTGTGGCCGCTATTGTGTTTACTGAAAAACGTAGATGTGCTTCCGCTAAGGTACAAACGCTCAAGAAAGACAGCCGGCAAGCTTTAGTATATTAAAGTTTTGTCAATTAGTACTTTTGACTAAAGGATTCGAAAATTATGCCTCGGAAGCGAGAGGACTTTTTTAATCACTTGAGAGTAGTTATTTTTCACAATATTTGAGTGGTAAGAATCCTATTTTAGTAAAATCAGCAAAAGAGGAGTTTAATAAAGTAAATTGTAAATTGATGTTTTTGAGACTTCTTGTGAACTGTTGTTTTTTAAAAACCTTTTGAACTATATTTAGGGACACCTTGTGAACTGTTGTTTTTTAAAACCTTGTGAACTGTTGTTTCTGGGACCCCTTGTGAACTGTTGTTTTCTGAAAATGTTGTGAACTGTTGTTTTTTAAAACCTTGTGAACTGTTGTTTCTGGGACCCCTTGTGAACTGTTGTTTTCTGAAAATGTTGTGAACTGTTGTTTTTGGGACATCTTGTGAACTGTTGTTTTTTGAAAACCTTGTGAACTGTTGTTTTTGAAAACCTTAAGAACTGTTGTTTTTGGACCTCTTTTGAATTGTTGTTTTTTGAGAACCTTGTGAACAGTTTATTTTGATACACCTTGTAAATAGTTGTTTTTTGAAAATCGCGTGAACTGTTGTTTTTGAAAATCTTGTGAACTGTTGTGTTTGGGACCGCTTGTGAACTGTTGTTTTTTGAGAACCTTGTGAACTGTTCTTTTTGTGTCACCTTGTGATAGATGTTTGTTTGAAAATTTGTGAACTGTTGTTTTTGAAAGCCTTGTGAACTGTTGTTTTTTGTACCTCTTTTGAACTGTTGTTTTTGAAACATCTTGTGAACTGTTGTTTTTTGAATAACTTGTGAACTATTATTTTTAGGACCCCTTGTGAACTGTTGTTTTTTAAAAACCTTGTAAAGTGTTGTTTTTGGGACACCTTGTGACTGTTGTTTTTGAAAACTGTGTGGACAGTTGTTTTCGGAACATTTTCTTTTCGAACACATTTCCGAACATTGAACTTTGGGAAAAGCTTTTTCATATATTTTCAACAGGTGTTTGAATGCTTTTTTTTGGTGTCAGTTAACAGTTTCTTCAACTGTTTAACGTCCAGTTTCTTCAACTGTTTATTAACATCAATGAATATAGTTTCCTGTGGACGTTCTCAAAAAACCACACGCCGATACTTACAGTACACTAGAGTGACAGAATTTAATTTTCGAAACCACACAACACACACAACACTCCTTAGCGTCGTGTTAAGTCTTTAGTTGAAATGAGCCATAAGATTAAATGTCACAACAATGGTTACCCAATTATGAATAAAACTATAAAACAGCTGTTTCATGCACCTAGAAGGTATCCTTAGGGAGTAATAACAATTTGAAACCACATAATGATTTTATGAACATACTATCGAAGCAGGCTGCTGAGACCATATGCGGTTTATAGAGCTCCAACTGAAATTAGTTGTGTAACATTTGTACAATTATCCTTGCATCATCGCTAGGTAAATTGAGGAACATAGAAACAGTAAACGATGGAAAAATATTGCACAATCTTTCTGACTCACCTAAAACTAAATAAAAACAAACCAAAAATAATCGTCACCAAAAATAAGGTCCGTAGTTGTTTAACAAAAAGTGAAAATTAAACAAAGACTCTGTTCTTGAAAAAAAAGAAATTTATATTTAAATAAGGCCTAAACTTGCTTCCCTCAGCGTAAATCGTGTTTCGATAAAATTGAGCTTTTAGTGAGGATAGCCAAGGTTAATTTGTTTCCATTGATAAAGTATTTCCAAAAAGTCCCACACACCTCCTTAATATTTTTATGTTTTAAAATAACCAATTAAACTTTGGCACATATTTCTAGCATAACATATAGTAGTTTTTTACGTAGTTTAGAATTTCATACCCCGCCTCGAAGTAGGGGTTACAGGGGTAACTTTAAAACTTTCAATAGCAACCACCATCTTGTTACTCCAGATTTTAAAAGTCTTTAATAGACAAAACCAATGGTCTGCCTAACATATTTTTTAGATGTTAAAAATTTATCTTCCAATTTAAACTAAATTTATAGAAGTTGCGTTTATAGTGAAGTTAGTAAACTGACAATTGCTAACCAGAGCTGTGTAAGATTAATATAATTAGTGGAAAACCGATTGTACATTACATTTAAAATTATATCTTAAGATTAAAAGAAAACATACAACAGATATGAGAATTATTCTTGGTATATATTAAAAAAAAGTTGAGTGAACTCATTATTTAAACCTTTTAATGACAGAAGACGAAATGAAGTGGCGACGGGAAACGAATATCGCTTACAGAGATGGTAGGAGTGGACGGAAGTTAGTTCAATTTATATAATTATAATAGGTCACGGTACAAATTAACAGTGGGGTCAGAAGTCGGTGGACAAGTTACGAACTTTTCTAAGAATTTAGTATTTAAAGGTGAACGTTTTTCTTTCCGCTGTTTAGAATACATTACGAAGTTTTCATTTTATCGTTGGCAAAACGGATCTTATGTACAGCCCAATGAATTCAATTCACTTGGAACGAGACTTGTAATATTAACATAAAATAGAGTCATGGAACAGAACCTGTAATAAATCTCTAAATTTCAATTCTTGTTGAAAGTTAAGATATTGTACTTTCTGTAAACGCATTGTTATAGTTGTTGCATTGAGTATATTGTTATAGAAATTTCCTGAACATTAAAGTTGAAGCAGGTAAGTTTTTAAGAATGGTTCATGTACGGAATAATTATATTCGGACGGACGGGATATCGAAAATCAATTTGTATGTGTTTTTTTAACGCGTTTTTAATGAGTTTTCTTGAGCTCAAACTAATTAATGAATATCGGGATTAGCCTACCCAACATTGGGTTAATTAGTGAAACGTGGTCAACAAGTCCCTGGGATGATTTAAATTTCTTTATTCCCTTCAGACCAACAACCACTCTTAATGAGTTATTAGAATAAACTAATTTTGCCGAGTTGTAATTCTAAAAGTAATTTCATTTAAAGTTGACTTAAATGGGTGGTTATAAGGCTTACGTTAGGCTCCTCCCTATTTAAATATAATTATATTATATATAATTACCGCAGCGGGATATATTCATTCAGCCTTCCTCGAGAGTCACTGGAACGCCATTATCCTGACATAATAATTCGGTACAAGTCCTGTCAAGGTGTTCCGCGACACTCTGCAGACTTCCTCACCGTGAATATCAGTCAAAAACGAATTGTCGAAAGTTTTGACGGTTACTAAACCTACCCTATCCATCGTATAGTGGGCGAGTAATACCAAAATATTGTTAAATAAAAGCTAAAATACAATCACATATATAAATATACAGATTAAACCCCATCAGTATTTGTTTAACATTTACAAAAACCTAAGCACTGATGTAGAAAAACCAGATCAAGCCACCACTGTATTCATTGGTATCTTCTGTATTTGAATATCGTGGTTGGTTTATAAAAGCTTTACGATATTAAGCTAACAAGACCCGTGGAAACTCTGACCAATGAATCAATCGTCAAATACAAAACAAAGTTTATAAACATTGAGCGTCGTAGTGGAAAATCCAGAGTAAAAAAAATATAAAAACGAGCTCTCATAACTAACTTCTAATGGAAGACTTGCAGCTTGTTTATTAGTTTGACTTGAGTATGAGGACTGGTTATTTAGATGAGTTATGGAATTTTATAACCTAAGGGGCTTACTATAATGTGTATGAGTCTGGCAATCCCGGGGAATTCTAGGTGGTATAATTGCATGGGTTAGATCCCTCTCTTTCATCTTTCCTATGAAGTTTCTCATGACCAACTCTAGTTCTATGCAAACTTTGAACCTATTAAAGTGTTCGAGGGCTAGCGGTTTTTATTTTATGTTCTTTTTACTTAAAATTATATTTTGACCTTCGTTTTTTTGATCTTTACGTTTCTCGGAAAACAGAAGTGATTTTTGACTTGCCGTTAGTGTTGTCGCTTTTGTCTGTCGGTAAGTACGATAAAAGCTAAACACATTATAGAACCCTATTAACACTTTTTAAAATCCAATTTGAATGTAAAAATGGCGGCCATTTTATACAGTGTTTTAATCATATCGCGTGTGTTATTCAACTTAAAACACACTAAATTAGATAAAACAATGGAGATATCAATTTTGCATGTAACGGTACCAACGATGACAAATAGCAAGGTTATTGTTAAAAGTATAATTCTGAATCTTGGCTCATAGATGTGATATCGGTAACAAGATCGAGCAGGGCCGGATTAACCGACAAGAACGTTACGAGTGGAGATTCTTTTACGTGTTTGATTTGATTTGAGTTTTATTTTCATACACTGCTCGTGGTGCGCGCTACATGAAAAAAGTCAGTTTAAAATAACACATACACACCAGTACAAAACAAAACATAATCCTAGATAATAAACAACATGAAACATATCATATATAATAAACTAGTGGTTTAACCCGGCTTCGCCGGGGATTTCTAACATATGTTATTCACTAATAAATGTTGAATATGATCTTGATTTCAAAATATTCGCAAACCCGTCTGCTAGCACCTAATTGAAGAATTATGCGCGAGACCCTAAAAATGAAAGTAATGAGTTAAATAAAGTATTTTTATAAAGGAGAAATTTACTCAGTTAACTGTACCTTTTTTCAAGATGATCCAGGGCTATAATAGGATTGTGTGGTAGTTGGAATATAAGGAGATAAACCTCAAAATATAAGAAGTAAAAGCTTTTTATTGAAAACATTCTAACTATTTATAATACTTGTTTATAAACAAAATTTTTCATTTTGTTATCTGGGGTATATTATACAAATTTTTCGGATTTCCTACTCGAGAGCAAGCTACGTATAATTGACCGTGAGAAAAACAGGAATCTTTGAGACTTATGCCGCAATACTTTAAAGTTTGTCCCTATGGTTTATCTGGCTTATTGTTAATGTGTAACAAATGGGACTGACTTTTTAATCTTAAAAATTTAATGGCGCAACTGTACATACAGTATAGTGTTTACTTTATTTCTGATTTATCCCTTGCATCTAGTGAAAGGTAATGGTTTATCTGGCTTATTGTTAATGTGTAACAATTGGGTCTGGCTTTTTTATTTTACAAAAGTTAACGGATTAATTTTACAATTGCAGTCTCTTTCATTTGAACGGTAATTCCGTCGATATCAGTGGTATTCTGGGGATAAATACTGTATTTCCCTTGTATTTTTCGGTCATAAGTTCGGCCCTTTTATCTCCCAATGGACGACCTTAGAGACAAAATGGAAACCTTCTTCACGGATGGGCAATAGATGACTATCACACCTACACTCTTTGATTGTACTGGGATTCGTTTTTGAGTTTTACCGGCACGCACATTCTATACTTCCTTTTATTATATATATTGATTAGTCTTAATCACAGCTAGTTAGATGAATTATCATACCTACAATATACGTAGTATAGAGATTGTTAAGTGACTGGTAAAAATCGACGTCAAGTTTTACAGATATATATCTGTTTTCAGTTGGAAAAGGGATTTTGGAACGTTGTCTGTATGTCTAATGTGCAGTCTAAACTATAGGAACAATTTAGTTCAGTATATTTACATATTTGGTCAAATCTTGAAACTTTTTTTTCCAGTTTTACGATAACTGAAAACCTGGAAGTAACTCTCATTAAAATATAAAAAAAAATTCTCTCACATTTGATTCAAACGATATTGATATAAGTTTACTCAAACATAGGAGGTCCTTTACCTAAATGAAATGGTCGTTGTTTTACCAAAAATATCCTACAGAAAAAATATGTCATTAAACTGTAATACAAGATATGTCTTCAAAAACAGATATTGGATTTCGTCCAAATTTTAGTTCAATATAAAATTTAATGACTCGAAACCGTGTGTAAAAATTGAAAGTAAAAAAGTATTGTTGTTCAGGAATAATAGGTGAAAATAATAAATTAACCCATGGACGTGTTTATGGTAAAAATGAAGGAAATTAGTCCCTTAAATAAATACATAAATATTTTTCAAGACGGAGTTTTTGGTTACATTTTGATAACAATTAACCAACCGACATTTATTGTGACGAATAACTTTGGTTCTTTTAATTTGGTTTTGATAATGTCAGAGAGCTTTTACAATGTTTTTGCAAAATTTATTTCTTTTTAGGTATTGCAAATCTTGTTTTTCGTCGTTTGTAAATCAGTATGCGTGTTGATAGGCCAATTAATTACATCCATCTAAATAATGGTCTATCACTGCATATCCCGACGTAATTAGCTCCTCAGGTTATCTACAATGTCTCTGTGGGGCTTGTAATAATTGGAAAGGACAAATCACTCCCAGTCTGGTGATAATCTCTCTATGACAATACAAGTCTGTACACACCATGTTATTAACGATATAATAGACTCGCTGCTATTTGTATTATCATACTTTAGAGCATCATACTTTAAAGTATTATTATACTTTACTCTATTTTATACATTTTCGCCAATGTGGTACACAATATTGTAACATTACACTTGTTAAATTGGCAAGAAGAAGCTTTCTTTCACACAGAGAGAATGTTATTTGATTGGTCAAAAAAATTGATGTCCAGTTTTTGATATCCCCGGTGACCCTGCGGTAATACATAATGAAGTCAGTGTTCATCAATGATCTCGTCATTTTGGCTTGTTGAGGAGCTACCAGAGTCCCTATCTATCGACGTGCGGCCATCTTTGAAATTGTTTCATCCCTTAATTTGTTGTGATACCTATGTTATCGTCGTCCAAGAGTATTGGTTTATACCCCTCTGAGGATTATAGCTAACATGTACGTAAGGTTTTTATTAAACTATCTAACGTTGTGTTAGTGTTTTATTTGTGGTTTGGGGATTACTTTTTTTCAAATTAAAAATATCAAATAACATGTCATCGAATTCCGCTTTATCCGCTATTGTGTTCTTTTGCAAAAAAATTCATTGTAATTCCAAAAATAGATAAGACATGTAGTTTAGATTTGATATAAGCATTTTACAAGTTTACCAAATACAAGACTTTATTTTTTAAATTTTCAAAATGGCGGCCGTTTAATTATTTTAAAAAATTTAACGGTTTTGGAGATATTCAATGTCAAATGGTCTCCATTTTGAAAATTATAAAAATAATTTTTTTTGATGTCTCGATTTATTCCAAATCTGAACTCAATATAATCTATTTCTGGAGTTATAATGTTTTTTTTTTTTTTAATCTACGTAAAATAACAAAATGGCGGATTACGGAAATGTACTAGAGGTATTTAAGTTACTATCTCATTTTATAAAAACAATAATATTTATAATTATTATCTCTTGGCTGACTACGCTATTTATACCAATTACAGCCTAAAGGGAATAAATACGCTGAAATAATATTAATTACTGAAGTTTTTACAGGCAGTGTTTCCTCTGCAGATTTATAACGGGGATTGATATCATTATGAAATATATTTGTTTATTTACGATCGTTGTTATGTTGTAGAGTGGAATTTATAAACTATAAATCTATCTTATAATGTCAGATTTTATAAAATCCCTGTAGAAAAAAATTATATTATTATTTACAATCAATTCATAATAATAAACGATGCACTTATTATAACAAATAACTAATACATTTATAAATAAACTTGTTATAGGCTTAATATTTAATAATATAATTTTCTCTTATTAATTGTTAATGGCCGATCTATCTTATTCGTTAAAAGCACCATATAACTCTAAATTTTTAATATACAGTATAACATTTAAGTAAAATAACTTACATGTAGAAATAGATATTGAGCTTGACTTGTGAGATAATATTAGATTGAATAAAACTCGAACACAAGATCTCACAAAAATTATGTTTACTTAATCAAACGAGTTTCAACTACAAAGTCGCCATCCTCAGTGATACATGAGATACAATGACTAAATTATAACTTGAGTTTGATTAAGTAAACGTAATTTTTGTGAGATCTTGTATTCGAGTTTTATTTTATCTAACGTACATGTATATAAAAGAAACTCTCTTTTCTAAAATTGTGTAGAAATTATATATAATTGTAAACGCATGTAAGTGTAATAAAATGTTACTCATTTTAAACGTTTTATTAGTGTTAGTTTACACTTTTGAAACAACTGCACGTAAAATTAATTAATTAAATACAGTTACACTACTATAAATCACAGACAGGACCAAGGTACAATAATAGTCTTATATAACAAAAAGGATTTTATGGATGCTAAAATGAATAATCTCAAATACAATCTTCACAAAATTATGGCTACTATCTGAAAAAAATATATGGAAAGTTAATTTGCATTTAATGAAGTAAATGCACGGCTTAGGTGCAAGTAAAACTATAAAATGTATTGTAGTTTGAGGTCATGTGATCTTGAATAGTGAACGTGTCGGAAGCCGGTGCAGTTTACGTTAGCAAAACAAAATTACAATCTGTGGAGTCGTAAGTCGGTGCAGTTTTCCCAAAAAAGTTCATGTGACGGCTCAATCCTCGCCATGTTTAATTATTTGTTATATCTTGCATGGAATTTCAATCTTTTTGCAACTAAATGGTAAAGTTTTAGTTTCAGCTAATAAGAGATGTAAATTTCCCAGAATCTGTACTTCAAGGAGAAAGTTTTTCTTCCTTACGTTTAGAATATATTACCAAGTTTTCATTGTACCGTTACTAAAACTGAACCCTATGTATTCAACTCACATCCAGTGAGACTTATATTGTTAACACAAAATAGTTTCATATAACAGCAGTTATACTATATCTCTAAATTTCAATTCATATTGAAGTTTAGGTATTGTGCTTACAGTAAAAGCATTGTTATAGTTGGTACATTAGTATATTGTTGTAGAAATTTACGCAACAATAAAGTTGAGAGACAAGAAAGTTTATAACAATGCTTCCACCTCTGTTACCTTTACGGTATCATTATTTTCATTGTTCCATTCATAATATAATAACGGACCTGAAGCTACATCTACTCGTTTTAAATTACTAATCATTTAAATTCTCTACTGCCAGAATTTAGGCAGGTTTGTCTTTATCCCACTTCCAACTATCATAGATATTAAAAAAAGAAACATAATTTTAAAATTTATTATACGTCATCTGTATGAATTTATTTACTTTTAAATTATTTATTTCGTTTGTTGTATTTTTTAAAAATTTACAAAAATGATGTTTTGAAAATGAGTTTGCTGCGGAGTTAGATACTGACCAATGCCCTCAAATTTTACTCAAGCCAACGACCTTTTATTTATAGTGGGCTTCCCACCTCAATACCTCAGGTTGGAAAGAATCAAGCTTCACCGAGTAAACATATCTTGGGTGGTTTTCTAACCCACGATCTTAAGTACCACTCTTGTTCTGGGAATGACGTATTTAACTACTGAGCTACCACTTAGGAACAGTTACTTTTTCACAATATTTTGAATAGTAAGATTCCTATTCTAGTAAAATAAAACAAAATAGAATTTCATAAAATAAAGTAAATATTAGTGAGTTGTAGTGCAAGTTTTTACGTTGTGGAAGTTTTCTCACTTTAGACTGTGTTCTAACACTGCCTACTACGTAAACTGCTAGAGCTCAACAACAAATTCATAAATTTTTATGGCATTTTTAATTATATTTTAGTAATAAAACAAAACTGTAATAAATTTATTTTATTACATTGATTCTTACAGTTGTAAAAGTACCTTTTTGGAAGTATTATTATTAACGATTTCAAATGTAACTAAATATTAAATATCTGAAAACTTGGTGAATATTGTTACGCTTTACAAACACTTAAATATCAATACAAGTTGACAACTGTTATATATATATATATATATTTATATATATATATATATATATATATATATATATATATATATATATATATACAGATTGATTTTTAAATATGGAAACGGATTTATACTGCATACATGAGAGGTAATTAAAAATAGAAACAAATGGATCTACAAAGATTAAACAATTATAATTGGTTGTAGGTTTGAAATTTTCGTACGCCATCATGGGTTCGCTATATTGAATCAAACTTTATTTATTTAAGTAAAAAGATGAAATGTGATGTATAATTTTCATGTAAAATTTGACAAGAAAAACGATACCGAAAGCTGTTTTTCGAAATGCCTTTCTTTTTGTGTTATAAGCATTTAAAGTTGCAATGACGGAATAATCGCGTTAGCAATAAAACGAGGTAAAATGTGTCTTCGAAACTTTTCTATTATTTTCCCTGTAGAACTTTAAACAGTTCTAATAAAGTAATTTTAAATAATAAGAAATAATTAACAACGCAACTACAAATTAAATGTCAAATATTATTATACCCTTTAAATATTACAATATTTAATTTAAAAATTTAAATAAATGTTTTTGATTATACATTACTAATACAATAATTTTTGACAGCATGTTCAAAGTGCCTCCCTTTTAAAAATTGGCAGCAGTGAGCTAACCCTCAACTAATATCTGCTTATGATAGTGGGTCTAGAATCAGCTGTTAGTTTACATCAGCTGTTTGCATTACGTTACAACAATGCAACTTATTAACTACTCATTTTGCCTATAAAATTAAGTTGTCGTGGTTCAAATTGTTTTCTGGTTCGTTAGTAAATGTATTCTGTAAGACAAACCTAATAGATAAGTTTCGAATGCCCTTTTTACCCTGATTTATTACTAACGCAATTTTTCGGCATTGTAAATTTGAATGCTTTCAAATTTATGATATTGAATTTTTGAAATTTGAATAACTCAAAAAACGAAGGCATTTATCGAAAAACCGTTTTCACCATCGTGTTTCTTGTCACATTGTACATGAGAATCATGTATCACATGTCCACCTTCCAATTAAAAAATAATAAAGTTTGGTTCAATAGCAGATCTGAGATAGCGGATAAAAAAAAAAAAAAAAAACATGTAATTTTTTAAACTAAGTAGATTCGAATTTGTTTCTGTTTCCAAGTATCTCTCAGTTATGCAGTACAAAGCCGTTTCCACACTTAAAAATTACCCAGTATACAGGGTGTTCGGAACTCTTGTCAGATACTTTAGGGGATTGTTCCTGGGATTGAAGTAAACACAGAACCTGCATTTTGTCCACCATTTTGTGTTCTGAACAAAAAACATTATTATTTGGAAATATTAAATATCAAATCCAAATTTGGTATAAGTATTTTTTATGAGACTTTTTTCAATATATCAAAAACTTGTTTTGTATTTTTCAATACAATTTAAAGTTTTTAACGCCGAATATCTCAAAAAAATGTTATAATAATAAGTAACGTTGACAATAAAACATCGTAAACTGATCATTGAATTTTATTATTACTATAAAAACACCAAAATTCAATAATATTTTGGTTTTAGACTAATTTTGGGTATTGTAGATAATTACCAAGAAATTATGTTTTCAGTTTTGTTGACAATAGCTCGGTTATCCTTGAGTTACAGTAAAAATAGAAAAACTATTTGATTTGTCACAAAAAGAAAAAATTGTGTTTTCTTACAAATTATTATAAAGTTAACTATTTTCGAGATATTCAAAGTTAAAAATTTTAATCTGCTGCCATTTTGAAAAAATACAAAACAAGTCATGGTTTTTGGTATACACAAATAGGTCTCACAAAAAAAAAAAAAAAAAATATATATATATATATATATTTATACCAATACCAAATTTAGACTTGATATCTAATTTATTTCAAAAAAAAATAATCTATTTTATTTTCGCAAAACACAAATTGGTAGACTACACAACTAAGCTTTTTTCAAACTAATACATTTTCCTTCGATTGGTCGCTATGTTGGATAGGATGAACTTAGAGACCTCTAGTTTGCGTCATTATTCTTATTTTTAAAAGACCTTTAAAATGAAGTATCACTCAATAGGGGTTGCTATTTAAAATTCTCGACTTACCCCAAAACTCACCCCTTTTGGGTGTAAGGGTCGAAAATTTTTATACTTCAAAAAACTCCTCCTTTGGTTATCTAAACTTTCCCCAAAGCAAATCTGTCTATTTCCATTAGTAAAAAAAATAAAAGGGGGGTGGGACTTTTGGGACACATAGTATTTAACCTCTTCAAATCTCCAAACTAATAACAAGCTGTGATACCATCTCTCCGTTAGATGTTGGCTTTGTAAGGTCAGTTTTGTATTTTTTACTCTGGATTTTCCAACTTTGTTTTGTATTTGACGATTGATTCATTGGTCACAGTTTTACACAGGTCATGTCGGCTTAATTTTATGTAAAGCTTTTATAAACCAACCCAGATATGCAAATACAGAAGAGACCGATAGCAATCAATACAGTAATGGCTTGATCTGGCATTGTTACGTCTGTGCTCAGGTTTTGTAAATGTTATACAAATATAGATTGGGTTTAATCTCTGCATTTATGTGTTATTGTACTTCATAATTTATCTTCGGGATTAATAAAGGTATATATAATATACAAATAATATATAAATAAATAAATTTAATTATAAATATAATATAAACAAATAATTGTATATAAAAGGAAAATATAAATGATTGCAAGTCAGCTATTTTTGGTGTATAAATTACGAAGACACCGTAGTTGAGCTTCATAGTTTAATTACTCCATGATTAAATTAAATTAAAATATTTTTATGGAGATTCAAAACAAATTTTTCCATTTACGCTTTCAAATAAATAACAACGAACCCCAAACTATTCACCACCCAAAATGTGAGTTTGGTAGTAGTCAGGTAAAAAATTAAAATGAAGCCTAGACAAAAGTAAGTAAATAGAAAGAATCTACGGTTAATAAATGTTTTATGTACTTTTAATGCCATTTAAAACTGATAAAATAAGTTAAAAAAATGAATTATAAAAACGAACCATTGACGTTGTGTAAAAAAGAAAAAAAAAGTAAATGAATTAGCTACTCTGCACACCAGACAACCATACTGCACATCACAAACACACTGCACACCAGTCAAACACAACGCACGGTGTCAAACATCCCGCACGCCGCCAAACACGCTGCACCCATATATCACACCTACCACTAGACAAGCATACCCCACACCAGCCAAACACATTACATACCAGCCAAACACATTGCACACCAGCCAAACACACACTCACGTTCAAATACGAGCAAATCTTTGTGTATTGAGAAGCTTGTAATTGTTTGATATAAAAATAAAACTACATAATCAAAATAGTTGGAACCATTCTTTTTATATTTTGCATTGTAGTTGATTGTACTTATTTAAAGGTCAGGAGAGAGATAAGCTTAAATTGTGACTGTATACATATATTTATTGTTGATTGTTTAAATCATTAAATGGAAAGCCAATTAACTTCATGAACCACAGTTTTTGATTAGTATATCTGAAGAACCCAGGCCTAAAACGGTTAACAATATTTACACCTTACACGCAGAACTGAAATTTGTAAATTTGTATACAATTTAGCTTGTTGTAAGATGAATAAGATACACAATAAGAACAAAAATAATTTTAAATAGCAGCCATTTTGATATTTTTAATTCGATTTTTTTGAATATCAAAAGGGCTATGATCTCACTATTTCTAATTTTGTTAACCGCTACTGTGAATACATACAAACACCGCGCGCCGGATGGACGGCACGTTAAAAATTAATTTGTCTGCTTCCTAACCCTTTGCAACGTCAATATCAGTCAAGAGTAGGAGGTCGACATTTTGTACAATTACCAAAATTACCCTATACTTCGTATATTGGGCAAGTAATAAGAACGAACAATATAATACTACCTCTTAAAATGAAATATGTATTTACGGGCTATTTTCTTGCCATATAGATTATAACTTCCTTTAGTTTTTGACGTTAATGAGAAACGGGTTTACGGCATTACCTTCCTGGACTTAAGCCGTTATAAATAAGGTGATCAAGGAATGTAATTACTGTCTATATAAAAGTAATCTTGTAATATTTCTTAACTTTATATTAAACTACGCAACACAAAAACTAGACAATTTAATGACCTAATTTTTAACTGCGTGAACTTATTAAAAATAATGTTGTATAATTATGAGAAATTATTTCGATAAAAATCTAAGACCAATAGGTTGATTACGTATAATTTTAGGTTTGTTTTATTTTTATATACAGGTATGTTTTCAAAAGATACGAAGATACTTTCTAGGACTTGTTGTTCTACTGATAAAAAGAAAGAATGAAATGTCATTTAAACACAGATCTGAAAACACTTAGTTTCTCGTCTTCCGCCGTTTTGTTTTTACCAATCAATAAAATATTGAGTTCAGATTTGGTGGACGAATTTTCGATGTTAAGTTGGAAGTGTTCGAAAAAGTAAGATAATATTTTGTATACTTTCAAAATGGCGACGGTTTAAATTATTTTAACGTCGAATATCTCGAGAAAACATTTACAAGATACGTTATATTCTTCTCTCTAAACGACGAAGAAAATGGTATTTTTTATATGTTAATAAGTCAAGTGGTTATCGAGTAATCAACAAAAACTAAATATTAATTTTTTTGTGATTGTCAAAAACGCCTAAGATTATCCTAGAGAAATAAAACATTTACAAAATACGTTATATTCTTCTCTTTAAAAGACGAAGAAAATGATATTTTTTATATGTTAATAAGTCAAGTGGTTATCTAGTAATCAACAAAAACTAAATATAAATTTTTTTGTGATTGTCAAAAACGCCTAAGATTATCCTAGAGAAATAAAACATTTACAAAATACGTTATATTCTTCTCTTTAAAAGACGAAGAAAATGATATTTTTTATATGTTAATAAGTCAAGTGGTTATCTAGTAATCAACAAAAACTAAATATTAATTTTTTTGTGATTGTCAAAAACACCTAAGATTATCCTAGAGAAATAAAACATTTACAAAATACGTAATATTCTTCTCTTTAAAAGACGAAGAAAATGGTATTTTTTATAGGTTAATAAGTCAAGTTGTTATCGAGTTATCAACAAAAACTAAATATTATTTTTTTTGTGATTGTCAAAAACACCTAAGATTAGCCTAGAGAAATAAAACATTTTAGAATTCTGATAATTTGATCTCCAAATAGTTTTAATGTAGATCTTATGCTTCAAATAAATCACTGTCATACGTAATTATTTAATAAGTGAAGGTTCAGAAAATGTCAAACCAAAGCAAAATTGGCTTTGACACATTAAAATAATTTTACTTTTACCAAGAAATTAAATATATATGTAATGTTATTTATATTGTATTATATATATTATATAAACTAAAACAAAAAAAAAATATAGTTCAGTCTACAATGGATAAAACGATAATAGTTTCGTTATGGTTCGCCATAGCAATGAGACGAACAATATAAAATAATTAATAACACTAGAACAACTTAAGAATACATGAAAATACCCCCATAAATGTATATACGTACACACAAGTCCAATATACCAAAAAATGCATACACGTACACACAAATCCAATACACCCATAAATACACACACGCACACATAAATCCAATACACCCATAAATAGATACACGTACACAAAAAATCTAATACACCAATAAATGCATACACGTACACACAAATCCAATACACCCATAAATACACACACGTACATACAAATCCAATACACCCATAAATACACACACGTACATACAAATCCAATACACCCATAAATACACACACGTACATACAAATCCAATAATCCATAAATACACACACGTACATACAAATCCAATAATCCATAAATCCATACACGTAAACACAGATCCAATACACCCATAAATTCATACACGTACACACAAATCCAATACACCCATAAACACACACACGTACATACAAATCCAATAATCCATAAATTCATACACGTAAACACAGATCCAATACACCCATAAATTCATACACGTACACACAAATCCAATACACCCATAAATACACACACGTACATACAAATCCAATAATCCATAAATCCATACACGTAAACACAGATCCAATACACCCATAAATTCATACACGTACACACAAATCCAATACACCCATAAATACACACACGTACATACAAATCCAATAATCCATAAATTCATACACGTAAACACAGATCCAATACACCCATAAATTCATACACGTACACACAAATCCAATACACCCATAAATACACACACGTACATACAAATCCAATAATCCATAAATTCATACACGTAAACACAGATCCAATACACCCATAAATTCATACACGTACACACAAATCCAATACACCCATAAATACACACACGTACATACAAATCCAATAATCCATAAATTCATACACGTAAACACAGATCCAATACACCCATAAATTCATACACGTACACACAAATCCAATACACCCATAAATACACACACGTACATACAAATCCAATAATCCATAAATTCATACACGTAAACACAGATCCAATACACCCATAAATTCATACACGTACACACAAATCCAATACACCCATAAATACACACACGTACATACAAATCCAATAATCCATAAATCCATACACGTAAACACAGATCCAATACACCCATAAATTCATACACGTACACACAAATCCAATACACCCATAAACACACACACGTACATACAAATCCAATAATCCATAAATTCATACACGTACACACAAATCCAATACACCCATAAATACACACACGTACATACAAATCCAATAATCCATAAATTCATACACGTACACACAAATCCAATACAGCCATAAATGTATATTCTTCAGTTATATATTTTTTAAATAGATAAATAAAAATACTCATGGACTTTATATCGCCTACGTCTGGCCATAGGCAGAGCCGGATTTCCCCTGTGAATCAACTGAATAAAAAACCTCGTCTTTTTCTTCACATCTGGAAATGGCTTACAGTTAAGACGAAACTTGTAAGCGAAATTGTTGATCATACTATTGTTACCGTGGTATTGTCATAACTTTTGATTTTTACCATTAACAATAAAAAAAGTGAATTAGTAACTTAACCTTTAAATAAGGAATTTCTGTGTAGGGTAACTCAACAATCCAAAATATAAGACGAGTATTTATACTACAAAAAAAGTAGAGAGATTGATAATTAGCCTGGGGAAAATAGAATCCCGCAAATTGGCTTTTAAACAGCTTTCAATATTGACTTTACTCGTATGTACATTTTTGAAGTAATAATGTATTACAAGTATATTCTTAATGTCAAAAGAGAAGTGCATAATTAAAACAATAAGAAAAAAATGACCTCCAAAAGAGGCCAAATAGACTTGAGAAGCATACAAAATTGCCAAGTCAAGCTGGTGTTAAGTTTATAAACAAACTCCTAAAAGAATTAAAACAAATTCAAAACAAAAAAAAACTTTTTAAAACAGTCTGAGGGTGTTACTGTTTTCTGAATCTTTTTATTCGGTGGCGAGTTCCTCAGTTATAATTGGCAGGTAGATTGACAAAATTATCGATAGGGAGAACCATGTTGTTATTTGGCTTTTGTTGACGCTTTATTTTTTATCAAAGGTAATGGACGGAAACGTATAAACTTGAGTGTTGTAGTGTTCAAGAATTTATTTGTTTATATATTGCCTCTATCTTGGTACAAAATTGTTCATTGTTTGATTGTAATGATTTATAACTTGTTATTGCGAAGATTTAAAATGTATTATATATATATATATATATATATATATATATATATATGTGTGTGTGTGTGTGTGTATAATTGTTAGTGTCAAATGTACGCCGAAACAGTTTGTAGCTTGAATTTGAAAAAGTTTAATAAATCGACCATGTTATTGTTATAAATGTTATTTCATTAAATTTTTAAAGTTTATGTTAGTATAAAATATTGTAGTTAATATATTAACTTTGGTAATTTTCTGTACCAATTTTCAAATATTTTACATTTATAATAAATATATTTTACTTAAAATATGTCCGACGGAATGAAACTCGTTGTAAATGTTCTGCAAGACAAAGTACTTCCTTTAGAAACTTCAGGAAAGTTTGTTAATTAAAGTAATTTATGCATGTTTATTGCCTTTAGGGCGAGGAAACTGTAATTGGTATAAATAGAGCACTCAACTGTCAAATAGAAAAACAAGAATGTGTATAAATAAAAAAAGTATTGTTATTTGATTACAAATGAAAACTTGTATTCCTTTATATCATATATATGTTTTCAATTTACAACAATTACAAAAATATAAAACTGATAGATAGCCTATTAGAAGACTTCTATATTTTATTTATTTCTAGACAAAAATAATAGAGAAATGAAAATCACTTTATATTTCGGTTAATCTATTATATATTTTCGGAAAAAAGGTTGATATAAGTGAAATAATATTAAGTGTTTTTATTTCTATTTCATTTATTATTAATATTATTTATATCTAATAAGTAAAATAAAGAAATATAAACCATCTTATAATTCGTTAAGGAATTCGGCAGTCGCGTATTTCTGTACTATAATACTGTAGTCAGAATTTAATGATTGAGTGTTAACTTAAACAGTGTTACCTATAGATTTGAAGAATATTAATTAACATGACTGTTATGGGTAAATAACATGTTTCACTACAAAAATAATTTGAAAAGCTATTAAAAATTCTTAAATATGATCTTGCTTTGTTTGAGAATTTATAACAGCTGTTTTAAATTATTTTTAGGTTATTTAAAGTGGGCCCTCCCTCCGCCATAGCAAAGTTTGGAAAGATCCATTTATGATTGAAATGAGATACATTTTATGGCAATATGTTAGTTATTTAAAATGGCTTCATCTGGACACACACAAAACAGTTTAAATATATGAATTGTTTTAGCGGGAGAGGGGAGTTGGTTTTTGAAGCACAGATTTAAAATACAAATATGTATTTGTACTTTTTTCTTTATCTTTAAACTTTTCCTATATAATATTTTGTCTAGCTAATAGATTTTATA
The DNA here is from genome assembly GCA_963513935.1 of Aphrophora alni. NCBI lineage: Eukaryota > Metazoa > Arthropoda > Insecta > Hemiptera > Aphrophoridae > Aphrophora > Aphrophora alni. The sequence goes on from OY740768.1 coordinate 142,573,734, forward strand.
GTGCAACTAAAAGTTAAAAGATTTAGTTTTAAAGTTTAAAAATCATCCAATTGTATTTTATATATAAACATGTACTAAAAAAGATCCCGTCTGCAAAAAGTATTAAAGTAATAAAAGTCAATGCCTTTTACATTTATAGCCACCATAAGTTGTACGAAGTAGGTTATGAACATTATCTTCACTTCAGTCTGTGTAAAGTCTAGAAATGATGGGAACTCCCATCGTGAATATAACATTAGTAGATAACACCAGCAAGTATTTTACTTGTCTCCTGCTGAGTTTGTGTTCTGGTAATTATTTTAGTAAACGAGGATTTGCTGTCTTTATTAGAAAGATGTAAATATATGGACAAAGATTACAAATTAGTTTCATGGCCTACTTTTTTTTACATTGTAGAAAAATCTATCATCTATCAGAAATATATCATTCAACTGAATGAAGCATTTTGATGGGTTGGATCTTGGGTGGATGCTCGCCAAAACTTGGGAATAACTATTCATATTTTTACTTGTCTAGCAATGTGGATGTATGATGTCTCGGTTATATTATTAGAAAATACAATTCAGATTTTTCGTTGTTGTTATTATGGCGTTTGATAGACGGAGACATCTTAGTTTGGTTTGTCGAAGGAATTATATTATTTGTTAAGTGTGGTCCTACATTAGTTGTGAAAGATATTAATTACTGTAAAATGTATTAGTACGAAAAATTTAAGTTGTATTTTTTAAATATAAACTTCAATTCTAAATCAGAAATTGTAATTTTAGATTTTGCAGACAAACAGTTCCTTTCATTTCCTTTCTATTTGGTTGCCAAATTTTTGCCAGAGAGAGGGAGAGAGAGAGAGAGAGAGAGAGAGAGAGAGGGAGTTTTTTTATGAATTTCAAAGTCGTAAATTTAAAATAACACATCTTTCAAATAAACGATACAAAAACTTTCCCAGAATCTTTCGACTCATCGATCCCCAAAACTCAATAAAACTCACCAAAATTAGTCGTCAACAAAAATATCATTTCAGTAGTTGTGGAAGTGAAAATGAACCATTGACGTTGGTATATAAAAAAATATTATATAAAGGGTGTTTTCAAACTACATTCCAGAACTTCAGGATATGATTTCTTGGGTGAAAATAAGTGAAATATTTTTTATGAACATAATATATGCTAAAATCCTTGTCCGCCATTTAAAAAAAAATTTTTAATAAATATTTTTTTAAATAAATTAGAAACAAAGTTAAAATTTGGTATACATATTTTCCTTGTGACATTTTATCAATGTACCAAAAACCAAGACTTTGTTTTGTACTTATTCAAAATGGCGGTAGTTTAAAATGTTTGTAAAGGTAATGATTTTTGATACATTAGACATTAAAAATTGTAAACGGCCGACATTTCGAAAACATCAAAACAATGTTCTGGTTTAGTTCATTGATAAAATACCACAAAAAATATGTTTACCAAATTTGGACTGGAAGTGTAATTTATTTAAAAGATATCTGCGGACATGCGGAAAACTAAGTATTTTTGGTTCATAGGAACGATTTGACTTATTTTGACTCAAGAAATCATATTCTGAAGTTGTGACATGTAGTTTGGAAACACCCTGTATATATAAAATTTGAATATGGCTCTAACCTTACTTCGATTTAGCCATAAATATATTCTCCAACTATTTCCACGGATTTTTTAATACTTTTTTATGCAGGCAGGTTTTAATGCAATATTTATTTAGTGCGTAGAAGTAGAGGTTGTTCATATTTTCATGATATGAATACAAATCATATTGTATTTATAATTTTAATACAAATGAATTAGTGTTTGTTAGTGTTAATTTTTATGAAAATATTTCATACAAGAGAAATAGTTATATAAACTGGAATGATTTAAAGTTTAAAGTTAGCACATTGACTGTGGAGTTTGCAAACATTCAAATAACTTGCACTAATTTATTCATCAAGTTGGGATAGTTATGAAACATGTTCATTAAGAATATGGAATAAAATTATCGTACATTTTTCATTTTCAACAGTACGGTGTTGTATTATTTATGCCTGATCTTTCTTTACATTTTTCTTATTAAATATATGGAATTCTCGAATTTATAAAGCGTATTTTAAGAAAATATAATATTTAAACTGAAGGAAAATGAATGTAACTTTTCACAGAAGGAATAGTGTATATGAAACTGATTGCGACTTTCGTCAGTAAATTTGGAAGTGTATTGGTCATTTTATTGAAATAAATGTTGTATAAACAAGTTTCACAACTTACCTCATACATCAAATACATTAATGTGATAAAATATTATCCAGTCAAAACTAAATATATTATAGTAAAAAGTACATATTGAAATAAAATCTTAGTTAGTAATACATGTATCTACAGTAGAAAATATTAAAGACAAGTGGTGGGTGGGCTTATAATTTAAAACTTTGAAATAAAATATAGTTCACTTAATATCAAATGGAGGGACTTTAGGGGGGGGGGGGGATGTAGGTTTCATACGACCTCTAAATTAGAAACCAACTTTAAGAAAATACTCTTTACTATTCACAATTTTTTATATTTCATTAGATACTATATTTTTCAACAAATTATTTTTTCCATAAAATCGTCTTTCCTTTTCGCAAAATGATCTTTCCTTTTCGCAAAATGATCATTGCTTTTCAGAAAATGCTTTTAATCTTTTCACAAAATGGTCTTTACTTTTCTTAAAATTCTTTTTTAATTCACAAAATAAAATTTTCTTTGTTTTACAGAAAAGGTACTTTGTTTTTTACAAATCGCTCTTTGCTTTTCACAAAATACTCTTTGCTTTTCACAGTGAATTTTGTTCTTCACAAAACAATTTTTGTTTAAAAAAATCTCTTTATTTTCCATAAAACACACTTCGAATTTTACAAAACGCTATATACTCTTCACTTTGTTTTTTACAAAATTCTCATTGCTTTCACAAATTACTCTTTACTTTTAGCAAAATGCTTTTTGATTTTCACCAATTGCTATTATCTATTCATGAAATGATCTTTGCTTTTCACAAAACTCGCTTTGATGTTCACAAAAGCGTATTCGTTTCTATAAATAATTCTAACTATCCCCAACAAATTATTTGATAAATATTAAAAAAAGTGTGTAATTATTTGTTGGGGTTCTTAAAATAAAGATGATGATTATGGAAACTCAAAGAAGCAAATCGCAAGTCAATTAAATTGTAATTTAGTTATAAATTACAAAACAAAAATAAACATGATAATAAGCGGTAAAATTTATAATTTATATTGACACTCATTAGACAGCTGTGCACTTTTCCCACTTCCGTACAATTTACACCACGTATCGTAAAAATAAAGATTCCTGGTAATATTACTTATATTCAGTTCTGATAAATGAAAACATTTGAATTAAATTTTAGTTGTTCTAACAGTTACAAAAGATTAAAAATGAATGCCATTTATTATAATCATTAAAGACAATATCTAATGATTATTACAAGAAGGTGACTATAAATCTGTGTTATTTTTAGAAAAAGAAAACAGACAAGAATAAACTTTCTTGTAGAATGATTAATTATTCATACTCTGTATTATAGGGGGAGACTTGAGCTTGAAAAATGAGATAAAAAAACTCTTCACGAAAAACAAATTACATTTTTTGTTTGTTGATGAATATCATTCTTTATTATAGCTCTTTATAATTACAAAACGAATAAAAATCAAAGGTTTGTCCATATTTATAGAGTATAATACGATTATAGTAGAATAAATTAAGGTGGATATTAAACGGAAAGTAGGAAAATAAGAATGAATTAATATTAAATTTCATTATTTTAAAATAATTTGATCTTTTTAAAATAATTAATTCTATTGTAAATATTTAGTTGTAGTTAATAATTTAATTTGTATCACGTTTTTACATATACATAGTATAGAGAAAGTTATGTATGGGTCAAAAAACCGATGTTGAATCTATTTTTTGGTCCTCGTAGTTGTATGAAAAGTGGATGAGTGGACATTGCTTATTTTGGCCATAACTATGGGTGTTTTTTTTTTTTTTTTTTTTTTTTTTTTTTTTTTTTTTTTTTTTAATTTTCGTACATAATTCGAAATTTGAAGGTGGCTGCCGTTAGAAGAAAACACAAACTTAAAATCAGCTGTAATAGTTTTGATTTATTTAAAGTGTAGCTCTAAGTCTCCAAACAATACGTATTAGTCCCTATCATACCTAAAACGTCGATTTGCAAGTTATTTGTAAGACAAAATAAAAAATCGACCTTGGGCTTTTAATAAAATAAGTTTCTCAAAATATATTCTACCCATTTCGTTTAAATTTTCGTTAGATGTGAATTTAATGCCATGAATAAGTGTGCATAATCGTAAGTAAAAAGATATTACGGTACAGGAATAATTGGCAAAAGCAAAAATTGATTTTGACCGCTGTCATTAAGAGCTGAATAAAAAAAAGTTTGACCCTGTGGACGTTTTGAAGCACAAGCGATGCAAGTTCAGGCTTTTATTTAAGTATTTAATTTATTGTTTTGAAAAACATGGAATTTTACAAAATTTACCAAACACTACTGACATTTTTAGAAATAATAACTTTTTATTAGTTTTTATTGATGAGTGAATGAGAAAGTTAGTCAACCTTTAGTTCAATTCAGCGTATTGATAGAACAAAATAATGACACGTTTACGTTGCTTTTTGAATACATTGAAATCTGTTGAGTACAAACACAGAAATAATGATGCAATTTGAAATCCACTCTATTGTTTTGTAATGATTTTGTGATTTATTAAACTGTCTGTGTGTATACTTATGACTTTTGCTTATTATTTGATTATTTTAATAAATTGATTTCTTATTATATTTGATTCGTAACACAAAATATTTCACCAAATTGGAAGTAAAAGTTAATTTTGATTTAGAAGTAATAAAAAAAACCATTAATTAAATTACTGTACTTTAATTTAATTGAGAGATCACTTCAAAAATTATCATTACATGGTAGCAATGGTATAAAATATTTTACCGAATAGTTTACCATTTGAAATGTCGTTTCATTTATTATAGCATTCTTTAGCACTATGTTAGAACCCTTTGCATTGTTTATTAATTTTACTAATATAAATAAAACCATTAGACATGTATCATATGAATTATGAAACTTTATTCAAACCAAAATAAATAAATGTTGTATAACTTATAATCTACAACTTTCAGTTACATTACAGCCTGATGTTTTGTTCCACGCAAGTTGGAGAGCTGATTTCAGTTATACCCTTGAGCTTCAGCCTCATCACAGACAACAACTTTTCTTTTATAAACTTTAACCCATTAAAGGCTAAGATTTTATTTACGTTCTGTCAGTGAAGACAAATGTTACTTTAATTCTAACGTTAAGTTCTTCAGCTTGGCTTTAAATATTTATGAAGTCGGTATACGAACTAATTAAGAAATTCATTGTAAAATAGTTTAGGAATTATTGATATCTTTAAAATATCGTGGAACCATCTTCGCCCAGTTTACTCTATTCAATTCAACATACGGTTTTTTCGTTATCTTCCCTCCAAATGAATATCTTTTAAAATCTAATTTTGTCCTGAAGGAAAATAATTTAGAACACCAACTAATTTAATCTGGGAACTTCTCATATTATCTTATTGATCAGGGAGCCGTGATATCGATCTAATAGATAAGCCGTGTAGAGCCAGTCAATTACAGTTTGATCTTTATCATGTGTGTGGCTAATCATAGGAAGTTCCCAATAACTTTTTCAAACTGAATAACTTTAGAAGGTATAACCCGACCTAACCTAAAATATTCGAGAAGTTTTAGGTACCTCGCTTAACTGAACCTATTGGGAGAGTTTTCGTGCGGAATCACCACAAATAGGTGGTTATTTGTGTAATAATAATACTAATTTAACACCCACTGACATTAAAACAAAATTTCTATTAATATGTTTTTTGTTTTCTTTTTATAAATTATAATATGAACGGCAGAAAAGAATAATTTAAAAGACATAATAGCAAAGGTTTTTTTAGGGCTACTTTGCAAACAACATTTTAGTTTCACCAGCATGTAAAAATTGCTGTTATAATAGGTATGGGGAAAATACTGGGTATATATATATATATATATATATATATATATATATATATATATGAGATCCATTGACTCAGCAGGATAGTGGTAGATACTTAGTCTGACTGGAGTCGAATTAAAATAAACCGGGTTTTAAAGTGAAACCACCTGTTATTTAAAAAATATCAAATAAATTTTAATAAGTCTAAATAATTTTTACGTTTTAGTCCAAGTATGTTTTTGATATAATGTTTATTTGGAATACAGCTGTGGGAAAAGTAATAATTGTGCTTGTAAAATGTGTAGTTAAACATAACTTTACACACCATAGATTAGCCACCACCATATTATGGTTTGAAGCTTAGAAAGTAGTGGACATATAACAACCCACTTTAGGAAACTTTAGGAGAGCATGGCGTATTGCATGCTCCGACTCTTCCCCCAACTAGCGCATTCTAAACTTAAACTCACAAAACTACAATTAATTGTTGAACCCACATATTCAAGTCTTGTATTAACGTATGTGATTGGACATATTCTTAAATATAATTTCATTGATTGTATCTGTACAATATACAGCAAAAATAAATATCATCTTGTTTTCAATATAACTTATACCCATTAAGTGACTCAGTCGGCACTGCAATACAGAAAGCTTTTCTTTCTTCTCTATAATAACAATCCATCATATTTGAGATGTTTACGACGAGACAAAAACTCCCTTGGCGGAGATTTCGACATCCAGTTACAACCTGTCTTTATCCTTGTAGTAATTTTACAGATTCCTTTTGAGCTGATACTGCTAAAACAAAAATAATCTATTAATCTCTTAATTTTAAATTTAAGCAATGAAATAAGTTTCAATAACTAGATTTTAACAGGAAATACAAAATTTCCTTTCTCACATATACGTAGTATAGGGGAAATAATAGAGACGTCAATTATTTTGCGGATAGATCCGTTTTAAAGTCCCCGTAAGTTTATAAACATGGTTTTAGGAATGACGTTTGTCGAATGTCAGTGCTTAACAGCGGAAATGTGTTGAATGATTTTGGTCAAGTTCGATATGTTGGTCATATTTTCGGATTTTATTTAATTTGTTCGATAAACCTCGGGGTCAGACTTTATTAGTCTTAAGTTTGTAAAGTTTTGTAATCTGAACATGTATATGTATATAGTTGACTAATAAAGATATTTCATTTCATAACTAAACATTTTGGTAGCTACCAAAAGGAAAAAAAACACAAAATTAGATTTTATTAAAATTGGGTGTAAGAATTTTGATCAAAATTTGCTAATGTGTAACTTGTAAAGACCCAAATAAAAACGTATAAATCGGCAACTTTCCCAAAGAGCTGGTTCGCGAGTTATCGGTAAACAATAATACTATAAAATCGGCCAATGAGTTGTTATAAAATAGGCAATTTTTCAAATTCGGATTTTATAGATTTTACTATAAGCTGGTGTAACAGCTGAAAACCAGGAAATATCAATACCTCAATATAAGATGAATTTTAGAATAGGTGTGACTTTCTGAAAATTTTGATGTTGTTAACGTGTAATGCTACAAACTTTCAAGACGACCTTGTAAGATTTATTCCCGTTATCTACTGAAAACTACATTCTTTGGTGAATTATTGGTGTCTTAGACGTCAGAATGACTCAATGTTTAGTTTTATAAAATGGTGTAGTAGATGGTTTGTAAGTTTTGTACTTTAGATTTTCATTATAGAACAATCTGATTAGTATTGGTGAATTTCCCGAGGTAATAAAAAGAAGAAAAGTCTAAAGAGGCCAGTTTCAACATTTTATGCGGAACAAAGTGGGCCATCGTTTTAATAACAGCTACCCGCAATTTTTGAGTTATGAAACAAATATCCTATTAAAAACCCTTAATGAAAATACTTTTTGCTTTTTAATATGAAACGTTACATGACCAATCCAATGACCTAAATAAACATTATAATTTACATATTTACATTTTTCTATTCTAATTGCTGCAAATTGATATTACTATCTTAGAGCATCTGTCATATATTCCACCTAATCTCTGAATTTAAAAATCAAGGAAGTCATCTAAATATTTTTTCGTGAAATAAGAAAGGTACTACATCATGACCGTCCTGGAAAGTATTTTATACGTTTTTGTAAATTGTCCAGGCCTTTTGAGAAAAATCTGTAAACAAATATATGAATATTAGTTAGTTGAAATCCTAATTAAAGTGTTAACCGCCATTAATACATTATATTTTACTAGTACTGAGTTTTCTAATGTTGATTATAATAACCGACTTTTATCTAAGTGCTGTCTTTATACGATTTGTTTTTAATAAGGAAGGAAATGAAAGCTTTATCTATGTTTAAAAAACTTCTTATAATGATAAAAATTTCATTAAAATCGGTCCACCCTTTTGGGCTGTAGACGTACAGCAGACTACGCCAAATAGATAGACAGACATGTTTCCAAAAATTACTTAGGGGATCTTAAAACGAATTATACCCAGGAAACAACTCTTACATCGATTTTTTAACCCATCACATGTGAGAAAGTAAAAAGACAGAGAGACACTGAATTATAAATTTAAAAGACTTGAGGGTAGATTTTACGTGACTGTACTGTGGAAGAATTCTACTCAGAAAGAACATAATTAATTTTCAATGCATGAAAGTTTAAATAATAAAAGAAGCCCAAGAATTATAAGGACGGATGCTGCAACAACTCTGGTACATTAATTATTAACATTGTCCAAGTCTTACTGCTTATTAAATATTTTATTTTCTGTCTATGACTACATATTCAGGGTGTTTTTAAACTACGTTCAGAAACTTCAGGTTATGGTTGTTTGGGTTAGAATAAGTAAAAAGAGTTGCTATGAACATATGTCCTAAAATGCTTAGTTTTTCATCTATCTACCATTTAGTGTTTTTTACCAAAATAAAACGTTATATATTTTGGAAATATATTAGCTATCGAAGCCAAATTTAGCATAAATTATGTTTAAAGGTACTTAGCACTTTGTGACTTTCTTATGTAAATTTCTGGTTAAGAGTTACAAACAATTAAAACTATTTATTAATAGCACTGTATACGTTTTGAAAGATATTGAAAACTGTTTATTTTGATCAAGTAGTAATAGTATTATCCTTTACTTTTGACATTCTCAACATATAGAAAAAGTTACGCCATGGGTCAACAATTCCGGATTAAAAAAAAAATATATATCTGATCATTAGAATAAAAGAATTTTTGTATTTTTTAAAGTATTTCTCAGAGTATTTTATTTATTATTATTTTTTTTTCTGTGAAATAAAAGATATAAAATATAGATTCCTAACTCTCGAATATTCTTAATAGCGTCAGAATGGGAAGAGAACAAGAATAAGACCAGAAAAGAAAGATGTGACATTCTTGAGTTACCAGAACATGCAGGGCCGAGTGATCGATACCAGCGTAACGAGTGGAAGCTCCTTCACATACAGTTTCAAGGAGCGTAAAGGGTGAAATACTAACACAAGAGAAGCACGGCAGTGCGTAGTAATAGTCAAGGAATTAGTCATATACACAATTATGAGGTTCAGAAGCTGTTTTAAACAAATTTATTTTATTGGATAAGATCCCTTGATCCGGCTTCACATTTACAAGATCCAGTTTAAATTGTTAAAAAAGATCTTTGATGAATACCATTTTTGCACCCAACAACTTGTTTAATGTATTGTTTTAAAAAGTATTTGAAACGATAAAATTATAATTGTTGTATTAAAAATTAGGATAAATTTTATTATATTTGATAAACCTAGTTTTCTTTACTATTAATTTTAGTGTATTCAACATTTTTTAAAATACAAATGTGATTCACAAATTAAAATAAATATGGATAAATCTACTTAATGTTTTTAAATATTCATAATTGTTAACATTATGGCGTAGGGGTTGGCAAACCCATCGCCCAGTGGACGTCCACTGCAAACAGCCACCTCAGATCTCTACTCTTCTTGTTGTTCCGAGGACTTTACTGTGACCTGCACCACTTCTCACTCCAGTGCAGGTGTACCTTTCTTGATCTATTCTGTCACACCTTAACTTCCCCGTACTATGTCTTAATCTACCCTCTTTTCTTCTGTCTTCTTTCAGTCCAACCCTAAAGTGTAAACCGAATCTATTACAAAATTAAACCGGTGTTTCACAAAAACGCAAATGCTCGAAATCTGAGTGATTACTTTAAAATTTTAGTGGAATGTGTTGTGATTAAACCGAAAATCAGTGCAAAATAAAAAGTCAATAAGTATACAGTGCATGAAAACTAAATTATCCTCTACCGCCTTTGTGAAAAGCTCGACTGAAATGAAATACGATTTACACTGCTGTCACAATTAGATTCTTTTAAAATAAATATCTTGTTTTATAAAACAGTGACATGGTTCATATTCACTTTCTGAGTGACAACTAACGAAATACCACATTTGGTGAGGAGTTGTTTTGGTTTTGGTGAGCGAGAAAGTTTGTGCAGTGTTTTGAGTGGTTTATCGAGAAACGTATTTTAATCTGCAATAATCAGTCTGAGAAGTTTCAAGTAAGTTAAGTTTATCTAAAGGAATATTTCAAATCTGCAGAACGTCTATAAGTATAAATCAGACACAAATGTAAACTGACATTACAAAAGTTTCTTTCCTCCATTGATCTGGTCTTCAAATGCCGTTTGGGATAATCGTATTCTGTTCACATAAAATATATATTGTTGATATTTCTCTCACAGCTGAAAACAAGATGCTATACATTGAGAAATCAAATAGGAAATTTTTTAATAACATTTGATTTTAAATAGAGTACATACGTTTGTGTTAGTGTTATTATTTTTTTTTTGCATATACTTAAAATAGGGAAACTTTTGTGATGGAATAAAAATCTATGTCAGATAATTTGCTGGTAGGTCTATTTTGTGGTCATCTGACTCTAAAAAAGTGGTTTTTGGAATGATATCTGTCGTACTTGTCACATGTTCTACATGGCACACTTTTAATAAAATTTAGTATGTGGCCGTATTTTGCTCATAATTCGAGACATTTTTCATTTTTTTTTTGTACGTAACTCAAAACATAATATTTTTGACACTTCACAATACTTTATCTATACGTTGTGAGGAAGTAAAAATAATTTGACTTTTAGAAATTAAAACTATCAGTTAACTTTTCATCGACATGGGTCAGGTTCGTGACGTTTTTCTTATTTCAATTTCTTTCTTAAATTTAAGTAAATCTTTCTATTGGTTACTAATTCTTTATTGGAATTAATACAACTGAATTTTAAAATTTTTTAATTTAATTATATAATTTATTATACTCTTCACTTTTGTATTTGTTGTTGTTTTAGTAACGTGATTTATTTTTGGTTTCAACTGTAAAATCTACCACCAAGTATTTGTGGAAATATATTTGTTTCAGTTTTATAAAAACTTTACTTGCGTGTTTTTTAATACTCTTAAAATTATTACCAAGTAGGTAAAATCTTGCAAGAAAAATCATGGCGTAAATCATTTCATTGCATAGCAATTTGTCCCACTCAGCTTGCATTACTCTGACAAATAATGTAGTAATAAATAAATGATTATTGTTCACTCTCCATTCTTAAGCTTTTGTTTAATGTGGCTTTTACAATTTATATTTATCATATAGCATTACAACCAAGCATGGAAGATTTACTTCCTGACAAAGAGTGCTTCTGTAATAAAACAGTGTGTTTGAAAACTTATAACTTTTAACACTTGTAGAAATTTATTCAAAATCTTTCATAATCGGTTGAGATGTTATTTAAAGCAAAACACGCCAAGGTTGACTAATGTAGTGATGTAGTACCAATATCAATCACTAGTAGCGCCAACAATGTTGCTGTTAAAAATAGTTACTGAATGTGATTAGGTGTGTTTTCGTACCCAGTATGGATCCTCAAAGTAGGCTTAAAATTTAATTATGGAAGTGAATTATTTTTCCAAAATGGTTGTTCTGTAGGACGTGACAAATCGCCAGGGAGTTCCTGAATCTGTTGTGGAACAAGTCAGACAGAGCTTTCCCTGTAGTCGTAACAACTCAACGCGTCATTCATCTCGTGAGACTGGCGTACTAGACTGTTTGGTATCTATATAAACTTACCATGGCACATGAAATTACTGTTGCATTTTAAGTCGCTCGTCAGGAATTCTGTGTAAGAAAAGAAGAGATTTTCTTGGACAACATAATCTGTAGCGAATAATCAATATTTCACATCAGTGGTAATGCGAATTTCTACAACTAAAGCTCTAGTAACTAAAACCCATTTGCGTCTTTAGAGGACATTTGCGATAGTACAAAAGTTAATGTTTTTGTGCGCTCAGTAAATTTAAACTTGATTGATTGTTCTTTTTCGTGTAGAAAACAATAAATAGCATCACATATTAGCTCGAAGATTTTTCATTCCCCAGTTAGAGGTAGACGATCAAGATTGACTTCTCATTAACAGCACGACGGTGTTTTAACTCACTTTCTGACAAAAATATGGGAAATTAATAAAGATTACCAAATCGGTTGATTGATGGTTAAAGGCCAATTACGTGGCTACTACATTGCTCTCAGATTTCACGCCAAAAAGTAGTCCATCGTGCCCAAAATGACGGTTTAATAAAAAACTGATTGATTTGCTTTAAAATGATACATATAACTACAATGAGATATATATATATAAAAAACACTTTTTTTTATGTAAGTCTTAGATTTAATCCCTCTTTTTTATTTTTCCTGTCAGGTCTCTCAGGACCAACTCTTGTTATTTTAGATTGGCGAGTGAGAAAGTTTGTACATTATTGTCAACTATTTATTTAATCAAAGCTCAGGGAAGGGAGAAAATTTGTCCACTCTTTATCCGTAAAGAAGTACTATTTTATTTACTAGTATAGATTTAAAAAGTCAAACATTGTTTTCAAAACATGTCTAAGATTATTTCATAAAGTTGATAATAATTGTTTCATCATGTTCCTGCAGTAATAATTCTACTTCTAAAATCCTGTTATCGATTTAAATCAAACGAGACTTTAAATTGGTTCCTGGTATGAACTGACACAACGTTTCACAGATATTATATTCACAGATTACATATTTACCAACGGTATTCTGAAACTTACGTAAAGCTGTACCTCATTACTATTCATGAAGGAGCCACGAATTCTCATTAGGTTTAATACTGGTTCACAGTTTCATGGCTTTAGTTTGTACTTAAACATAATTGACTCTGACAAATTAACAAATCCGATCACGTATAGGAAAGTTCCTGTACCGTAAGTCAAATCACTGTTCTCAAATTAACAAGAGTTGACAAACGCGTTTATGATGTTGATTCTAAGATTATTTTTAAACGAAGGCAAACGTTTATATACATTGAAATCAATTTACGTTAGCTGAATAGTTAATTTACAATGTTTGAGAAGTGTCATTAGATGATAGTTTGTTTCAAGTCAATATATGTTTTGCAAATAACAGTGTTTTTTGGTGAATTTTCATATTAGAACCATCCTCAAAGCGTGTTTTATGTACATGGTAAAAGAGAGTCAGACTGATATATCATTTGCAAAGGCAAGCATTAAGGTCTTTGTTTGGGGTTTCTATGGTAACTGTATAGAACACGTCGTAAAGTAAAATATACAAGCAGAAACGTTACCACGTTACTTTGTCTGTAGGCAAAATTTGTCATTTTATGTTAGGTTAATAAAATAGTCTAGTAAAATTTTAGTATTATTTTCTTGTTATTTAAATGCAAAAAAAAATCTCTAGATCTTCATGGCCTTATACATTAAAAAAAAGAAAGAACATAGAATGTAACATTATACTGCAATTGCTTCAGGGTTGGAAGTAAATAAGGGTTGTTCAAGACAGACCAGATGGGTAAGATGAAATAGCGGGGTCTATCCTAAGAAAGGATATGTAAAACCAACTAGATTATAATAGAATAATTTTTGGTTTCCACGGATAAAAAATATCATAAATCAAAAATTGACTCTTATTAGGGTAATAATAATTTTGGATGTTGAGAGAATTACAAAGATATTGTATTTTTACTTTTAGTTGATAACGTGGTTATTTTTTACCTACAGAAAAAATAAAGAACCATTTTGTTCGTCGTTACAGAAGAAAATCTTTTGTCTACTGTAATCTCTTTCTGAAGTTAATGGTTTTCGAGATATTGAAAGTTAACAATTTTAAACGCTCACCATTTTAAAAATTAAAAAAAATAAAGTTTCTGTGTAAGTTTTATAAAACTTAAAATACAAAAGGCTTACACCAAATATAAATTCAATATTTTATTTTCTTCTGGAAATACAATGCTTTCATTAGAAAAGAACAAAATAGCAAATAGGCGAATAATGAAGCTGAATTCGACTATATGCTATTTGACTTTGTTTGTTTTGATGTATATAATCCAAATATGGATAGCCAGTCCATCCTTTTTGACATTTTTTGGGACAATTAGCATAACAATTAGCAAAATTATTCTTTATTAAACTTTATATATATATGATGATTTTTCTAACTACATTCCCACAAATATAGTCCAACTAAGTTCCTCGGATTGTCAAGTCCTGATGGTGTAAAACATAAAAGTATTGATTAGACCATTGTGAATTATGTTCAGTAATTCAGGACTGAAATGAAGAAGATATACTCGGATCCAGATTAGATAAATTCCAAAAACGTTATCGTTTAATTTTATCTATAGTACGGAGAAAGTTATGTACTTTAATGTTAAAAAAAAAATTAAAAAATAATGTTGATATTTTTACGGATATACCAGTTTTGACGTTCTCTGAGGCCAAAAAGTTGATTTGGGATTGATTGCTGTCGTTTGTCTCTACGGCAAAAAGATTGGGCAGGTTTTAATAAAATTTAGTATGGAAGCATATTTTGGTTATACTTTGGGATTTTTTCCCTTTTTTAGTAATTCAAAATTTGAGTGTAGTTTATGAGAGGATTTTGATTTTATTTGCCTCTAAATTCCCAAACAAAATATATTAGACGCCATATCTCAAAATGCAGGCGTTAATTATCAGCAAAGAGTACCAAAACATAGAGCTGTTACAAAATTACAAATTTATCGAAATCAGCTGTACCTATTTTGTTAAAATGTTAATATGAAAATAATGACCCAAAACCATTTATTAAATAAATGGATATAGCAAGTAAAACAAAATACAGTTCAGAAATATATGGTAAATAATTGAAATGAGTCAAATGGATTTATTTTAAAATAACATAGATTTTACTTTAGCCATTGACTCATGTAGCTGATGATACAAAAGGAATGCTCCACAAAAGCAAAGTGATTAATATAACCCAAGTACAACACGAACAGTTGTCAATGGGTTCATCAATTAACCCAGTACATATTGCTTACACTTGAACAATGAACAGTGATGGTGGAAAGCTAATGATATTAACTTAGATTCATAATGCATTTATATTTATTTCAAAATGAAAGTTTATAGCTGTTAACAATGAATACAAAGAAATGTTTTGTTAAATATTTATTTATTTATATTTATTGTTACTCCTGAAAAATAGGCTTGCCCTCCAAGGCTCATTATAGTGAGTACCTGAATTTACACCTATTTTTATATAGTCTTAGATTATCCCTCTTTTCATCTTTTCTAACAAGTCTCTCTTGAGCAAATATGATTCTTTTCCGATTCTGATGCTATTCAAAGTAAATAAAGCTTTCAATAACAAAGAGTACGTATTCAAATAATAAAAAAAAATAACATGAATTCACAACTAATCATAATAGTTATACGGGGTAAATGATGAACAATATGCCAAAAATCAGGGTACAGTTCATTTACAGCAAAATGGACCATAGTATGTCGCTTCGTTTCTGAGATTTTTTAGGAAAAATTCTATTTTCTCACGTTATTTTTCACCTAGCAATTAAAGTGACCACATTTTCAAAAAATACATTTAATATTTTATAAAAGTTTTTTTTTTTGAAAATGAGAATATGCATTAATTACAAGCTCTCAAAACATAAAAAAAAGAATGATTTAAAATCTTTTCATATAATTATTAGACCAGATCGCGGACTCTGACAATGAATAATTCTGATAATATTGACACTTTCTTATTGTAGAGAGTTATTATCACTCTACTTTCATAGATGGGTTTCAATTTATATAAAATAATTTAAAAAATATTATAATTGACACTCAAAATCCTAAAATAGTTTAGTATTTAAAATGAAATAATCCTGTTATTAACTGTAATAGCAATCAAAATAATATCATACTGTGGCTTCACAAAACTCATTTAATGAGGTAGGAAACGTCAGCTTTCAGCAACTGTTTTAATTTACTTTCAAACCATAACTGTTATTTTCTTAATCATCTTGGAAAGTTTAATAAAAGGATACCATCTCTAGATAGCAATTTTCCAAAAGTCTCCAACTTGTACTGTTGTTCTTAGAAATCATATTTGTATGTATGCACATTAATATTATTATATTATGCCTTTTAAACTTATAATACTAAGTAATTCCTAAAATGTATATAAAGGGATAAGTTAGTATACTGAGCGTTTTGAATGTATATTTGATTTGATGACGCATTATCCAAAGATTCAGTTATTGACGAACGTTATTTTAAAATCGTCTGCTAAGTCACATTCAATACAGAATTTTGGACCTCATTATGTAATCACGATCGCATGATATCAAAAAATATCATGACCCTTTCTATAGTACGTAATTAAAAGTTAAAATGTAATTAGAACAGACTTCGCAGAAAACATCAAAGTCAAACAGTATTAAAGGGAAAATATAATTAGGGTGAAGTCGGGCTAATTTATTTTTTAAGCTACTGTTTGTTATGTTTTGTGTATAAAAGAGTGCTTTTATAACCCCACTCTTGGCTTGAGGAAGAAGTAAACAACAAAATTAATAGATTTCTAAATTTGTTGTTTGATTAGATCGTAAACAGATTATACTTTTACAGATCAATTTAAAGTAGTAAGTGAATAATACATTGCTGTTTACTTTAAATGAACTGCTTTTAACTACTTACAAGATTCAACCTAACCAGGATCTGTACCTGGATCCTGATTTATATCACGTAATTCAATAAGATAAGTTTGTAACTCACACATTACTCCAGAGTGTGGATAATCAATATATTAGTGTTAAACATTTCTTCAGAGTGACAGTCATAATGCAAATGGCAAATTTCATCAAATGCATAAAAACATGTGTAATTTTTTTCTCACATGTATATGGAGAAAGTAAAGTTATGTTAAAAAAACGATGCCGATTTTTGGAGTTTATACAGAGGGATTGATGTAAGTGTGCCAGCTCTTTTATTTTGAATATTTTATGTATTAAGAAAGTCAAATAGCAACTCCCCTGCACTTTTTTAGTTGCCAGATTTGGGAGTTTCAAAAGTTTCATACCCTCGGCCATTTTACTAATATGGCGGCCAACTTAAAATTTGCATTAAAAATACTTATTTTAATGATAGGCCTAGTTTTAGTTTTGAGACATAATTGTAAGATTTTTTTATTCTTGTATATTTTTGATACACTTGCTCAAATGATTGGAAAAGAAGATTCTAGACGTTTACAGACGTCCATTTCCGAAATAAAAACAGTTGATCTAAGATTAAAATTGGAAGATAGATGGAGTATAATGTAATAAAAACTACGAGAAATTTGAAAATCAACCAAATAAATTTTGTTACTGACATGGCAAGTCTAAATAAAAGCCTCCAACTTTAGAAAAATCCCCTTTCGTCAATTTTATGTAAAAAATACTGAAATCGGATACGCGCTATTATAAAGTACGTAATTTCTCAAAATCTATTTAGTCGATTTCGTTAAAATTTGAGTGATATGTTAGAACAAATCAAAATCTGTGTGAAAAATAGTTGGAATAAATAGGAAACAAATTGAAATGGTCGTTGAGCGATATCTTTAAAACCTCCATTTTAATCAAATACGGTTTAGGCTGAGAACTCGTTTATGTCACATATATATATATATATATATATATATATATATATATATATATATATATATATATATATATAGAGAGAGAGAGAGAGAGAGAGAGAGAGAGAGAGAGAGAGAGAGAGAGAGAGAGAGGGAGAGAGAGAGAGAGATTCATTTTTACTTTTTATACCGACAACTAGACGGTATTCTGCAACGAATAATTTTGTTTTGTTAGTTTTTGGTTGTGATTTTTTGTGCAATGTTTTGGCAGAGTTTAGTTTTCTTCTTAGAGTTATGATTGCCGCAGATTTTTCAAATCTAAACAATAATAAATAATTTTTTTTGTATGTCTCTGTTTATTCCTTACAGAGAGAAAAAAAAATATATAAAAGTTACATCATAGTCCTCACAAAGACGTTGGCATTTTTGTTGAATGTTTATTGACTTTTTAATTTTTAAACGAAAATTAGAGTTCTTAAAGCACAGCTACACTAGCAAGACTCCTCCTCCAGACAAAAAGAAACAATTAGTAACTTTGGTTTGCAATTACAGTAAATAAAATACAAATTTCCACATTAAAAATTTGCAAGTTAATTTTAATTAAAAGAAAACATCCCAATAATCCCTCTCTATAAATACCTAGTTTCAACATAGAAGTAAAATTTTGCATTCTAATGAGGAAGCGTTAAGATCATTTTATTCAGTCTATTTAGAAGGACTGGCTAACATAATAAAGACTTAGTCTTGTATAACGTCACCAGGATAAAAAGCTTACAGTAATGGCTGTATCCAACACCAACAGTTTAGTGTTTAAACCTTGTCTATGTTTATCTTGCTTTGTAATGGCTTTAACTTTCAAGTGTTCTTGCTTTTCCTAAGGACTTTAGCTACAAGGATTTTAATTAATTCAAATAGGATAATCTCTACAATGCTGTTTAATATTGTCGGGGTTTATAAACAGTATGTTGAAGTATGCAATGAAAGTACAACTTTTATACATCGAAGAAGATAAATCGAAATTTTAGAAACATCATAATATAAATTACTTGCTTAGTAATTAATACGTAAAATGAAATGGTTGAAGCCAAAGACTAAGGCGACATTCAGATTCCGCCATAGCCATCAAGTTGGAAAACCAAAAAATTGTTTAAATTTATTTCTATCTCTTGGTTCGGCAGTCTCTTATGATTGGTTGTCTCCCTGCTGCTATGTTAAAGATTAGTTTTCATAGTGCGTTGTTTCAACGTACGTAAACAGTTTCTGAAGATGGTGTTCATCCAACACGCCTCAGCAAACGTTTTGACATTAGGAGTGGCAGAATAATGTACTTAATTTAATTTATAGCATTGCATTATAGGTTAATTGCATTTATCTATATTATAGGTTAATTCATACTAAAACCTCTCACTGATATTTACAATACTTCATGAAATTAATTTGTTGCTTCATTACCGCCAATAGAGGTGAGTCCCACAGTTTATTCCCCTAAAAATAACTAAAATAGGAATTTCACTACTACTATATTAACTATTTTTGAGTCTAGTGATAGCTCAGTGGTTAATTACATCACTTTATCTGATCAAGTATGTCACTGAGATTGTAGGTTTGAATTCCACCCAAGACCCAAGGTTTATTCTGTGTAGTTCGGTTCTTTCCAACCTGTGGTACAGTATAATGGAGGAAGGCCCACTATGTATAAACGGTAGTTGACTAAAGTTGATTTTAACGCGTTTCGTTGGTTTCAAACTGTACAGCTGTACAAAAACACCCATTCTGCACGTTTTTTGTAGATGTATAAACGTAAATAACAACCATAGAATAGATGTATTGGGCGCTTGCCAATGTTATACCTAAAGTGAACTACTTAGAGCATGTAAACATTTTTAAACATTATAATAAAACCTCTTCTGCCGTGGATGAAATCTGCCCACGGTTTTCGGCTGTGGAGCACTATAGATAGATAGTAGGACCAGTAGGACGTCATTTAAAAAATCACTTTATTTGACTGAAGATAGCTCAAAACAGATATATGAGCAATAAACCAGATATACATTTTTTGACTAATTAAATAACTCTCTACACAACTCACATTTGAGAAAGTAAAAGCTGGCCAAAAACTAAATCATTAAATAAACCATTATTTAACGAATTTCCTTTAAATAATTCCGTCCAGTTCATTACAAGGCTTTAGCTGAAGAGTGCTACAGTTAATGCTCCATTTAGCCGGCTAACATCCCTCCTACTTAAACATCATCCCTTTGAATACTGAAGTGGTTGTTAGTTAATTGAGGATTATATTTAATTGTAGTAATGCTAAGTGCTTGTAACTGTGTTTGTTTATATAAAAGTATGCGAGTGACAATCAGCTGTGTTATCTGTCTGTTCAGCTGATTACATTAAAATTTCGTAATTAGACAACTGATGTGTAAAATATTAATTGTGTTAAAAATAGGAGAAGAGAATATAAAACTGTAACTTTACTTGACAGTGGTTGCATATCTCCATCAAACGTATACAAATGGTGCAAAAAAAATTGCACATACTCTCTCACTCAACCATCACCAAAATTAAATAAAAACGGACCGTAAGTAATCTTCATCAAAAATATCAGTTTGGTAGTTGTCAATAAAAAATTGAAAATGAAATGTATGTTTATATACTTAAATAAGTACTAAACTTGCTTCACTTTTGTCATATACACGTCATCAGGGGAAATTTATTTGATTAAAATCGAGCTTCTAATGATGACGGTAATGGGTTGATTTTGTTTTTGCCATTTATTTTTATTTGTTTATTTTTTACTTTAGATTTTTCACTCGTGTTTGAGTTATTTTTGCCCATGTTTGATTTTTTGTTTTTACCGATAACTGAAAAAGCTATATTTTTGAGGAAATGAAAACGATATGTTTTGTTTGGGTCCCTAGACCATATACGAAATTTGATCAACATCTGTTTTAGAGAACTGTAAATATGAGAGTCGATATATCGAAACCAAGAACGACATCATTTTCGAACTCAAGTTTGAATAAAACTCGACATAATTTTTAGGTCCATCACAGTATTGTTCGTGGGAAAGTAAATTTTAAAATTAATATTTTTGACTTTAAATGGTGTTCAAAAAGTCTTTATACACTGGGATAATCATTCAACAATGAAATTCTATTGTTTTAATATGTTATACCTTTAAAATGAGGTGTTGGTCGACCTATGCTTACAGAAAGCCCAACGTATCTCTAAGACCATTAAGAGTATTAAGGTGTTAAGGATGAAAGATTTTACCTTATGTAGATTTCAATCACTGCTATCATGTTATCATCTTCAGAGGTACAATACACACTTACCTTATAACCGCAGTGAGGCACCCCCCCCGTTACCTGATACCCTTGGCCAAGGACATAACCCTAGAAATGCATTGTTGTACGTTTATTTAGAAACAAAATATATTGGGTATCCAGAGTTTTGGAACACCCGGTATATGTATCCACTAAAATTTAATTTTCACGATTATTGAATATTTTTTATTTACTCTGTTTTTAAAGAACCTTAAAATTCTTATTTTGTTGTGCAGTATTTTTTTATTTTTTATATATTTTTTTTTATATTTATTTATTTATTTTTTTGATTCAATCAAATTATTTAAAAATTTTATAGTAGTATATTTGATTAAATGTATCATTTTCAGTTAAGTTTTAGTTTAACCCCATTGTTCAATACAGTATCATGCTTTATTTCACATGAGGTCAAAGGTTTGTACCATTTGTCCTGATGAAAGCTATTACAAAGTTATGCGAACAATTAAACAACGAAGTTTATATACGGTGTTTCATTGTTCCACCACAATGACCTCCTTTGTGGTTACTAAAATACCAAGATATTTAATTAGTCAAGCCCCATTGGCCATTGTTATTTTAATGTATTGAGTTTATAAAATTAGTAGATTACATGAGTTATAGTTTTTACTCTCCGAAATATGAAGTATAGAGAAAGTTATCGAAGTTGTATTTAGAGTGAATGTATTTATTTTGAGGTTTCTCGGTTTTCAAAAAAGTGTTTATTTTGGTTTAGTGTCCGTCGTATATGCCAGTAATGCTTAAATGCATTTGATTTTATTCAAAGTTGGAATATGGGCATATTTTGAATTTTTTAAATAACTCAAAATTGGGAGTAGCCATTAGAAAGAAAATAACGGATTTATTTTTTCGAAATATTCTCATTAACGATTCTGATAAAAATTGTAGCCTCTAAGTACCCAAACAAAACCTATTGTATTCCCTAAATTGTGTGTTCGTTGAGTTATTCGTTAAAAAAATATAAATAAAAATGGCGTAATTTCTCAAAATCGGCTCAATAGATTTTGTTAAAATTTTAGTGCAAAGTGAATATTAATATCATAAAAATGTTTGTAAAATCGTAATTCAATAAATGCTACGATTTAAGAATAATTGGTTAAAAACAACAATGAATCGATCGCCGTGTCGCCATTAAAAACCTAATAACAAATACGATTAAACTGAGAACGAGTTTATGCCACAATCGAAACACGTTTAGAACCTATATACACATTTTAAACATAAATGTCTTAGGGATTTTCATAAAAGCTTTAGTAACAAACACTCCATTATCTTCAGTGGTAACAGTAACTAATCTATCACATTACTTTGGATTCAAACAGACGCAATTCTATAAAACTTATTTCGCAGTCGGTAAATTGCAAATCTGGATGATGGATGTGTTTCCAAGTTAGAACAAAAACTTGGGAATTTTTTCAAATTTCCAATAGTAATTTACGATTCAGTCTCGTTCATCAAAACTTAGATTTCCATCCATTATAGAAGCTCTGAACTAACTGTAAATTGTAATTATGTCCCATAATCGATAAATGAATCAATTCCGGTGCATTTAAGACAAAAACATGTTTAGATATAATACTGATCCGTTACTTGATAAACGGACAAGCAGCCGACAGATTGAAATAATTAAAAAAGGATCACAAAACGGTTATGTCCGCTATTACAAGTGCAAGCTGTTAGAGAGTTATGCGATAAATTAAACAAGGAAGATACGTTTCACCACAACGACGTCGTTTGTTACCTGCATACCAAGAGTTATTCATTAATAACAATTCCCTTTAGACAATGTTATTTTCCACAAATGACTCTTATTTTTTGTACATTACTTTTTAAATTAGAAGATTGTGTAAGTGTAGTTTATAATATCCTACGTAAACTTATATTAAATAATAAAGTATTAAAAAAAAAAAATGTAAATATAGGGAAATGTGGAATACCCACTGTTTTGAATGGAATCATCTTCAGTGGGTCAGTTACAGTACGTACGGGTGTGGCAAACTTAAGAAACTAAATCGGATCTACATCTTTCTTCAAGTAGTTTTATTTTATACAAGTAGTTCAATCCAATCCATTAGAACTCCTTCTGATGAACTAGTGTCACAACGTATCTACTAATGACCCTATAAATAAATATCAATACCTCTTAAGGAAACACTACATACTGTTACTTGAGGTTTTCAGTCACCACAGTTAAACAGGAGTAAAATTAACAACTCGTTCACCATTAAGTTTAGGTTTGACTAATCATTAAGAACGATAAGTATTGCCTGTGACTAATCATTAAGATCGGTAAGTATTGCATGTGACTAATCATTAAGATCGATAAGTATTGCCTGTGACTAATCATTAAGATTGGTAAGTATTGCATGTGGCTAATCATTAAGATCGTAAGTATTGTATGTGACTAATCATTAAGATCGACAAGTATTGGATGTGACTAATCATTAAGATCGGTAATTATTGCCTGTGACTAATCATTAAGATCGGTAAGTATTGCCTGTGACTAATCATTAAGATCTGTAAGTATTGCCTGTGACTAATCATTAAGATCGGTAAGTATTGCCTGTGACTAATCATTAAGATAGGTAAGTATTGCCTGTGACTAATCATTAAGATCGGTAAGTATTGCCTGTGACTAATCATTAAGATCTGTAAGTATTGCCTGTGACTAATCATTAAGATCGGTAAGTATTGCCTGTGACTAATCATTAAGATAGGTAAGTATTGCCTTTGACTAATCATTAAGATAGGTAAGTATTGCCTGTGACTAATCATTAAGATCGGTAAGTATTGCCTGTGACTAATCATTAAGATCGGTAAGTATTGTCTGTGACTAATCATTAAGATAGGTAAGTATTGCCTGTGACTAATCATTAAGATAGGTAAGTATTGCCTGTGACTAATCATTAAGATCGGTAAGTATTGCCTGTGACTAATCATTAAGATCGGTATTGCCTGATAATGTGGCTCTTTTATGTAGAATATTAAAGATGTTAAATTCCTTCAATTTGATTTTCTATGAGGTATAGTCAATAGATAGGGCTACTTCAGTTATCGCTTTTTAACGGATATACTTTTATTATCGTTTATTATTTCACATCGAAACCTTAATTCTAGGCCTCCTTATTTAAACAAATCTTTTTTTGACTTCATTACGAAAATATGATATCAAAAAAATATCGTTATACTTTCTACAATATGTAATTAAAAGTTAAAACGATATTAGAACAGCCTTCGCAGAAAACTTCAAAGTCAAACGGTATTAAAGGGAAATTCTAATTAGGGTGAAGTCGAGGTAATTAGATCTCGCAGCTACTGTTTGTTACATTTATGTTAAAAAACAGTGGTTTTATAAGTCCATTTCTAATTTAACCAAGAGACAAACAACAATAATTCAAAACTAATAACTTTGTAAATTTATTGTATAGGGAGATGGAGAAAATTCCATTTCTTCTACCATTCAATTTAAAACCTACGTTGATTCGAATGTCACAAAAGTTTGAAATAATAGGGAAATAGTATATTATTTTTTAATTATAAATGAACTGTTTTTAACTATTTCAAGGAAATAATACCACTCTACCGAGATTCGAATCTTGATCCTAACTTATATGAATTACTTAATTCAATAAGACGGGATGTAATTCATAAATTATTGATTACACATTCAAGGATGTGTAAAAAAAATGTGTTACTCCAAAAAAATTGTTCCGTAAGTTTGGTGTGTAAAAAAAAAGTTATTTTATTACTGTGTTGAACTATTTCAAGGTGTACAACACTAATAATAATACATTACAAGATGTCAAAAATCGTATATGTTAACGCCAAATATTTAATATATTCAGTGTGAAATTAGTGGAGAATCCCATTAAAATAAAAAACGTATAATTTAGTTTTGTCATATATACATAGTATAGAGAGAGGTACTAGATGGATCAATGTCTAGTTTATTATTTTTGTTTAAAAGCGGTAGCCCTCTCAGTCATTTCCGGCTTATAAACAACGGAGACCATAATAAAATAAAGACCATTAACCCTCGAATACTCTAATAGCGTCAAGGCCAGAAAAGAATAAGAGTTGGTCAAAGGAGATCTGATAGGAAAGAGGAAAGAGAGGGATCTAATCCAAGAATACATGAAAAAAGCTGTACGCGTGGGATTGTCGAAAAAGATGTACAAGCGAGCCCCTGAGGGTTGTCAAGTTTTGTAAATATGTTTGGAGATCTCCAGAGTTCAAATTACTATTTTTTATGGAATCATGTTTGTTTGAATTATATGCTATTCTATAGTCCGAATACGCCAAATTTGAATTCTGGGCATATTTTTAATACATCAACGGGACCATTTTTTACTTATAAATAAAAATTTGAGGATAGCTTACATGAGACAAAACTAAAAACTAGATTTTATCAAATACACTTTAACGATTTTGATAAAATTTTATCATGTATAACCTTAAGGACAGGCAAAACATATTGGTTACCATCTCTCCAAATCTGCTGGTTCTTGAACTATCTATAAACCAAGAACGACTATGGGGTTGATATAAAATACGGAATATCTCAAAATCGGATTTACGATTTCGTTCAAATTTTACTGAAATTTGAAATAACCCAAAACTGTTTGCAAAATCGCAAGTAAAAAAATATTACGAATTAGGAGTAACTGGCATAAAACAAAATGAACATTGACCATTTAAAGTTAAATTTACACTGAAGAACACATTTCCAAATATTCTCGATCAATATTTTACGTGACAAAACTATTAAAAGTGAAATTAAATTAACATTGATTAAACTATTTTAAGAATTAACCTATTAGAATATATTATTTATCGGAGAGTTTTAACTATTTATTAACAACTTTGTACTGTATTAAATCAATAAACTAAGTAATAAAACTAATTATTCTATACTCAATTATAAAATAAATATGGTTATGAATGATGATAACATATCTTATCAGTTGTATCTAAACATTATTTGCAGTTTAGATGTCTCATCAGAAGTGTTTTAAATAAAGTTATACAAAATGTATTAAAGAACTGGAGGTAAAACGCCGAGTATTGAATACAAAACCATTTTATCACATTGACGAAGTATATTAGTTACTTCATCTTCACTTGTATTAACCAAACTAATACAGTAAAACTATAGGACTATACCGACCATATTAAATATTTTCTGCTTAAAATTAGATAGAACTACTTGCACAGTTACATCGTGTCTAGGGAAACATTCAAGATCAATTCATCTCAATAATAATAAACAAATTTTAAAGCTAAATTTAAATATGAATTGGAAAAAATCATTTTTTCTACTTACAATTTTATGATAGGTTATGTTATGATGTACGTATAGTTTTTGGGTTATTTTAAAATTCTTAATCACAAAATATACCATATGAGATTGTTACCGAACACTCCATTTAAGATTATTTGGTGATTTCACATTTTAAAGTTGTAATACTTAATTTACAGTAGCAAGCTACAATAATTGGAATTAGCTTTTGCTATATCCCTGGGGTAAAGATAATATCTTTCGTTAAGAAAAACTGAAAAACTCTACAGAATGCTTTAATTAAACAGGATTAGTCTTCAAAGGAGATAAATTATCTGTTTCCATTGATGATAATTACTAGCAATATTTATTTCAACTTGAATAATTCTCTACAAATTTGGTTCACGGTTTGATTTTAGTGTTATTCTGAAAAAAAAAGAAAAATCGTTTTAAAAATGAAGAGTGTTTCTTTTGTTTCGATAGTTTTGTAATAAATTAATGACATAATTTTATATCGAAATATGAATAGGCTATAATATTTCTTCAACTAATGAACATTTTAAGCACAGATTAGTTTGGTTTAAACTGGATTAAACTAGTTTTAATTTTCTGTTAAATAGTTTAAGAAGTATAAAGAAAGTTTGGTAAAAATAAATTCGTTCTTCTTTTCTTGAACGATATTCATGAAACTGAAAATGTGATTTTCGACACGCCGCCATCGCGATAAAAGTGCTAAAATCGTAGCATATCTCGTGTGTTATTCAAGTCATAACACACTAAATCAGATAAAAAAATTTCAATTCTGCATGTGATGTTACCAAATCTACATATTTATCTACGATGAAAAAAGTAAAGCTATTGTAAAAATTAAATTGTGAACTTTCTAAGAACTCATTTAAGTTTTATAACGATTTTGTTAATTGATCTCTTGCTATGCAGCTCTCCTTTTTTATTCAATGTCCCCCCCAAAATATGCTTTAAAACTGCTATAGTAACAGAAAGAGTTTCACCCTTAGAGACTCATTGCAGTAAGAGGGAATGTAGCTGAACACCCACTTTCTATATATAGTCTTGGGTTACATTGCTCTCGTTCATCATTCATATCAGGTCTCTCTGCCTAACTCTTGTTCTTTTCCGACCCTAACGGTATTGGATTGTTCGAGGGTTAGGTGTCATTATTTATTGTTTTCCCCTGTAATTGTAAAATCTCTATTTTACGCCATTATTAAACAACAAGGAAAAATAGTTTCAAGAATAATTAAACAAATTTGTAATTCATTCCTTGTCTGTAACGTTAAAAAAAGAATAGAAATGCTAATTTTGAGTTTTACAATTTAAATGTATGTTTTGTTGTTTCCTGTGTTGTGAAGCTTCATATGGAGGATTAATCTATGTTGTAATCCTTACAGCCAAAACTGTAAATGCCAAGTAACTTTAGAAACATTGGTGTCTTTTATCGCCTCAACTATAAACCTGATTTTGTGTTTTAATAATAACTACAAACCTCATTTTGTTTTTTTTTCGTATTAACTTATAGACATCATTTTGTGTTTTCGTAGTAACTAAAGACATCATTTTATGTTTTTCGTGTTAGCTATAGACTTCATATTGTGTTTTTGTATTAAAATAACCTCATTTTGTGTTTTTCCGTATTAACTATATACCTTATATTATGTATTTTTCTTAATAACTGGAACGTCATTTTGCGTTTTTTCGTATTAACTATGGACCATATATATATATATATATATATATATATATATATATATATATATATATATATATATATTATATATTTTCATATTAACTGAGAAACCTCATTTTGTGTTTTCCTATTAACTATAACCTCATTTAGTGTTTTTTTTTTGTATTAGCGTGCTGTATTTCATTGTTAATTTTTACATCATGTGTAGGCCTACTTATATACTTAATGTGATTTTAAATTTACACTTTGGTTTATATGTTTAAATTTAACTTATGTAAAAGTTCCAAAGTAATCATTTCATTTACTGAGTATACGAAGTATAAAGTAAATTTGGTAATTGTAAAAGTACAAGCTCCGTTTTTGACTGATTTTGACGTTTCAAGTGATTTTCGACTCCTCTGTCTTCGTTGTCTGTATGAAAGTATGATAGCAGGTAAAAAAAAAAAAAAAAAAAAAAAAAATATATATATATATATATATATATATATATATATATATATATATATGTATATATATATATGAACATTAAATTTGCTACAAGGGAATATTGTGCTTACGTAAAACCATATTGAAATTCACAAAAATCAAATAAAAACGTGAAAATAGTGGCTTTGTACATACATCTTATGTTATTCTACTTATAACACTAAATAAGATAAAAAATTTGAAATTTCAATTTTCGTGTAATACTATCAACTCCACCTCTCTACTAATGTAACTCGTAAATAAAATTTACATTAGAAATTGAATGAAAGATTTATTAAAATAACAAAATACAATAGAATAATGTGAATACTGTATAAAGAGCTAATGAATTGTTGGCTAACTTGACAATACTCAAGTCAACTCTAAACATTTGTTTAGAATCAACGTCATCATTAGTCACCTATACAAAATAGAACTGGAACAAGACAGTTGTAATGGAACTTAATTTATCCTTGTGTCCACAGAAATCAATTCCACTAAGTATGCTCAACTAGGTCTGTACATTACAGTACTTTATAATAGTTCGTATTTTAGCTAACGTAGAATGATTGGATATTCGTTTGCTATTTCATAACCGATCTCAACTTTGATATCAATATTCTTCTTGTTTAATTGGCGAAATATCACTCGGTCATCGTGGCTTTATAAAAGTCGAAGCGCCAGAGTCGGAAAATAACAAGAGTTGGTCAATAGAGACTCGATAGGAAAGATGAAAAAGATTGATCTAACACACGACTATTTCTTTGTTTTCTGTTAGAGTTGGTCACTGTATGGTGTCTAGATGTCTATGATTAAATGTAGTCTCTTATTTTATTGTATATATTTTGTTCGTAATTTGTTTTATATATTATGTAGCATAATTAATTGTGTGATGAATGTGAATTTTCTTCTGGTCCCTCTTGGTGTCTGTGTGCTTCCCAGACTCTACGCACCTTGATGCTAGATTGTAATGACGATATTACAGCTAAGTGTTATCGGTAAAGCGCAAATTCTGAGAAATTTGTATTGTTTGTTTTGTATGGCATCTTCCACAAAAATTAGACTTATGGGGAGGGATAAAATAATAAAATAAAATAAAAATATGTCTACATACCAAATTCGTTAAAATTGGTTCACCCGTTTTTTTTTGACAACACACGACTTGAAAACGTATTTTATAAATTTGTTTGAACCATTCTTAACTTTATCAATATTACGTATATGGTGGAACTATAAATAAACTTATAACTGTTGATTTATTTATAGGCTAACCTGGAGGTACTTATGTGTTAAATTTACTTCTTGTTAAGAATAAATCTTTTATATTTTAATGTTAAAGAACCAACGAAAAAAGTGATTTTTTTAATTGCAGTATTATTTAAAATGTTAGAAATACTCTAATAGAGTTTTATCAAGAGAGACCTGCTAGGAAAGACAATAGAGAGGGATATAACCCAAGAATATATAAAAAAGGTCTACTTCCACCTAGGATCCCTTGGGTTAGCCATACTTGTACATACTATAGTGAGTATTTGAAGATCATTAAAATTACAAAATGTCAGTGTAACATTGATTCCTGAAAGATCTTCCTTCAGGTTCTGCGCAATGAAAACTTCGATCGGATTATTTGTTCAAATTAGATGTTTCATTCATTAACTGATTTATTGTGTTCTGATATAGTGAAAGTAATGTGATGGTGTCAAGTTTTGTGCAGAGATGACTCTTTGAGGTGTAAAGAGTCTTTACACTGCTGAGTGTAAAGAGGGATATTGGGAATGATGTTCTTTTGTCGTATGTGCAGTGTTTTTCAGCTCAAACGTAAAATTAATGAAATTTGTATTATGGGCATATTTTGGACATTATATATTTATTTAACAACAAAAAATTTAGAACTAAGTGTTCTAAGATAAAACCTAATAATGCTATTTTTTCCAAAAACAGAATCCTGGTTTAAAAATGGTAAAATTACTGAATGAATATTGTTTTGTAGTTACAGCTTTCTTTAAAAGAAAAATATAAAGAATATGTTTAAATATTAATAAATACAATTAAAGTTCACTTTACTGAGTATGGATTTGGCAATCCCGAGGGACCTAGCTGGATCTACACTTCTTTTAATGTAGTCGTGTGTTAAATCCCTATATTTTCATCTTTCCTGTTAGGTCTTTCTTGACCAACTCTTGATGTTTTTCACCCTGACGTTATTGCATATTCAATGACTAGGTGTCTTTATTTTATGCTCTTTACTTCGTTTTTTGTAAGGTGATGGTGACAAAGAGGTTAATCTCCTTTAAACAACAAGAAAAAATACACCCAACATAACAAAACAAAAACACTTACAAATTTTGAGGTGGCAAGATAACATTTTTCATACACAAGCCATTTCAGACCTAAATTGTTCTTGAAGAGATTTTTGTTATTACTGGGGAGGGAAAAGCAATCATGTATTTAATTCTATTAGGCCTGCCTTGTTAAAATGGGCTGCTCACTTTAATATTATGCTCTTGATTAAAGAGAAATTCCGATAAAAACAATGTTTGTAAATGGGGAAGAGTTTAGGGGTTTTAAGCTTTACAACAAATTATCAGAGAAACTTGATGAGATCACTTTAAAGTTTTAATGGAATATTACGAATTTACTTATTACTAAATATTCAGCATTCCAGAAATATTCTTACTTTTTCTTAACCGCTATTAGTTAGATACATATATTGTGTAAAATATTGCACAAACTTTCTCCACAACCATCCCCAAAACCAAATAAACTCGAACCAAAACTAATCAACATCAAGAATGTCAGTTTGGTAAATTATCAATCAAAAAGTGAAAACGAACCATTGGAATCATTGAAAATATTTTTTAAATGTAATATTTCGACAAAAATTATACAAAAAAGAAGAGCGATTGAACCCATGAATGGCTTAAAATACAGGTAACCTTAAACAAAATTTCTAATAAGATTTTACAGCTTAGACAAAAAGGATTTAAAAATGAAATTTTGAAAACTCTATAAGAGCTATCTAGATATGTAGGTACGGTATATACGAAATAGTGAAAAATTCTTCCAGATATTTAAAACAAAACCAAAAACTAACACTCCCTGAATTTTTAACATAGATTTTAGTAAAAAAAATCTTGAATTTTTAAAAATATTTTCAATAAAAACAGATAGACCAAATTCCTACATATTGATCAAACAATTTTTAGTCTTATAATTTACTAAATATCTTTTGACTTATCTGAAATACGAAGTACAGAGTATGTTTGGTAACCGCAAACAAATTTGATCTCTCTTTTTGTCTGATCTTCACGTTTTATGGAAACAGAAACAGTTATTTTCTACAAGAAGTCGGTCCATCGTCTGTACGTAAGCACAATAGTGGACGCAAAATTGAAGATAGGAATATGAAATTAGGTACAGCAAACTATAGTGTGCTCATATTGAAAACCCTATTGAAATTCTGAAAAACTTTAAATTTTCAAAATTACGGACATTTTTTTCAACAGTTGTTTGTTTTTTTATTCAAAAATACCCTAAATTATATCCAAATTTGAAAATTTGAATTCTCTATGTAATGGTACAAATCTCACCTTCTACTATGACAAATAGAAAATTTGTCATATATAATTTAATTATTTTTATTAAATTATGTAATTAATTATATAATTTAATTAGTAATTGTCAAAATATAAGTCAAGCCATGGTCACCCCAAAAAAATGTGATATTCGTATATTTACGAGATCTGGCTGGACGACAGACCGTATCTCTTTCACATACGCGTAGCTTCACGGTCTTGGCAGGTCCGAAACATAGACGAAGACAGTTTTTATCTTTCAAATTCATACAGTTTCTACGAGGGCTATTAGGGCTTTGCCAATGTCAAAAAGTAGTGAAATTCAAAATTAAGTGGTTCAGAAAACTTGTACAACAAATGTTTAAAACAAACTAACCCTACTTCATCTACAATACAACTTATAATTTCCTACAAGGCTCAAGAAACCAATTTTTACATTTACCATTAAATGTAAAGGATCTGCTTGTATGGAGTTGTATTATGGGGCTGAGTGGTACCATGTTGGCGCCCAAAAACTTGGTAAAGTTTATAAAAACCCGAATCCATGAATGTACAATTACTGAGTTATTTTAACAAATTAAAATAATGTTTTAAAATAAAATTTATATATAGTCAAAGTTTTAAATGATTCTTCCTATTGAAAGTGTATTTACACTGGTTACAATATTATACAGACAATTACATGAGCAAAATATTAACTCTGGAACTGTTGTACTATATTAATTTGTAGGCGAACTTACAAATGGTACGCTTCTTCTTCAGTAGCACTTATAATTATGCAATTTTACAAGTAAAGGAAAGTAATGAAAAGCTATCTAAATAATAAAATAGCGGATCAATACTCCTTCAAATAATATTACGGCAACTGCCAAGCACTGAAGTATATTCTTATAACATAGTAATGTCCATTTCAATGATCTTTGTCATCCCACCTACCGAAAAACATTGTTTTTTTTTAAGGAAATTGAGAGGCGAAAAAATCCATAGACTTATACAAAAAAGAAGCAGAAAAGCGTTTAAAATAAGGACTCTAATACTCTAATGACGTCAGGGTCGGAAGAGCACAAGTGTTGGTAAAGAAAGTTACAATAAAGAGTGATCTAACTCAAGACACAAAAAAGGTGAAGATCCAGCTAGCTTCTCTCGGGATTGCTAGAATCGGACGATAAGTTAAGGAGAGAGGTGTCTTCGTGATCCTTGTGAATCAAATTTAGAGATTTGTCTCAAATTATGAATGTTTTAAATAATTTTCCGATTTTGATATAACTGACAACATTGATGTATTTTGGGTTGCTGACTTGTAATTTGGCATTGGTTTATACGTAGCTGCCAATTTAGATATAGAGTAGAGGTAAAATTGAGGGGTGAGTTAAAAAAAAAAGGTTAAAAAGGTGAGTTAAAAATAATAGCTTATATCTCACAATATTACAATAAAATATATTAAAGCAGTTGTAAATTAGTTTTTATCGTACTAGAATCAAATATCAAATTTCCTGTTGTTGTATTAAAACAATAAAACTGTATGATGTATTGTGGAAAACCCTCCTCTGTTATCATGTATTGATTGCTTTTTATTCGGTTTACTTTGGCTATTTACGTGTTTAAATATTAGCAATCGAATTATGAAAACTGTTTAGAAAACAAACTAAATTCAAATATTTTTCGTTTTATTTAAATTTAAAAAACTGAATTTTGGATTTATTTTGTTTTGTCAAAAGAGATTCAGTTTCTGTTTTACATTGATAATTACACAAATACAAACAGTAGTCAAATTATGTCGCTGAAAATTCAGGTTTAGATATATTCACAAAAATATTAGTTTTAGTACAAGTTAGTAGATGTATACTATTCTTTTACAGAAAATACATTATGTATTTTTTCACAATACTTTATCTATAATCCATATTAAATTGACTAAATTTCAATAAAAACTAATGTACCTCCTGTTATGTCCCAAAGTCTTTTCCCACAGGAGGGAATATCCTACCTTTACTTTATATAAGTTTTATTTCTTCTAAAGGAGTCAGAGAAAATGCTTCAGAAATATAACTTATTCCGGGAATTATGTTTTGTGACTTTTAAAATATGAATTTTTGTTATAAAGTATAAGTAATTTTATTTTTAAATTAAAAAAAGAAAAATCATTACTTTGTGGTTTGTTGTATAGCGAGTTTGAGAGTCGGGATTTCAAAAAAAAATGAAGACCCTAAACTATTCTCATAACTAGACTTTCTGGCCTATTGACATTAATTATTAGTGCACATCTAACTTATTCCTAACAAACCTTATTATCATTTCAGTAGAAGAAAGTAAAGGCTTATGTCCCTGCTTTTTATATCTGTAATAACAGGACGGAGCTGTAATGGTGTTTTTATTATTTATTTACGTCACCTGATGTGTATTTCTGTTTTCTCTTACGGAATATCGTTAATACAAATTGAAAATTATTAGGGAAGGATTTTAAATTGCAATTTATCATTATTAAACAATAATTGTAAAATAAATTGAAATATTTTACTGCAAGAAAATTATATTCAACGAAAAACGTAGTCTTTATTTAGTCAAAATTAAAAAAAACAAATGAAACTTTAAAATGGGTCCAGAGTCTTATACAGTGATTAATTTGCTATTTATATTGTTTAATTATGTATATATGTCGAAACCCACTGACTGATCACGAAATCTCAGGATTCAAGAAACCTAGAGCTATGAATTTTTTATCATGGTTTGTGGTAGGTCTGTAGACGCCTACTAAGAAAGGATTTTGAAAATGTTCCACACCAAGGGTGTTTTTTACTTTTTACCCCTAAAGCATATCCCTGGATCCATGAATCGTAGATCTATGAATTTTTGAAGTGAAAAATTCTTTAGCCGCGTTGGGTACTTTTTGATAGGGGAAAATCTTATGGGTTCGCGTCACCGACATGCTCATGACTGGCGCATGAGCAGCGGCCATGTGCTGTGCACGTTGGACGCTTTTTGGATGGGTGAAATCTCGTGTGTTCGCGTCACCGACATGCTTAATAGCAGTACAGTATATCTGTAGCTATACAGCTGACGTATTGTGCAACATTAGTGCTGTGTATAAGAAGTACTGACTAACTGAATGATTCATTATTTATTGAACAAACCTATTCAACATAGAGAAAAAACTATTGAAGATTTGCAAATTTGATAGATACTCACTAAGAAAGGATTTTGCGAAATGCTGATTTTAAGGGGATAGAAAATTAGTTTTAAAAATGTTGATATTTATTACCATAGCAATCATTTGCATAAAATAATAGATAAAACAGCTGATTCAGTTCATCAGCATCAATAATTATTAAATTATTCTGATTATTTTAGGTTATGATAAGCCTGGACCAATATTATAAATAATTTGTAATTACCATAGCAATCATTTGCATAATCCTAGCCTGGACTTATATTAAAAATACTTTGTAATTACCATAGTAACCATTTGCATTAAATAACAGTAAAACAGCTGATTGAGTTCATCATCATCATCAATAATTTAATTATTCTGATAATTTAGGTTATACCAAGCCTGGACTAATTCAATTTTGTTCAAGATTTCTTTCAAACGCATGAATTTCGTTGTTATAGAGTTCTTTCATAAGGAAAAAAATATATTATATATTTAAATTATAAATATGGCTATTGATTATTCGTAATTCCAATTACTGGGGATGGGTGTTGCCATATTTGTTACATGATTGTATTACATGTAATAGAAAACTGGGATAGATTTTCTGCGTTTTCTGAAAATAATAACGGTGATAATTATTCCGACTCCAATAGTTATTTACACTGGCATGTCTCAGCATTCAACTTATAATTAGGTCTACCAGGTTTGTGTAATTAGTTCAACACAAAGATAGGTTAGACCTAGCCTAGACCAGTGTGAAACATAGCAACCAGTATAATAATACACACTTAAAACAGCTGATTAGATGATCAGCTTTAATAGTTCAACACAAAGCTAGGTTAGGCCTAGCCTAGATCAACGGGTAACATTTTCACTTCTATTGGCAGTCCCTATAACTGCCAATTTTTTTTTTTTTTTTTTTTTACTTCTTACCCCTAAAGCATATCTCTGATTCCAAGAAACCTAGAGCTATGAATTTTTAACATGGTTTGAGGTAGGTCTGTAGACGCTTATTAGGATTGTGCAAATCTGAAATATTCGCGTGCGAAGTCACTGATAACAGCTACTAAAGAATAAAATTACAACAATATCACTTCGTAACATTTATTAAGTAATTATTTACGTTAATAACGTAATTTACGTAATACATTTATTCGAATTTTAAAATAACGAAAAAAAATCGCTAAATCAAACCTTGAGTTCCGTATTAAAAAACTAGATATAATCAAATACAATTTAGTCTGAGAACGATTTTATGGCAAAAACGCATCAAGTTTTGGTTGTTATTTAAATATTAAAAACACTCACGGGCTCAATAAAGTAAGTACAAACATAACAATCACGATGGATTCTAGATGGATCTACAACTTTTTTCATGTAGTAATGGGTGAAATACTCTCTTTCATCTTTCCTATTAAAATTATATTGATCACCTCTTCCCACCCTGATGGTATTAGATAATTCAAGAGGCAGGAGGGGGATCTCTATTTAATATCCTCTTCTTCCTTTTTTATAAGACCGCAATGACCGACATTTTTTTTATCTAATAAGGGAAAAATAAATAAATATAAATGTATTTTTTTTAAAGATGGCGTCCATAGTCTTTTAAATTTTGGTGACGTTTAGCTTTGGTTGTTTTTTGGGACAGTTAATTGAGAAAGATTGTGCAGTGTTTAAGGGCAGCGTATTTCATGTACTATTTTCTTGTAAAGTTTGATTGTCCTTACAGTGTTTCCTTATGACAAGGGATAAACAACTTAAGTTTCAAAGTAAATACTTCTAGTTTGTAGTTCCCTACTGGCTGTTTTATTATATGTATACAAAAAGTATTAATATCAACAGCAATTAACTACAAACAGTTTCTATATAACAAGACAGTTATTGCAAATTTTATGTTTTTACTCAGTACGTCAAATTCTGTAGACACCATAACACATTATGAAAAAAGTAATATTGATACAAATTTAGCAATCCAAGAAAGTGTTGACAAAAATTGAAAAATTAGGCTAGGTTAGGTCAGGTCAGGTTAGTTTAGGGTAGGTGATGTTAGGTTATGTTAAGTTAGGTTATGTTTGGTTGTCAGCTATGGATAATTTTCAATATAGCTTATCTACTATTATTTTTTTCATCTATTTTTTAATTATTTTTTTCCAAGGCTAATTCTATAACAAATATTCACGTTTTGATTGTCAACTATGAAATTGTCATTATTGGTGACTTATATGATTTGTTCAGTTGTGTTTGGTTTAGGGGGATGAACCTCTGAGAAAGTTTGGGCATTGGTTTACACCATTTACTTTATACTATTTAAAGTACCGGACGTATAGAGGAAAGATTACTGGTTATCTAGGTAGATTATGACTCCCGCTTTCAACACCTGTTTTTAACCCTAACAAGTTAGAATTTAGCTTAATTTTAAGTTTTTATTATATCTCGTTTAATTCCAAAGGAAATTGTGTAGTTTATTTATTTTTATTCTTTGTTAAAAAACAAATAAACTGAATTGAATAAAATTTTCAACTTACTTTTGAAAACGCAGTGTGTCATTTTGCTGGAAATATTTTACGAAAACTCGTCTTAAGCACCATCACTTAGGAGTAACACATTCTTTAGTAACGAAATTATTTAGTTCTTTTAGAAATTTAACATAACTACAGTTTTTTCAAGGAACATAAAATGTATGTTAAGTTCATCCAATTATTGGAGCAACACAATTATAAATAGAAAAACTGCACCGATAATGGTATTCGTCTTTCTTCCCCCCTTCTATTACAAGTCATTTTTTCCCTCAGGGACTTCTATTGGTGAGTACAGGCTTATAGTGGAAGTTGGTTGGCTGGACACTGCAACTATCGTTGGTAAAAGGTTAGTAAACGAGGTATCCGGAATATGTTTCATGCATTTTTGAATTTGTACTTCGATGGAAGAAATTAGATATAAAGTGTGATGGAATAGAATAAAATAAATTTATTGCAACAACAACAATTTTTACAACAAATAAAATACAAAATTAATTATGTTGCAAAAGCAGCCCCAACAGGTTAAAACCCAATTACTGGGGTGCCACATATAACAAAATACCTAAGTCTGCCTAAACTATAGTAAAAGTAAAAGTAAAAGTACAACAACCAAATACACAATTACAAATACTAATTTAAAACCATATATACTAAAAAAATAAGTAAAAACATAGAAACTAACATTTTACAATTGTTGATTTCCACCAAAACTTGCAAATCTAAAACCAAAGTTGGTTTAATATAGCCAAAGTTTCCCTACGAAACCTCGACAAACCCCAGGAAACATCCACCCTATGAGCGACTACATTATATAGAGCAATCGTCGAGTTCATTGTGGAGTTCATGGAGCACACTGGGGGGTACAATAGACGTCGCATTAAAGTAAGGCTTAACGTGGTTTCAAGATGGAGGTTGTACGCAGAAAGGGAGGTTTTCGACAATACCTAGTAACAGGTGCTAAGCTTAGCAAAGTCCTTTAATGAATTATCTTTCTAAAAAAAAAGAATAAAGAAAAACATATTTTAATCATAATAAAGTTACAATTTAAAAAACAAAAACAAATTATAATACTTATTTTATTACACTTTTTTCTAAACATATTTAAAGCAAGTTTAAGGCACGGTGGATTAATTTTTAGTATTGTTTTTGTGTAATTAAATTGTAAATAATAAAATGAACACCGTATTAATTAATGTGTAGCATCTATTAATAATTTAGAGCGCAGCAACTTCAAACGTTAATATATATTCACAGCTTGGGTTAACGTTGCACTCAACACTCCAGTAATTGATCAAAGCGACATTAAACTTTGAAACTAGATGTATGTCAAGCATCTTATAAGGTCATAAATATTTAATCTGATGCAGTCTCTTAGGAAGATGTTTTGCACGATAAACTTTACTTACAGGTAATTAAGATCAAATTGTGTTCTTCGTTTTCAAAGTTTAACTACACTTTCAATACAAATATATAAATAGAAATGTGTATTTACAAAGTTTTAATGCAAGCGTTGATTTCATTTTTACTTTCTCACATATGTAACGTGTCAACAAAATAGATAAACGGATATATAAGTTATAAATGTAAAAGTAAATACCTTTATTGTTCTATTATGCTCACAGTCCTGTTGTGTATTACTTATTCGGTGGTGATCCTTCCGCCTACCTTTATTCAGGCGTTGTCAAACCTAATTTTGTTAATTGCTTTTGTTTAAATGCACGTTATGTTCAAATTAAACATTACACAGCACATATACCATTTTTCAGTCGTTGTCAAACCTAATTTTGTTAGTTGCTTTTGTTTAAATGCACGTCATGTTTGAACAGTCCAGATACTTCCGTTGAATGGACAAACCATTCATAGATTTCACCATAACACAATACGACCCAATTGTTTTGTTATCCCCATATAACCCAATAATTATCTTTTGTTGTAACAGGTGGTGGAGTAAAGAGTTTCAGTCTCACTGTAGCCAAGAATCATAATGGAAGGGGGGGGGGGGTGTGCTTCATTACTGCTCCAAAATAAGAACCAGAGAATATTTATTAGGAACAAAATTTACAGTAGCGACTCTGGATGATAAAGTCATTTAAAAAGAATAATATTTTTCACATAACACAATAAGTAGGGTTGCGTTATTTTAGAATAAAAAATAAATTTCTTCTTGGAAGGAGGTAAAATTTAACACTATTTTTGCTTTAAAGTTTATTTAAATTATTTACCCTTCAGTATATGTGGTTGATGATGCTATTACCATTGTTAGAGTTGAGAATTTGAAAGGACTTTAGTTAAACCGCAAACTCGTCTGTTTGGGCACAAACGGACATAACACAACAGACTTATACAAATTTGGACCCAATTTGTATAAATACATATTTGTCAAAAATTGCATATTGGTTCATTTTAACAATTTGACTTACAATACCGATATTTTTTGTTACGAATTGTTTTGGTTAGGTTTTTATTTTGGTTCTGAGGACGGATAAGTGAGAAAGTTTGTGCAATGTTTAGCACCGTTAATTTTAAAATTATTTCCTCTAAGTGTAATGACCAAATGTTGGGACTTGTACGAGATGTTTTTATTTGTATAGATTTTTACTTGCTATTTTGCACAGATGAAAAGTTGATAAAAATCCGTCTAAAGGTTTGGTCGAGTTGAACACTGCACATAAAACATACGACAGACCGAAAGAGAAAAAAAAAGACTAAGAAAGTCTAAATCGATTTTTTGATCACTTATTTTTTTCTGTACTTATTTCGCTATTTGAGAGAAACGTTCAAAACTATGGCAATACAGATTAACTTAATTCCCCATCTCGTATATATATATATAGGGTGGTCGGGGTAGTTGTGACATTTCTGTCTAATAATCCACTTATTTAATAAATATAACATTTACTTCATCAATAATGGAACTGTTATTCTTCTTTTATTGTTACACTACAGCTGTTTCAGGATAAATCCCATCATCAGGTGCTTACCACAAGTCAAACAATAATTATAACACACGACACATTATTCACAAAACACTAGTAAAGGTTTTTACCAGTTGAACTAAAAAATGCGGACGCATATTAGATAAAACTTTTACTAGTGTTTTGTGAATAATGTTTTGTGTGTTGTAATTAATTTTTAACTTGTGATACGCACCTGATGTTGGGATTTATACTGAAACAGCTGTAGTGTCGCAATAAAAGAAAAATAACAGTTCCACTATTGACGTCAAAGGAAGTAAGTTTTATAGTTTTTAAAATATCGTAAAATCAACTTTTGTACAGTGGAAAGTTTCTACCTACCTAAACGGAGTTGTGATTCAATTCGCTCGTGCCTTGGGCGCTTTATGGTGAAACTGAATATTTTAGAATACTTAGCGAAGGGGAATGAAGAAATATTTATTAATAAAAATCCCACTGGCTTTGTTTGTTTGATTAATTAAGCTCTCATTTGCTTCATACGTATGTACACGTTTTGATATGTCATAGGTATGGTATGAAATAGTATAAAATTGAATTTGTAACATCAAGTTTTCAATATGTGCTTGTGCAAATGAGTTAATTTATAGTTCTGTTCGTATCAAAAGACATGAAGAGCGCAAGATAATCTATGAACTTATATATTTGTCTTTGTTAACACAGTAAGGAACTATTTAAAGTTTAAATCTTTCGATTTACAATCAAAACTTCAAACTAAAGTCTTAAAATGTCAACAATAATACCTACAGATAACGATCAAGGCAGGAACTTTTCAATTAAGACAAGTTTAAGTTATTTACTCCGAAACCTCAATATTAATACTAACTTTGTTGTGTCAGGGCCTCAAAAGTTCATTTATAGTGAGTACTGGTTTGGCAATCCCAAGGTACCTACCTGATT
This sequence comes from Aphrophora alni, assembly GCA_963513935.1. Classification (NCBI taxonomy): domain Eukaryota; kingdom Metazoa; phylum Arthropoda; class Insecta; order Hemiptera; family Aphrophoridae; genus Aphrophora; species Aphrophora alni. The sequence goes on from OY740768.1 coordinate 142,615,717, forward strand.
TTACACTTTTTACTTACACATTGTACAAACTTTAGGGTATGAATGATTTTACAGGCTTTTAAACGGTTTATTTTAGCCATAATATTGACTATTGCTTAATGCAACGTATATATTTTTAGTAAAGATCGTGGTAGGACGGAGGGAAGGCCCACTACAAAAAACGGTGGTTGGCTTGAGTAGACGTCGACGTCCTAAAAAATAAAACAAATTGTTTTGTTCTGCGCAGCTTGATGCAAACCATCCCGTCCGTCCACTCAAGTCAACCACCTTATTTTATAGTGGGCCTACCCTATGTCATACCACGGGTTGTAAAAACCAAAGTGCGCAGAATAAACATTGTGTCCTGAGTGGGATTTAACCCATGATCTCAGGTGCCACTCTCGATCATAGAAGAGACGCCTTCAACTATTGAGCTACCAGGACACTTAGGAATATTTAACATTGTTTGAGCAGTAAAATTCCTATTCTAGTACAATTCTATAAAGAAGTAGTTATATAAACTATAGCAAATACCTGGGGTAGGTTGGCAACATTTTTGTTGCCTAATTTTATACTTCCATTCTTAGTGTTTGAATTCTGATAGAGTACATTTTTACACTAAATGTTACATATACTGGAATTGTAAACAAGGGATTTCATAGAACAATAATCCGTTAAAACCTAAAAATCATTGAAACATATTTGCATGCCGTTCGACTCCCTGAAGATTTGGATATGCCCGTCTGTCTGTACATAAAATCTCTTCTCTATATTTAAACACCACAATCATTTTGTCTAAATTTGGTAAACTTACTGTTTTCATTCTACCGGAAAATTTAATTATAACAGTGTATGAAGTTTTTCACTAACTCATTTCCAAAACGAAATAAAAACCAACCAAAACTTAAATTAATTGACATCGATTTTTTTACTCATCACTTAACCTTCTCTATACTACGTATATGTGGGAATTAAATAACCTAAAGTTATTCTAGTTGCATCCAGGGCGTGACAAATTATACGAATAACGCGACCCTGACATTGGAAGAGCAACCTTACTGGGACTGCCTTACTTATTAAAACCTCATATATTTTCAATTACCCATTGTTCTTCTGGGTCCATTCTGTGAGTTTCTCCCCCCTCTCTCTCTCTCTCTCTCTCTCTCTCTCTCTCTCTCTCTCTCTCTCTCTCTCTCTCTCTCTCTCTCTCTCTCTCTCTCTCTCTCTCTCTCTCTCTCTCTCTCTCTCTCTCTCTCTCTCTCTCTCTCTCTCTCTCTCTCCCAAACTGTATACCCAAGTACATTCTTCCCCTTTAGATTTAAAATGTTTATTTCATAGTTCCAATTGTTTATTTCATAGTTCCAATACATACAATTTCGGTTTAGCCATGATTATAAGATGAAGACATATATATCACGTCCATTTGTCCAAATATTTAACCACCAAAATATACATTTGTTTAAACTTAGTAAAAATACTACCACTATTCTCCCTACACATTAAGTAAAAATTCTCACGCACTCGTCCTCAAAACAAAATAAAAACCTACCAAAACTAATCGTCACAACGTCTTCAATATAGATTAACCTCCTTTCCCTATTATAGTATTTCCGTTTTTGCATATATATATATATATATAAGGATATACGAATATACGAATAATCAGTTCAGAAGACAAGACAATAAGTTATTCTAAATGTTGGTTCAATGATACTAATTCAAGATTTTAACGGATAATATCAGAATGCAGAAAATTAACAAAACCAAACTTTTGAAATCATGTTTGAACAAAGACTGTATTACTGCATGAATATACGGCTAGAATAATTTGAACATTTAATTAGAGTTAAAAACAATTTATTGCCATACAATAGCTTCGTAAATAAAATATGTCTGCTTTTAAATGTTCAAATTGTTCTTTCTGTGCTTTCATGCAGCAGTACAGTCTTTGTTCAAACCTGTTTTCAAAAGTTTGGTTTGTTCATTTTCTGCTTTCTGTTACTATCCTTCCTCTTAAATGGTGATTTACGAGATGCACCATAAATAAAGGAGGTCTTGTCTTCTGAACTAATCATCCTTATCAATCTATCTTCGTAAATAAAATAACACTTTTCCCCGCCATTTTGTTTTGGGTGATCAGAACTTAATTAGTCAAAAGTTAATATCCTTGTTTCACAGGGACGATTAAAATGACGAATTTTAAGCAGATATATTGCCATTTCAAAATTTTGAGCAAGAGCTTGGGAATTAAAATAACTTAAACCTTTGTTTTTTATGTTGCCCCTGTCACCTAAACAATTTGCCGCAAAAGAAATTCAAATATATCTCAAATATTTTAAAAATATGAAAGGGTGGTAGTTTCTTTTCAATTATTATCCTGTATATATGAGGAATATATATAATGTTTTTTAAATAAACATAGAAAAGGAAAAATATCATGTTTCAAATATCAAGGGGAAGAGGGTAATCTATGTTAAGATTTAAGGGGATTAGTTTCGGTTGTTTTTTTACTTGTTTCGAGGACAAATGAGTGAGAAAGTCTATGCAAAATTTTTATTTAATGCGTCGGAAGAATAACAATATTAATTTTACCAAACTGAAAAAAAAATTTTTTTGGTTGCTAAATATTCGGACAGATGGACGTAATCTTAATATCTTCATCTTAAGTCCACAGATAAAACGAAATAGTATGTATAGGAACTATGAAATAAACATTGTAAATTTAAAGGGAAATAACGCACTGGAGTTTGAGAGAAAAAGATCAACCCACAGAATGGACCCTTGGAAGGACAATGGGTAATTGAAAATGTATGAGGTTTTAATAAGTAAGGCAGCCTCAAAAGGATGCTCCACCAATGCCAGGGTCACATTATTTATGTATTATTGTCACACCCTAAATGCAACTAGAATAATTAAACTTTACTTTTTATAATTCCCACATATACGTGAAAAGGTTTATACACAGTTTGAATTAAATTTCTCGAGAGAATAAAGATTGTTATAAAATTTAGACAAAATTATTTTGGTGGTTAAATATATAGAGGAGAATTGATACGCAGACAGACGGACTTAATCCGATCTTCACGGGAGTTGAACAGGTATGCAAATATATCTGAATGGTTTTAACAGATTATTGTTCTATGAAATCTCCTTGTTTACAACCCCTGTATATTTAACATTTAATGTAAGAACGTGCTCTATCAGAAATCAAATAGTAAGAATGGGGTGTGAAATTAGTCATCATAAATCTTGCACAATCTATCACTCATATTTGCTATATTTTATAAAACCACTGTTTTATAAAATTGTACTAGAATAGGAATTTTACTACTCAACAAATTAAAAAAAAAACTATTCCTAAGTGTCCTGGTGGCTCAGTGGTTAGGTTAGGTTAGGTTAGGTTAGGTTAGGTTAGGTTATCAAAGGTGACACCCGAGATCGTGGGTTTGAATCCTACACAGAACACAAACGGTATGGCGGAAGGAAGGCCCACTATAAATAATCGGTGGTTGGCTTGCGTGGATGTTGACGGTGATCGTTAGCGTCCAACTGCGCAGAATACAACAAATTGGTTTTATTTTTGAGGAAGTTTTATCTAAAAATATATACGACGCATTGGGGGCTTGTCAGTATTATGCCTAAAATAAACTGTTTAATAGCATGTGAAACCATTACCCCTAGAAGTTGTACACTGTTTAAGTAAAAAAGTGTAAATACAGGTAGGTACCTCCGGATTTCCAAACCAGTACTTACTATAAATGAACTTATGAGGGCCTTACACAATAAAGTTAGTATTAATAACAAGGTTTCGATGTAAGTAAATTAAACTTCCCTTAATTGAAAAGCTTCTGACTGTATCGTCATCTGTAAGACTTATTCTTGACATTTTAAGGCTTTAGTATGAAGCGTTTAATTTTAATTTGAAGGATTTAAACTTTAAGTAATTTCTTACAGTGTTTATGTTTTCTTAAGCTGTTACGGAGCTAATGAAGACAAACATAAGCTCATAGATTATCTTACGCTCATTATATCTTTTGATACGAACATAACTATAAATAACTAATTAGCAGAAGCACACATTGAAAACTTGCTGTTACAAATTCTATTTTATACTATTTCATAGTGTACATACATGTCAACAAATATGGAGCAAATGAGAGTTTAATTCATGCAACGAACGAAGATAATGAGATTTCTATAAATAAACTACCTCAGAAGTAAAGTATTCTAAAACATTCAGTTTCAACATAAAGCACCCAAGGCACGAGGGAAGTGAATGGAAACTCCATTTATGTATGTAGAAACTTCCCGCTGTACAAAGTTTGCTACACAAATTACCCTGACCACCAAGGTAGAATAAATGTTGTCGACATGAGCTCGAGTGTATCTTTGTTTTATTTTTCAGATCGTATTGTGTATATATACACAAACAATACACTGGTCGATGTGTTTTGGATTTAGAGCACTGCGCTATGACAGACATCATTCCATAAATGCTTTTCTGTTGACTCAGGGTACCTCAAAACATAAACAGAGTTTTTAAAAAGTTGACTGTATTGAAGAGAGTTTTCCTTACATCAAAAGGAATGAATTTTTTTAAATAAATTTATTTTCTAAAATGTTAAGTTTTCTATATAACGGCTATTTTGTAAGAAATATAGTTTTAATGGTAAATAATATGGAGTTACAATGTTACTATTTAGTATAAGAAAGACACAATTCGAGAAAATAATTAACTGATTTCCTTTACTAATTTCAAAATGGCGGGCGGCTATTTAAACTTTTTAAGTCCATTGCTCGAAATCTGTTAATTTTACAAAATATTTCCTTTTTTTTATGTACAAACGTAATGTTTTTTTTATTCTTTCTCTAGATTAAAGGATTATTGAGATATCGACAAAAACAGAAAAAAAATTGGCTACAACACCCAAAATTTAGCCTCCTAGCTAAATATCTTTAAATTCTGCAAATTTTTATCTCCAAATTTTCTTATAGCTTAAAAACAATTGAATTAACGACAATAAATAATAATAAGCAATAACTATTAACATAAACTTCAGGGTTTTGTAGTAATGGGAAATGCATGTGTTTTGAATGGCTCACTTTGAAGCACTCCTCCAGTTTTTTCATACAGATCTTCCTTTCTATTACGTTTAAAAAGAAATATATTTAAACAATTTTAATGTAACAGCAGATATTTCTTGTTGAAACTCCATATTCAAAGATCAAATAAAGCAATAAAGCTAAAGTTTCAAAATTATTTTAATAATATAAATGATCAACAATTGTTTCGCCTTGCGGCATCATCGGGCAATTGATATTATTAAAATAATTTTGAAACTTTAGCTTTATTGCTTTATATAATCCCAGAAATATATTTGCATAGAAAACAAAACAAATCATAATTTTTTTCCTAATCAAATTTTATTCTAGACTAATCTAGGGCGTTGTCGACTAGAAATAATGTTTTCAATCAAGAAAGAATAAAATATTTTGTTTGTCGTTAAAAAAAGGAAAATATTTTATCTCTCGTTAATAGTTTGTAAACTTAACGGTTTCCGTGATATTTTGTGTTAAAAGATTTAAATATCTGTCATTTTTAAGAGATTAAACGAAATAGGTTGATTAATTTTCTTAAATTTGGTATTTATAAAACTGAGTAGCATGCACAATTTCAAAATGATCATTTAGCGTTATAAAGATATGTTTTATTGTTGAAACACAAAACTCCGGATATTTAGAAAACTAAGCATTTTCGAAAAATTATATAAAAATTTTCGTTTTTTTTTGGCTCCTAAAATTTTTTTAAATACCCTGTATTTATTCAAAACATAACTTTCTCTAAACTACGTATTTGTGAGAAAGTAAAAATTAAAAAAAAAGTTTGCACTATAACTTTGTGGTTATATTTGTATGAAATGTGTGTTTAATTAGTGAAAAAAAGAAGAAAATTACCCTAATTGTTTATACGTCGTATTAATTAGCTGTAAGTACAGTTTATCGTACAAAACATATCGTTAACAGATTAAATATTTATGACCTTATAAGGTGCTTGACATACATCTAGCTTCAAAGTTTAATGTCGCTTTGATCAATTACTGGAGTGTTGAGTGCAACGTTAACCCAAGCTGTGAATATATATTAACGTTTGAAGTTGCTGCACTCTAAAACATTAATAGATGCTATACATTAATTAATACGGTGTTCATTTTGTCATTTAGAACTCAATCATTGCTCAAAAATCGTTCAATATGTTTAGAAAAAAGTATGATTATTTTAAATATTATCGTTTTTTAAATTACTTTAATAACTTTATTGTGACTAAAACATTTTTTTTTTTAGAGAGAAAGAAAAATCCATAAATTACTTTGCCAAACCTATCACCAGATCCTATGTAGTGTCGGACTCATATCGGCAAGAAACCTACTCTCTTCCGATGCATAAAACTCCAAAACGTCATCTCATTACTTTAATAAGGAAATGCCTATTCTACGCCCCGGTGGGCTCCATTTTACCAAGGATAGTTATCTAGACTTCCGCATCTTTTCGTACTCACTAAAACGAGTCCCGGACGGAAAATAAATGTTGCAATAAATTAATCTTAAAAATGACACAAACCATTATCTGTTCGGTTTTTTTTTTTAAATTGTGTTGCTACAAATAATTGAATGGATAAGTTTATTGTTAGTTGAGTAAACTGTAGATAAAAGAAATTTCTATAAAAAACTAAGTAACTTAGTTACTAAAGAGTATATATTGTTTAGACGAATTTTTATAAAATATTTCCGGCTAACATGATGTACAGGGTATTTGAAAAGTAAAGTAAAAATTTAATTGTTTATAATTTGGAATTAAACGTGATTTTTTTTTTTTAAACTTAAAATTAAGGCAAATTCATATTTGTTAGGGTTACTAAGACAGGTGTTCGAAGTAGCCACCATTCTCTTCCTGGAGGTTTCCTAGTGTTTCTTTTTTGCTGTGCCCTGCATTTCTTAACGTGTAGAAATTTATCTCAACTACGTTTTGAATAATGCTTCTTTCATTTGTTACGATTGAAAGTCTTCCTGCCTTTTGATGTCTCCAACGGACGTGGTTTCCAACTTACTAACAAGCTTTTTATACGCGACTAACACTGCAAGGTCCGTTCCCGAAACTGTTGCCAGTACGAAACTTTCTTAATCCGACTGATAAATTCCGTTCACATTCATAATAACACTAAATTAATGCAATGCGTAAAAGTAAAGTCATGACAGAATACAAAACAAAATTAAATAAATTAACTTTAAACTGCTGTAAGTATACCACTTGTTTTTTGAAATTTGTCAACAATGAGAAATGTAATTTCTATGACAAGAAATAAATAGCAATGAAAATAACAGGTGATGTTTTAATAAATCCCAATTTATATCTGCATACAAGAGAAAGATTTTCTCGGGGATTGGAGAACAAATAACGGCACCAAAAGTAATTAAACTTTTAAATTAGTTTTAAAAGATCCGGTATTTTAAGTAGTATAAAATAAATGGTCCAAAACAATGCACAAACTTTCTCACTCACCCAAACCAAACAAAACTGAACACATTTATATGTCACAAAAAACGTTAGTTTGACAGTTGTTAATCAAAACGTGAAAATTGAAGATAGAATTAGTGTTTGAAAAAAATATTTATTTAGTAAAGAAACTATATTGGAAAGTATCCAGACCTAACCTAACATTGCATAACTTAACCTTAAATTTATTTTAGACAGTTTCTTGACCTCCTGTTTATTATTACTATTTAAATAAGCTTTTAAATTTGCTTGGTTTGTGTCATAAAAAGAATAAATTGTATTTGATTAAAGTCTCGTTTCTAATGATGGCGTTGAAGGTTAATTCTGAATTTTGTTATTTTTAAATTCTAATAAAAATTTAGTATCAACCAAATGTCACGAGTCATATTGTTGTAATTTAATTCTTTATTGTAAAAATCTAACTAAATTTCTGTCGTTGCACAGGAATATAGTTAAATACTCTATTCAGTAAACTTAATTAACTAAAAAGGAAACCATTAAACCCCGTTTACTTGAATAACTAAAAATTAAATTACTTTAAACTTTTCAGTTTCTCAGGTTTCCATTGCTTCTAAAACACAATCTCTTTATTGTGTAATCTACCGTGACACTGTACGCACTACAATGCATTAAAACTTTAGTTGTTTCTAAAATTAAAAGAGTTAACAAAAGCGATAAAGAAAAGAACATTTCTTTAATGTTTTCTACAGTGTTGATGTTTGTTAGTATGTACATCTTTAGACTGGATACATTTATTGAATGCATTATAAATACAAAGCTTTACGGCTTCTTGATTATATTGATTACAGGGAAATTATTTTGAACAAAATTATTACGAAGTTCTTTATCGAGAATGTATAAATACTTTTGAAATTTCATTCTGTCATCGGTAAACGTTTAAACGTATTTTTCTTAAAAAAAAAAATTGATTATAATGATTTAGGTAAATAACTTTTCAATCTAAAACATACAATGCTATCGTTCCTCTAAATGTTACAAAAATTTATAGTGTCTGTTATCGTCGTTTAAAGATGAAAAAGTCATCATCTCCTTAAAATAAAATAAAGGAAAGAACATAAAATAAATACCGATAGCTCTTGAATACTCTAATAGTATCAGGATCGGAATAGAACTAGAGTTATTCAAGAGAGACAATAGGAAAAAATTAAAGAGAAAGATAGAACCAAAGCTAAAAAAAATTGTAGATCCAACTAAGGATTCTCGGGTTTACCAAACACGTACTTACTATAAATAATCCTTGGGAGGGGGGGATTAGAATCCCTAAAAAATATTGATGAAAAACCGAAGAACAGCAATAAAATAAAATTGGGATTTAGTAGTCAATGGTAAAAAAAACAAAAAATAAAATAAATCCGCAGACAAATTTCAAGTAGTTAATTTTACGTTTCTAAATTCTTTTTTTCTTGTTTTTTAATGGGGAAACATTACCCAGACAATGTCCCCTTATATATAAAGAAATAACTTAAAATAAATACTTTTAGCTTTCAAATACACTAATAAGTGTCGGGGTCAGAAAATAATAGAAGTTAGTGAAGAGAAATTTATAGGAAAAATGAAAGAGGAGGATGTAACCTGAATGTATTTTAAGAGAAGATTCAACTTAGGTGCTTCAGGAATGTGAAGCTCGGACTCACTAAATGCGGGGAGAATCATCTATAATATTGTTGATAAGTAATCAAAATAAGCCTTTAAACTGTTTTTACGTCTTTTCTAAATATTTGGAATTAATGTGAAGATGAAGAAATAAAAAAAAAAAAAAACTTATTAGTAAGGCAATAAAATTGGATTTACGTACTAATTGTCAAAAACAAAAAATAATCGTTAAGTGGAGAGAAATTTAAAAAAGATTTTATTATGAGGTTGAGTAAGTATTATGATGACGTCCATCAACTTGTTTTACTTTCATTGAACAGAATATATTCTAATTGTTACGAATATATTATCATAAATCTGTATTATTTTTGAAAAAGAAAACAGATAAAAAAACCTTCTTAAAGTATAAATAATTATTCTTCCTCTATTACATAGAGGGAAGACTTGAGCTTGAAAAGAGAATAAAAGTCATCCTGAGGGAAAATTAATTGTAGTTTATTTGAGAAGACAGTGCATTAATTTCGCTCCTCATAATTACGAAACGAAGTGAATCAAATATTTGTTCATATTTATATAGTTACAATTTTAATATAATAAATTAAACAGAATTTGCAGGTATAAAGTTCAACATTTTGAATATTCAGTTTTATTTATGTAAATAAATAGAGTTTAGTTATAAACTATATAATTTTTTCTGTAGTAATGATTCCGTCGTAGCTATGAAATTTATTTTTCACCTCAGAGGCTCATAGTGGTGAGTACAGAAGTGGTGATCCCGCGGACCCAAGCTAGATTTACACCTTTATTTCATCTAGCTTTGGGCTTAATCCCTTTCTTTCATCTTTATTCTATTCGCCAGCTCTTGTTCTCTTCCGAATCTGAAGCTATTAGAGTATTGGAAAGTCTTTATTTTAGTTTATTTTTGTAAGGCGATAACGAGCGACAGGTTTTTCAACTTTAAGAAAAAAGGAAAAATAGAGGTCATAATTTAGATGGTAATAAAGGCTTATTTATCACGCAAAGTATGTGACAATGTTCCAGAAAGACATAAAAAATGAATTTCTGAAGATTATAAACAATTTCAACATAATAAAACAATAAAGTATAAGTAACTATAAAAAATTCAGTATTAAAAAAAGTGTTTAGTAACTTTTGCATCACTCTGTATATTTGTAAAAAGTTAGGCAATGACGCTACAAAGTCGGATCAAGCCAGCACTGTATTGATTACTTTCTCTGTTGTGTTTGCATGTCGGGATTGATTTATAAGGCTTTTATATATTTAATTAATTTGACTTGACCCGTGTAAAAACTGTGACCAATGTATCAAACGTCAAAGAGGAAATACAGTTAAATAAACATTGAGTGTTTTAGTGGAAAATACAGAATAAACGATAAAACATCGTTCATAAACCCAACATGCCAGTGAGTAATATTACATAGTAGGTATTAGTTAATAAATTGTAAAGCAACCTTCAGTTTCATTAATTGTAAATAAATATAGTTTAGTTTTACATTATAAAATTAAGTACTGTAACGAACCCTGCCCACCCTGCGTCCGACTGTTGAAGACGAAATTTCGTGTTCAGCGAACTTCAAACGAACAGAGGTCAAGGTTATTTTTCATAAAACAAGCCTACTGGAAGTATTCGGCGTTATTTTTTCTTTGGCATAGACTATGGAATTTCCTCAATGTGTTCAGCTGCCCGAACTCACTGAAACTCCAAACATTTACTAAACTTTTAGTTATTGTATCTATAATAATCCTAACGTACGCTCGGCTTAGTTAATTCCCCTATTATTTAAATTTATAACTTTGAGTCGCAGGAATCTTAGAGTATAGCATATCTTTGAGTTAAGACATGATGGTACATCTGTTAGGGAATGGAAATATTGTTAATTAGTTATCGATTTATTAAAGGTTTTTACCAATAAATAAAACTGCTATGTTTCACGAATTCACAAAATATTATTATTATTGTATTTGCATTTTTTAATTTAAAATTTATTTACCAAATTCACTTTTCAATTTATAAATTCTTAACTTCTTCATCTTCATCTTCATGGTGCGTGCATCCAGCCTCAGGTAATGCCGACCGCACGGTGTCTCTCATACACATAGCTAGCCAGTCTCCAGTAGGTGGGATCAGTCAGAATTCGTCCAAGAGTGCAATTAGGTTGGAGTCTTCTCCTCAGCTCATCTTTGACATCCGATCTGATGATTCAATCAAGGAGGATGTGTTGTAGGGTTTCTTCTTCTATCTGACATACAAGACACAGGGGCGACTCTGCAAGTTGGAAACGAAAAAGATAGGGACTGTGTTACAATATGTCCTGTTCTAGCTCTTGAGGCGAATGTTGACACGGACCTGGGCAAGTTTTTGGGAGTGAGCTGGTTGGTCCTCGTCCTGCCCCTGGATAGCTGTATTCTTCAAATACAGTGAACTGAACGCCAGCAGTAGCTGCTCTTTTGAGTACAGCCCTCTCAAACATCATGGCCAGTTATAAATTCTTAACTAAATTATTTCTTATTCTAAGTAGTAGATTGAAATTTTAATATTTACACAATTTGTTTTCCTTTTTCATTAATTAAATTTATTCAATATTTTTTTTTGAATTTACTTCCTTTATCTGTTATTTTTAATTTGGCTGTTGCTTAGAAGTATAATCTTTGGATTTATAATTCCATAATAACATTTTATTTACACTCATGAATTTTCTTACTATATTAGATTTTAAACATGAAAAACAAGGTAAACATCAAGTCAACCTAGAGAAGTTCGTTATTGAGTATGATTTTAAGTTAGGGAATTTAAGATCTTCAAGTATGAAATTAAATTGGCTTTATCAAACCTTGACAGTAGTCTTCGGATGGTCCCAATTGCTGGTCGACAGCGTCCAGAGTCTTGGTGTTTGGAGCATCCAAGGTCCTAATTGATTGTTGACAGAGTCTATTACTGGTAATCTCCTTTAGGCACCGTCTTCTAATGTCTCATCATTGCTCTCGTTCTCCATGCTGTTCTCTTTCTGATTTATCCTATTTACGTTCAATTTGAATAAAACCATTAGCTCGTTAAGTTCGTTCTGAACTGTCGATTCGGATTTGGCTTTTCAGATTTTTATTATCTAATTTATTTTACTTCTTGAAACTTGTACTTCTTGTACTTATTTGCTTGACTTTAAACTATAGGCTACAATTTTATTTTTAACTTTTAAACGATCTTAAGTGGCTACGACTTTAAAATGTTTAACGGAAATTTTATATGAGTTTACGACGGTTTCTTAATGTCCAAAAGAAATTATATCAGAATTTTAAGTGAAATTAGTGACGTGTTGAGATGTTTCCCTCTATCGAATAAGTAGTAGTATTTATAGGAAAAAATTACTCAGCAGTATAATACCACTCTTGCTGGAGAATTTCCCTTTTCCTCGGACCCATATGTTGGCGGATTTTCGACATCTATTCACTTCAATTAGTAAGTTTTCTTTTAATTACTTTTTTTCTAACCCTTTTGGTCCTTTAAAATGATTTGTTAACCTTAAGATCCTATATTTTAAGTGTTTTACTTATTGTTGTTGGTTGATAGTGGATTCCCCCTCTATCTACGTTAACAGCTCATGTAATTTATGCGGTTTTCCGTTCTAATCCTGCTTGTTCAAAATATCTATTGTTTTTCGTAAAACCTCCCGTTCTTGTGGAGTTATCAAAATTTTGTTTATTGAAGTCCTTCTTTTCGTAAGCGCACAAATCTGACTAAACGTTTTCGTAATTTCACATTTTTATGTCTTTCATTTTTCCATTTTTTTCTGTGAAATTTCGATTCTTCGTAGCCCCATGTCCTATATGTCTTGTATCCGCAGCGACGAGTTTCATCTTTGTTTTTTAGGTGTGAATTTTAGTCCCTTAAATGTTGCATTCCTTCACACTTCGTTTAGTGGGACTAGAGTCGTCTCAATAACAAAATTTATTTGTATTGTTACATTCAATGATCTATGCATTATTTTACTATCAACTTCTAAATTTTTTTAACACTTCAAAATACCTATTTTTAGTGATTTTCCTCACCTTTATAATTTAATTATATTTTATTTTAACTCATATTTCTCAAGCTACCTTTGTTTATTGTTAATTTGTTTAGTCCCTTTTATCCCCCCCCCCTATTCCCCTTTACATTTCCTATTTTCTTCCAACTTTTTAGTTTTCAACATTCCCATATTTATTCATTTCACATAATTTATTCGTCATTACTTCTTATTCAAAACGATAATAAAAATTTGATATTTTGGAAAATGTTTGATTTTATTTCTTAATTTTTTTTACGTAACTAAAATAATGTATAAATAATTTTGAATGAGAAATGTATGTCTATTACTCGTAGTATAAATAGAACCTCTCGCATTCCTCAATGTAGAGATTTAAAATTCCCCCAAAATCGCTTCACAACTTGCTAAAACGTTAAGTATTTGGGAGCAGCTCACAAGAAGTTCCGAGTTACGTGATGTAACGGCTAGATAACGCTCGTCATCTCTCAACCTGACTATTGCCAATAGTACAACGTCTAAATTCTCGTAGCTTTTAACAAAAATTATGAAATTAGTGTTTTATTTATAAGCGCTGACTATAGTAAGTACTGGCGTGGGAATCCCAAAGGACACTAATAATATCTAGACCCTTTTTCATCTAGTCTTGGGTTAGAACCCTCTCTTCCATCTTTCCAATCAAGTCTCTCTTGACCTACTCAAAAACTAAAAAATACTATCAAATATTTTATTATAAGTGTTGGAACACTTTTAATATGTTTTTATTACATAAAAACATTACACGTGTATAATATGAACTATGCAACTTTATTAAACCATAATGTTTTACAACTTATAAACTCAAACTTTCAGTTACATTACAAAGTAAATTAGAGCCTGATGTTTTGTTCTACGCAAGTTGGAGAGCTGCTTTTAGTTATACCCTTGAGCTTCAGCCCCATCACAGACAACAACTTTTCTCTTTAAAACTTAAATCCATTAAAGACTAGTATTATATTATTCTTCTGCCTGTGTAGACCATTACAGACGTTACTTTTATTCCAGACTTTAATTAAATTTGTTTCCTTAAATATATTTAATAGGTTGGTATTATCATCTAATAGGCTGTGAGGAGATACAATTTTCGATTATTGCTTGTTTATGTGTTCCTTGATTTTCTGACAAGAAAAGATATTTAAATTGTTTGATATTACTCAGTTAACTGCAGCGCAAGATTGGTAATCACAGAAAATTTCATGTTTCATAGTCTCAGGAGCGAGAAAAGGTGATTTTCGAGATGTCATCCTTCCATTATCCTTGTTATTGTCTTCGTAGATGGTGTAGTAAGCACGTAAACACGATAAGAAATATAAACATTAAGATACGAATATGCAATTTTGTATAGGGGATTTTAATGTGCTCATATAAAACTTTCTTGAAATGCAGAAGAATCGAAGTAAAATTGTAAAAATGGCGGTCATATTCATTCAACTAACAGACGTACTAAAATAGATAAGAATTTGTAGATTTCAATTCAGCATGTCACTTACCTCTATATGATGATAAATAGTGAAGTTATTGTCAAAAATGCAATTTTGAATCCAGACCTCCTATGAAAATGTGAGGCTAATATGTTTTACGAGTGCAGAAAGTGTAGAGATTCGAGGTACGCTAGGGTAGAAACACCGACCCGAGGAAGCGTTGGAGACTTTTTAATATACAGGGTGTTACAAAAAGGTTGGGCTGGCTATGCATTTCCATATTCTATGTGTGATTCTAAACTGAAAATGAAGAATAATTTTTTTGTCAATTTCCACTTTGTTTAGCAGCTAGACGCCATTTTGATTTTTTTAACAAAAATTCAATGTAACTCTGGAAATAGATAAGATATCGAGTTCTAATTTGGAATAAACATTTTACATGTGACGATTAACAAGTGTACAAAGCACAAAGCATTTATTTTTTATAATTTTCAAAATGGCAGCCATTACAAATTTTTAACATGGAATATCTTGAAAACCGTTAACTTTACAAAAAATGTACAAGAGACAAAATATTTTTATTTTTTAAAATTTGTACGCCATTTTGAAAATTATAAAAATAAATTCTTTGTATTGGTACACTTGTAAATCGTAACATACAAAATGCTTATTCCAAATTTGAACTCGATATCTTATCTATTTCCAGAGTTTCAGTGTTTAAAAAAAAAAAAAAAAAATGGCGTCTAGCTGCTAAGCAAAGTGGAAATTGAAAAAAAAAAAATTCTTCATTTCAGCTTAGAATCACACATAGAACATGAAAACGCATAACCAGCCTAACCGTTTTGTAATACCCTGTATACACAAAAATCGCATAGTTTGACATAATGTTAAGAAGTATAACAAAAGTTTACTTTTACACAGACACAAATAGTTATATTATTTATTATATTATAAGTTATTATATTATTTCTCACTGATCAATTTAATTATAACTGATTAATTCCCGGAGGGTAATTTCTTAAGTAAAGTAAACTTATGTCTCATTAACTTGTAATATACCTAACACTAAGGGAAGTTATAATCAATATGACAAGTGAAATAGTCCATAAATATAAAGAGATGGTGTTAAAGTGTTTGTTCGTTTCTTATTACTCACCCATTATACGAAGTATAGCGTAAGTGGTAAACGAATGAAACTTCGACGTCTCATTTTTTAAATCGATGTTCACGTTTCACGGCCTTATCTACCGAAAAAGTAATATTTGACGTGCAGTAATCACGGTAGCGGACACAAAAATTTAAAATAGTGTCTCTTCGAAAGTGAGAAAAAATGTAATAAAAATATCACAATGGTAACAGTTTTAAACAATTTTCCTTCTTAGCGCACGTGCTATTCGACATATAATATAACATATACACAAATTTGTAGATTTTAAGTCGCCATGTAATTGTATCGAAGTTATTGTTAAAAACTTTATTCGAACACTTCCCTCTCAAAAAAAAAATATTATTCTTATCATTAAGAGATCCGGCAAGGCCTAGTTGAGGCTATTTCGTATATTCACAACTTCGAAGTCCAACCAGGGGTCGAGACGTTGATATGAATGAAGTGAGTCTCGTTAGAGTTTAGCTGACATCAAAAAAGTCAGAGATCAGAAAATGTGTGTAACAACAGTTTTAAACAAGTTTACCCTCCTTGATTAAGAAATACAATTTAACATTTTCTACAAGACTCAAGAAACCAACCTTGAGGAAACATTTACAGGATCTGTTTATCATAAATTGTATGATGGGGCCGGGTAGGTACCATGTGCCACTCATGAACTTGTTTATAATGTAAACTTCAATGAAAGATACACCTTATTGACATACACCGCACAGATTGGTTATACTAATCGATTTTGTGTTGCATATAGCATGATAGGTAAATCAATGATAATATTACTACGTCATCAGGTAAACTTTAATACAGTTTACCTGTAGTATTGCTAGATTGTGTTCATTAATGACTACATGTTTCCATCGAGTCCATTTAATTACTGTAAACCATTTCATGACTTTTTAGACTCTACAATTTTTTTATATTTGCAAGTATCATATTATTTACGTGTATAAGTAATCTTTTAGTTGCTCTTTATATAAAATATAAGAATATGCATTTATGTTCTTCATAAAAATAGAGCAACAACATTGTTTTCTACAGGAAATTAAGTTGGTCGGAGTTACTACTATTCGTGGCCAAATATTTATTTAAAAGAATGAAAATACACTTTAACCTATGAGTTCAGTATAACAATTACAAATCTCATATTCCGCGGCGTTTTTATCTTTACATTAAAATTATTATAGTATATTTAATTTAGTTTATACTCATTACAAAATAATCTTCCTAATTAAAACAGCGCAAGTAAAATATTAATAACAAAAAAATGTCCATCAAAGTCTTTAGAAATATTGTAACCACAAAAACAAATTTAAAATAATTTTACTTTAAACAAGAGAATTTTTTTTAAATGTTACACCACTAACATAAAATAGCCAGCTATTAAGCTCTTAAAGGAAGTTATTATACTTTTGGTAGGATTTGATGTTATGTGAGAGTTGGTTAAAATACTTAGGCGCAATTTAAAATGAGTGTTTAAATGTTGAAACATAGATTTGTCAACTTCGGCTAATCGAAAAATTCCTTGAGAGATTCTTCTAGTGTTATAAAATAAATTATTTGTACCGGTTTTCCTACTTCTGATATAAAACTTTAAAAAAATATATATAAAATATAAATAATAAATAAAACATAGGCGAGCCTTAGGAATAATTTGAAATTATATATTAACATTTATTTAAAAAATAGGATATTTTTATTTTATTCAAACACTAAATATACAATAAATATAGTTGCAAATCAGGATGTTAGGGCGTTACAATTAGAAGGAGGAAAGTTTTGATTGATACAATGTTGCTTAGTTAAAAATTCTAAGATATTTAAACAAAAACACGATACTGAAGACTTTTTAATATATACACATCTATGCACCTAGATTTGGAGGGCCTAGTCATCGTCAAAAACAGTAGTTTTATATACAATTACTAGGTTCAGAAAACCTATGTAACAATACCTTGATCTGAAATACAATTTATCTTTTCCTACATGAACCAAAAAACTAACTATTAACATTGTATGATTGGGCTGGGTATTTATCTAAATGCTGTTTATAGTAATATAATTAAGAGATTAAATTAACAGACTTAATAACGTTTAAAATTATTAACAGAGATTAATTAAATGTTTATCAAACAGACAAAATTAACTTTTAGTCCGGACATAGTCAAGTACACCTTTCGTAATATCATTTCCAGTAACAAAACCAGTGCTTAAAACTTTCAATTGCCAATTTAACTGTGTGAAACTCCCAATATCAGATTACTTGAAATGGATTAAGAAAGTTTTCTTCTTCCAATCAAGTTTTGCAAACGTTATTGAATACATTTTTCTTTGAATCACTTCACAGTGTGAATTTCAATTATACTCCAAATATTTAAGTAAACATATTTTGGTTTTCTTTTAGTGAAAGCAATATTGAATTGCAGAGTTATCATATATATATATATATATATATATATAGATTTATGTATAAGACCTTTCGAGTGCCTAATGGTACGGGCGACGACCTATTGGAGGCCTGGAGTGCTTGAACTCAGGCATTCAAAAGGTCTGTTTTCATACACTAAAACGACCTTTTGTGCCCTCTGTATAAAGCGAAAACGTCGACGAACCTTTTGGATGCCTAGAGTGCCTGGTGTGAAATGTACGGGAGACGATATTTTGAAGGCTTATATACGATCAGTTACAAATGCCACCTATTGAAGTCTTACACGATCAGTTACAAAAGTAACCTTTTAAAGGCTTTAGTTGACGCCTGTTCCTGTTAATTTCTATTTTCTGACGCCTGTTATCACCATGGTATAAGTCATCGTGATTTAGAGACCTTTTGAAGACCTGCTATTATTTAAATAGAACCTTTTGAAGACCTTATGCTCTCCAATAAACTTAATTTTGACATTACTTTGTCTGAAACATTATTTGAGTAAAATTTTGCGTCACATAACAATATTGTATAGTTTTAATACAAAAAAAATTGATTTTAAAATTTTCTCATATCACTTACTTTCTTTCATTAATACTATTGTTTGTCAAATACTAATGACGTAACTATTTATTTTAAATATAACTAGAGGGTACATAATCCTCTGGTCGCGGTACAACTCCCGTTCAGCCATTCGTTGTCCTCGTTTTCATAATATAGTTAACAGAGTGTTAAAATATGTTACACATTATTAATCAGAAGACGAAAATAGTTACATTTATTTCTCCAAACAAGTAGGCTACGGTATTTATTTTTTCAAGTTTATAAATAAAACTATATTTTAACTAGTTACCATTTTACTTCCACACTATACTATAGTATAGAGAAAGTATAGTGATCGCAAAAAAATCGATGATGAGATTTTTGTAGATATACCCGTTTTGCGACCCCCTGAGTCCAAAAAAGTGGTTTTTACAAAATATCTGTCTGTATGTATAAAAAGCTAGAGAGAAAAATATTCGATCGATTTCAAACAAATTTGCACCAAGCATGTCAATTAGGCATGCTTTATTTTTGTTTAAATTTGTTAAATTGTTAAATTTGTTTAACAACAAAACACACGTCATAGTACTTTTCCCAGCCCTGAAATGTATGTTATACTGTACAGTCCTAATTGTAGTTATGCGATTAAGCAGAAAAGTGTCTTAAATTAATTCAGCAGCCTAAACAGTTACTTTTTCTAGTGTTTAACAACAAAACACATGTCATAGTACTTTTCCCAGCCCTAAAATGTATGTTATACTGTAAATATATGTTAAGTGTACTGTTTAATTTGTGTGTGTGTGTGTGTGTGTGTGTGTGTGTGTGTGTGTGTGTGTGTGTGTGTGTGTGTGTGTGTGTGTGTAAATAGTGTGCGTCTCTACGATGAGACAGCGAGTTTGGTCCCGCCTGTTTAAGTAGCCTATGTATAGTCCACTACAAAAACATGTATTAAGTATCAAAGTTTATTAATATTTCACTACAATTATTATTATTGCATTTTATAGTGTGCAGCATAAATATTTACGTTATTGAAGAACGTTAGTTTCCGTTAACGTTTCGTTCTGCAGGTTAGTGATAGACCTCTCCGTGTGTATTATTTTCATTTTTCGTATTTTGTGGAATTTGAGAAATTTTTCGGGCCTATGAATGACTCAACGATTGACAAATATTTTCCCCCAAAAAATTCGAAAGTCTTAAAACGTTTCAGGGCGTACAGTTCGCCAGAACTTTCGGAAGACGCAAGTGTTTCGTTAGGAATGTCGGAAACGCATTGTGACAAGATGGATAATGCAAAGGTAGGTGACACGACACATGGACAGCTAATGACTGGGTTGAGTAACTTGCTAGATACAAAATTATCGACATTGGCTACTAAAAAATACCTCTTAATTGTGTCTTCTGAGGTGAGAAGTCTGACGGAAGAGAACAAAGTTTTGAAAGCAAAGATAGACTGTATTAAAAAACAAGAACAGGTTATTATGGATAAGCTAAATGATTTAGAAGGTAGATCTAGACGTAACAATTTAGTTTTTGTAGGTCTTAAATGGAATGGTCGGACAGAATTTAAAGCCCTTGTGAAACAATTCTGTGTGGAAGTGTTAAAGTGTAATGACAGTTTGTGGGTCAATAGAGCGCAACCATTAGGAGCAAAGAGCAGAGCAATAATTGCCCAGTTCCCTTCAGGTGACGATATTTTGTGGATCATGTCCAATGTAAATAAGTTAAAGGGAACATCTTATGTCGTACATCGGGATTACACACAGGATGTAAGATTAAAGCGAGCCTACCTTGCTGCAGTCTGACGGGAGATAGAAAAAGAGTTGGGAAGACGTCGTATGCCGTTAGTTTTTGACCACATTAGAATAGTATGTGTCAAATTCACCTGGGAGGACAACATACTGATGGCCGGCCGAACAGATGGAATAGTGAAGCTGAAGGATCTATTCAACTACGATTTCTCATCGCGCATAGCAGAGTTGAGAAAGGACGGTCCAGGGAAGCTGCAACCAGGACGGACGGACGAGAATGGAGTGAAGACAACATCTTCTTAGGGACTAAACACCAATTTCTCAGGAAAATGTTCTCAAACAGCTGATAAGGAGTTGGACAATATTATAGTGCCTCAGACGGTTAGCAATTTTAAAATATTGTCTTATAATGTATGTGGACTAAGAGCCAAGGTTGGTGAAGATTATTTTTTTCATTTACTAAATAAGTATGATTTAAATTTGTTATTAGAAACATTTATATCTGAACATGATGAAGAGTTTATTGTTAAGAGTCTTCCTAATTTTAAAATCGATTTTTTTAGTTTTGATGAAAGAAATGCTAATTTTGGAAGGGCAATAGGAGGTATTATTTGTTGTGTAAATTTACAGTCATCCTTTACTAAAGAAGTTAGTTTCGTATGCGAACGTAATATAAAATTAATTGAAATTAAAAATTGGTTGGTTTTGCCAATTTATTTAAATTATAACAAATGGGAGAACAGCTTTGAAAATTTGTGTAATTTTATTAATTCAAATTCAGAGCAAAATTTAATAATAATTGGAGATTTTAATGGCCGAATATCTAACGAACAAAATAATTCTGATATGTATAATTATAATAATGTAACTAGTACAATTAGAGGGGTCATAAATCGAAAGACAGGATATTAAATACAAGGGGGCGTAAACTTCTAGAATTATTCCTTAATTTTGGATTAGTGGTTTTGAATGGCAGAACGCAAAGTGATGCTGAAGGAGAATTTACTTTTATTGGGAAGATGGGTAATTCTGTAATTGACCTTGCGGTTGTATCAGTGAGTTGTTTAGAAATAGTAAATGATTTTGAGATTATAAGTCATGCAGGATCGGATCATCTACCTATTTGTGTAAATTGTAAAGTTGGTAGACTTGCAGAGAGCCAAAGGGGTGGGGATTGTATACTACCATTGTTGCCAAGAATAAAATGGACTAATTCAGATAACGGCTTGTTCGGTAAAAACATAGATAAGGAAATGTCAACCTTTGATGTCTTGAATGATAACCAGATAAATGTCAATAGCATGATTCGTTGTATCAAACAAGCAGCCCACTTTAAACCAAGTACAAATAATAACACTACGGTAAACAATAAACAACAATGGTTTGATTTCGAATGTCTGGTATCAAGGCAGCGAGCCTTTAAACTCTTAAAGCTGTTTCGCAAAACAAATTCAACTATGGTTAAAATCGCATATTTAGAGGCAAATAAAAACTTTAAATCGTTATGCAGAACTAAGCGTAAGATACATTACAAATATGTTGTAAATAGTTTGGGGCACGTTAAAGATGCAAAACAATTTTGGAATTCTATGAAAAGTTTTAAAAATACAAAAAGCAGATTAGCTGGAAATATTAGCTGTTACGAATGGGTGGAGTATTTTAAAAATCTTTTGAATCCTCTTATTGTACCAAGGGATATTTCTTATACGGAACAGTATATTTTCGACAATGATCTCGACAAGCAATTCAACCAGCAAGAACTGCAAACGATTTTGGCAAAATTGAAAGATGGGAAGGCTCCAGGTTTTGACGGAGTACCGTATGATTTTTTTTTAAAACGGCCCACGGGTTTTAAGATCAAAGCTATTGGCTATTTTCAATAAAATATATATGGAAGAACGCGTCCTAGAAAGTTTTAAAAAATCTATAATTTTTCCCTTGCATAAAAAAGGGGATGTCAATTGTGTGCAAAATTACAGAGGTCTGTCATTTATAGATTGTATAGCGAAAGTGTTCACTAGTTTATTGCACAATCGATTAAACAATTGGGTACACAGTCATCAAATAATTAGTGAATTTCAAGTCGGATTTAGAAAGGGTTATTCCACCATAGATAACATATTCAACTTAACTAGTATGATTCAGTTGCAACTGTCAAAGAAGGGGGCGAAACTGTATTGTATTTTTGTAGATTTTTCCTCTGCTTTTGATACTATTGATAGAAAGGCGCTGTATTTTAAGTTATCGTGTTTGGGTGTTTCTTCTCATATGCTGAATATTATAAAAGAGCTTTACAAAGGTACAACATCGGGAGTGTGGTGTAATGCGGGCGTAACGAAATGTTTTGAAACTAATATGGGTTTGAAACAAGGCTGTATTTTAAGTCCATTGCTATTCTCTTTATTTGTGAACGATTTGGCTGATATTTTAGATGGAGGATGCGATTTTGAAGGGTTTAAGGTCAGTGTTTTATTGTATGCAGATGATATTGTTATTCTGTCCCCTACTCCTGGTAGTTTGCAGAGTATGATAAATAAACTCGAAAATTATTGTAACAAGTGGAATCTTCGGGTTAATTCAAGTAAATTTAAAATAAAAGTTTTTAGGAAAGGGGGTCAGTTGTGTAGAAATGAGAAGTGGTGGTACAAAAGGCAACGGGTAGAGGTTGTCAATAAATATAAATACTTAGGTGTTATACTTACTCCATCATTGTCATGGGAAACTCAATTTAAGGACAAATCTATGGCTGCAAAATATGCTATAAACGCGGTATGGCACAACCTTTTAGGTAACTAGAGGGTCCCACTTAGTGCCAAGTTTACATATTTTAATTCTATTGTGAAGGCGATTTTATGCTACAGTTCCCAGGTCTGGGGCTACAAGGAAAGCGATAAATTGGAAGGGGTATTTAGATTATTTATAAAAAGAATATTTAAGTTGCCAAATAACACCCCAAATTATGTCTTGTTTTTAGAAACAGGGTTTGAAAAGGTTTATTTGTATACATTGAGAATCCACCTGAATTTTCTTTTAAGGGTTGTAGCTTTACCAAAGAATAGATTGCCAAACATTCTTGCTAAACAAATAATAAAAAGTGGCATTTACTGGTACCAGGAGTGGAAAGTGTTAGGATATAAATACGTTATTGATGTGGATATGAGCATAATTAATAGGCTACGGGAACAGATGCTTAGTGTTATTGAAGCGGTCAGAGTTACTTGGGAGGGAGAATGTTTACAGAGGGCAAGAAATGCGACATATCACAAACAGTACCGGGACCTTGACTTTCAACTCTGCAGTAGACTTGTTTTATTTGATAAATATGATATACAAACAATAAGTTGGATCATCAAAGCAAGGGCGGAACTTGTTGACTTAAACTATAAACCGTGGTGTAACGATAAAATGTGGTTATGCTCCTTATGCAACATAAATGAAAACGAGACGGTTTACCATTTTATTGCTCGCTGCCCTATCCTAGCCGATATAAGAAATTTGTGCTTTTTCAAACGCAGTTTAAATAGGGGGGAATTTCAACTTTTATTAAATGGGAGAAATTGGTGGAGATTGGGTAAATTCATGAAGATTGCGTGGAAATTTTGATGGGAATTAATAAATGAATTTAATTTTTAACTGTAACAGTACACAAAATTTTGGTTGGGAAGGGGGGTTACACCTAAGTTCTTGGAAGGATTACTGTAAATCTATTTATATATGTAAGTCATTTTAATTGTATAGCTGGTGCCAAATTAATTAGTTCTGTAGTAATTTATATTGAATATTTTGTATGATTATATGATTATATATGTATGGGTGCACTGATGGAAGGAAGGTTATATTATTATACACACAGGTCTATATGTGTAAATATATGTGACTCATAGTATAATTTTTAATTATATTGTTTTGTTTATGCCAACCCAGCTGACGGTCAAAAAGACCATTGCTGTAAAGTACTCTGTAAAGAAAGAATATTATTAAGTTTATTTCATTTTATTTTATCTTCTATAATTAATTAATTGTGAATTTATTTTATATTTTGTGTGGAATACATGTCAAAATAAAGTACTTTTTCTATTCTATTCTATTCTATATAATATTCATAGTACTTTTCCCAGCCCTAAAATGTATGTTATACTGTACAGTCCTAATTGTAGTTATGCGATTAAGCAGAAAAGTGTCTTAAATTAATTCAGCAGCCTAGACAGTTACTTTTGGTAGTGTTTAACAACAAAACACATGTCATAGTACTTTTCCCAGCCTTAGAGCATTTATTGTCTGGGCATTGAAAGACAAGAAATTGAGATATTCGGCAAAATACACTGGGAAATCCTCACACTTAACAAATATCATAAACCACCTAACTTATAGAAAGGTTTTGAACCCGAACGGCCATAAAGGACCACCGGGTTTTCACTAATTGGTTCTGTTAAAAGCATGCGTTAATGACATACCTATAAATATAAGTAAATATGTTTTTTTTCACAAACACTCCCGAAATTACACGCCCTTACTACATGTAAAAAAAAAAGTTTGCTAATGGCCACCTTAGGATCGTCACGTTTAGGGAAACAGATAATACAAATTTTCCCTAGGCCCTTTAGTGGAACCGACCTTATTAACCTATCTTGTTATTTGTGCTTTAGATAATAGTATTAATACAGACAACTGCTATATTATAAATTTCAAATATACAGGATGCCCTCGAAATCTCTGGTCCCCTTTTGTGGATTTGTTCCTGGAATCGAGATAAACATATTTCACAATATAAACATAGGTCAACGGTGATTACTTTTTCGTCTGTCTGTATGTTTTTTTCACAAAATAATTCATATCTATAGAACGGTTTCACCAATTCAGTTCAAACTAGACTTGAAGTTATACCTAATAATGATCTATTATAAATAAAATAAACGATTATATCCAATGATGCGTTTAAAAATGTCGACTGTTAAAAATGTCATACCTAACAAACTAAAAAACCTTTTATTTTGTCAACAAATTTCAATACATCTTTGTTGTTGCCCTTTTCAATTTCCTATCGGAAAGTGTAATTATCAAAACAATTGGATGAAGGATAATTGTTAAGTTAAGGATTATAACAGCATAATATGTACACACAATATATTGTTGTGTTTACTGTGTTGGTATAAGATGCCGGGTTGAACAAACCGATTATTACACATAACTTAACTATTATCCTTCATCCGATTGTTTTGGCGGTTACACCATCCGATACGAAATGAAAAGGGCTACAAAAATAATTTCTTGAAATTTTTTGTTAAAATGTAGGCCTACGTTTTTTGGGCAATTCAGGTTTGAAATTTTCAAACACCTTATTGTATATAATCGGTTATCTTGTTTAAATAGATCATTGTTAGATTAAACTTTGTGCAAAGTTTGAGCTCAATCAGTCATATAATTCTCTAGATAAAAAATATTTATTGAAAAAACAAATTGGTGGCTATGGGGAAACAAAGCTTGTCCGGACCCATGTCTAATTGATTTTTTTTCGCATTCTTATGTGCTGAATCATATCCTAGAATATTGCAGAGTAATTACAAAACATCCTGCATATACTTAAAAATCTTATTAAAATTATGCAAAACATCCCAATATTGTGATTACGTACGCTGTTATTATCTTTAACTTAACTGTTATCCTTCATCCGATTCTTTTGAAGTTACAACATCCGATAGGGAATTAAAAGTGCTACAAAAAGGTGTCTTGAATTTTTTTGTTAAAATGTACTGTTTTTGGGTATATTAGGTTAGAAATTTCCAAACAGTCGCCATTACGAAACGCAAGATTGGATATAATCCTTTATTTTACTTAAAGTAGATAATTTTACTTTCTCACTATCCTACTATAGTATAGAGAAAGTATAAATATAGTTATCGCAAAAAAATCGATGTTGAGATTTTTGTGGTTATATCCGTTTTGGGACTCCCTGAGTCCAAAAAAGTGGTTTTTACAAAATGTCTGTCTGTATGTCTGTCTGTCTGTCTGTATGTCTGTCTGTATGTCTGTATGTAGACAAAGCTAGAGAGAAAACTATTCGATCGATTTAAAAAAAAAATACACCAAACATGTCAATTAGGCCTGTACAGATGCACGAAAAAAGGGTTTTGACAAATTTTGAAAAATAACCCCCTTTATGGCCAAAAAAATCAGTTATTTTTTTTAAATAAAAAAAAACGGCTCTTACGATTTTGATAAAGTTTTGCTTATTTTTAGCCCTTAATGTACCCTACCATATGCGAAAATCGGCATCTTTCCAAAAATTCTCGTTTAGGTAATAATAATAATAATAATAATTTTATTATTAGAAACTCTCCTACATTAATGTGTTCCTTCTTCTACGTTAATACAATTGTGAAGTCACAGTAAATCTGTTTAGTAATTTAATTGTGAGAAAGTATGTGCCAGTTTCTGGTACCGTTTATTTAGGGATAACTTCATGTCACGTTTGAACCGAATCGGTCAAACCATTCTCTAGATAGATATCAATTATTATTTTGTTAAAAACACATAGAACCTACATACAGATAGACGATAAAGTAAGCACGGTAGACCCATTATTATATTGCGAAATATGTTTGTCTCGATCCCAGTAACAAATCCACAAAAGGGGACCAGAGAGTTCAGGGGCATCCTGTATATAATCATATGTAACACAATACAATATAACAATAGTCCCATGTAGGTATATAATGTTTCCAGATTTTTCGTTGGAATTACAACTTTTTTTACTAGAACCCCTTATTCTGTACTGAAGAACAAATTAATTCTTTATAAAAACATAATTTATGGAAAGATTGGTTAAGCTATTCCTAAACTCGGTCAAGGCTTTTACCAATGTACTAGGATACTTAGATAACTTTTTTTTTTATATAGGAGATGGCAAAACAGTTGAACCCAGCCTATATGTATGTATTCACCTTTTAAGTAGGTGGAAATCACTAAATGAAAGTTTTAATAGTAAAATTGAGTGTTGGTGTGGAAAAGTGGGTTTTGTGAGCCCGAACGGTTCGTCGGAGAAATAACCTAAATAGTAAAATATGTAGGAAATTTTATGTTCTTTCATTTTGAATATGCTAGAGAGGTTATTAAAGAATAATTTATGGTTTACGAGTTACAAGAGAAAACCCGCAAGAATGAGATTTTTTACCTTTTTTGCATTTTTGTCAATGTTGCGTCACGAAATTTTGTAAGCAAAACTCAGATTCGGATTCAGCACCCCAAAAACATACAGAGGGAAAGAAATAAAAACTACCCCACAACTTTCCTTGTAAAAACAAAATTTGACTGGTTTCTATAATCCACCAATGTAATTTGACATATGTACAATTGAACAATATACAAACACATTTTTGTTCAAATACTAAGAGACGAGAAGCTCAAAAGTTGTAGATTGATAATTTCCAAAATATCAATTTAACAATGAATTTTACGAAACAAGTGCACACTTTGTAGAGAAGTTGGAGTCCTATACTTGTGCCCAACAAAATTAATCTATACTACAAATTAACCATTCTAGTGCGCTTAATGCTTATTTTGCGCACTTGTTCACAACCACTCGTTAACTCTGTCGCTGGAGTTGTAGTTTAAGCTACAAAGCCGTTACATTTGCTGTTCATTAGCCCCCTATCACATCCCGCCGGAAGTAAGTCAAGTTACAGTAACCCTATATTATGTTCATATTAGGTTAATACCATTCAGTTTTACTCGTTTTCAGTTACATATGAATTTACTTACTTATTCAAATACAGTAGATTAGGTTGTATTAAACGCTTTAACTGTTTATCATACAGGGTGTTTTGCGAGAGTTTGGCACAACTTCAGAAGATGATAGGGGTCCACCTAAAAAAATCAAAATTGTTCATATGTACCTAGGGCCAGAAAAGCTTCGTTTTCCAGACATCCGCCATTTTGTTTCTTTTCCAAAATGATTTATACCTAGAGAACAGTTTGACCGATTGAGTTTAAACTTGGCACAAAGTTTAACCTAACAATGATAGACTCTATATATACAGTGTGAGTTTCTACTGACACCATTAACTTCGCCAGTATGTTCTACTCACTAAATGGAATAAAAAAGTTCATATGGACCCATGTCCGATCTCAAACGTTTGGCTGTAGTCGCGTATTTTGTGTTTTTTTTCAAAATCATGATATTTTGCCTCACTATTTGTTTGAGACATTTAGTGTTTAAGACATTCTCGCTCTTGATCAGAGGACATTTGTCGCATATATACTCTTGTTCAGAGCACAGTTACTGTCCTCTGAATATTAGGAGGACAGTGTATTCTCATCAAGAGTACTGTATATATAACTTACTGTCCCCTTAACATGAGTTAACATAACACGGATTTTTGTAACAAATGCTGCCAACATTGTCTTGTCCCCAACATATTCCCTTCTTCTATACTCTCATTTTTGTTATCTCCCTAACTCCCTCTCTGCAATAGGCATGAAAAATTTGGTTTATTTTAGTTTAAATCGATGGAAAATAAACAATTAACATCAAATTTTGTATGACGATTTTTTCTATAGACTTGTGGGTGGAAACACACTGTAATATTTTAACTAGACTTTTTTTCTATAGATAAAAAACAATCTAGATTATTTAATACCATATTTATTGAATTAGATAATTTATCGAAATAATAAACGCTATTACGCAACTTACCCAGCGCAACATTAATATTAAGACACCGTTTGACCGATCACCATGAAAATTGGCCAATACATGTTTTTTTTTTCCCCCTAATTATTATAAAACCATCATGTTACTTACCCCAGCCCAACAATAATACTAAGACACCGTTTGACCGATTACGAAGAAAATTTTCAAACTCATTAATGGAGAATGTTTTTATCTAATTATTATAAACGCCATCATGTTACTTACCCAGTCTAACATTAATACTAAGACGCCGTTTGGACGATTACAATGAAATTTGACACACACATGTATTATTTCATGGAGAAGGTTTTTATCTAATTATTATAAACGCCATCATGTTACTTACCCAGTCTAACATTATTACTAAGACACCGTATGACCGATTAAAATGACAATTAACATTGATTAGTATAACATTTATATAATATAAAATTAATTAATAAATAGATTGAAATTGCTATTTTAAACGACAAAGGCCTACTTAGGAAAATGTATTAACAACCAAATCTATAAATAATTATGAGGGCTAGATACCAAATTTTTACGAAATAATGCTACAAATCTTCTTTCCTTGTAATATTTAGCATTGACTTGGTGGCCGGTATGTAGTGGCCGGTTGCATAAACGTCAATCAGATATGATCTATGATCATCGTCCAAATTGATCTAACATCAAGAGTTTATGTTTATTATTGAGTATATGTTTAGAGTTTACCTAACATTATATTTTGTTGTATTACTTCATGTTTCATTGATTGTAGACATAAAAATTGACCAAGCTGCAAAATTAGCAGTCTAGTAGTCGTTCAGGTAGCCTCTGCCCCTAATAAAACAAAGGGGCTACAGTGTGTTGATCTATAAAAGAAATTAAAAGTTTTGTTAACGGTTTTAGACTAATGTCTCCAATGCCTAGTATCTGTTGTCTTTAATGCAGTGCAATTACATTTTTATACAAAAATTCAATACAATCAGTACGAAAATATTTCAATAATAAAAATTAAATCCAATTTTAATCCTAATCTTTTAAATTTTGGACATTTATATTTCATTATTATTTTAAACACATATTATTATCAAAGAATTTGAGACATTATCAAATTTTAACACAATATCTAAAACGCTTAAGTTTCAACTAAAAGTAATCGCACATTAGGACCGTTTAAGGTTATAATTCTTATTGTTATTGAATAAATACTTCTTTCCACAGAACTTTGGTTTAACCGAAACAGAATGGTCATGATCGAATTTAATACCTATATCCTTTTACAAAAAATATTAAGTATTTGTAATTATAGATTGCCAAAAATTTGCCAAAATATTACAGTTTACCGTTTTTACATTGAGGTGGATTGTAATAACTGTTATTGATGTACTCAATCGAAAGACACTGACTTCTTAAACTGTTAAAAATTATAAATAGCTAGGAAAGAATTCACGACTGACGTAAAAATTTGTCTTTTAAACCGAAAATGTATATCTTTTTCAAAAATTCAACTTTTTTTTATTTTTCAATGTGGCTCAATACTTTGGTAGTAGTTGTAAAATTTCTGTAAAATTTTTGAAAAACATGAAAGCAAAAATATTGGACGGTAATTATTACTTTTCAATGTAGAACCACTTTTAAATATTGGTATTATTACTGCACTTTGTAACTGCTTTGGAAATACTCCACTACTAAAACTTAAATTTATTATAAATAACAAAACATCAGTGATTTTTACAGAAATCTGTTTAACAACGAAAGACCTGATTCCATCCAAACCTGGTGAAGTGTTGTTTTTTAATGATTTTATTATATTTATTAGTTCATGAGGGAGAACCGGTTCGATAAAAATTGATTTTATTTCATATTTTTTTGGAAAATAACATTTATAGACCATTGAAGATAAATCTATGGGCTGAATAGTATTTAAATCCAGATTTCTTACTATATCTAAAAAGTAGTTATTAAAATAATTTGCTACAAGTAAAGGGTCAACAACAGGCATATCATTAATTTCTAATGTAATTGATTGATTAACTCGCCTGCTTTGGCCAGTTACTTCATTTAATATTCTCCAAGTAGCTTTAGAATTACCATTGCAATTCTCAAATTTTCTT
Organism: Aphrophora alni; assembly: GCA_963513935.1. Taxonomy (NCBI): domain Eukaryota; kingdom Metazoa; phylum Arthropoda; class Insecta; order Hemiptera; family Aphrophoridae; genus Aphrophora; species Aphrophora alni. The sequence continues at coordinate 142,647,024 of OY740768.1, forward strand.
TAATAAAATTCATCTTTTTGTACCTTTATTTCTTTTTTTAATTTATTTCTAAATTCCAAGTAATAATGTTTCAATTTTTCATTTTGAGGATGTTTTTTTACTAATTTAAAAATGTGGTTTCTCTTTTTGATTTTTAAACAAATATAGTCATTAATCCATGGTTTCATTAATTTATTACCATTACCTTTCCTTAACTCTACTTTACTCTTCAATAATAAATCGTATAACACATTTAAAAATTGATCAAACGCTACTGATGCATTCGTATTATTGTAAACAACAGACCAGTCTGCTTTATCTAACAACTGATCGAGTTTATCATAATCAGTTCGGTATCGAGGGGAGGGGTCAGGAGAAGGGGTTATTAGCTCGACTCCCCCGCCCATTCCACTACACACCTGAACTCTGACTCCCGCATGTATCACAGACGCTTCTACTATAATCTTATTTTTGTTATAAACTCTTACATAAACATGGTCTATACAAGTTTCAGATTGTTCTGTAATTTGTGTAGGTTCTATTATCAAACTTTCAAAGCCGTTCATTGCCATCTGAGTTCTATAATAATCCACCGATACATTGTTACAATCTAAAGTATTTATATTAATATCACCGATTACTAAACAATTTGACATTTTTTAAAAAATACTATTTGGATCATTAAAATGATTTTTAATTTCATCTATGAAAACATTCGCTGGATTGAAACAAAACCTATAAATTGCGAGCAAATGGAAAATTTCTTTGCAGAAAAAAAAGGAAATCAATATTACGTCCGCAGATTGTAATTGAAATTCAATACACTCAGCATTTTTTATTATATTATTAACATAAACCGCCACCCCTCCCGATCTGTAATTATCATTACACCTAGTAATTAAATTGAAATTTGGTATTTTATAAAAGTCAGTTTCAGTTGAACCTATCCATATTTCGCTCAGAATTATAATGTCTGGAATTGTGTAATTTAAATTTAATTCAGCAATGAAAATATCAAAATTCTGCCTCAAACTCCTTATATTTTGATGAATAACTATAAACCTATCATTCATTGGATGTTATTTTAGATATATCTGTACATTTAATTTAAATACAACAAAGAAGATAAGACAATATAAAAAATAAAAACCTCTATTAGTTTCATCTAAAGAGAGTGCACGGTATGTAATTTATTGGTAAGGAGAGGAAGACATTAATCTGAATGAAATTTACATAACAAAATAAGAATTTTTTTTTGTTCTTTTTTTGGCGAGAAAAAATAATAAAACTTAAACCATTGAGTTTTTCTATGGACGTAAGAATAACAGTTTATCTAAATCAGCTTGGCAAGTCACCTGAATTACTTTCGATCCTTCTTCTTTTCGTAGGAAGATTTCCCCCCCCCCGCGAACCCACATAAACCTGAAGTCCTTCTCCTTCTTCACCAGTCTCGCCACCGATAGAAGCCGCCTCCTCGAAGGAGCCAAGGCCTCGTTCACATACACAGGCTCATCCATGGTCATGTTCATGTGTCTCGTGGACAGGTTTCCCTTGACACGACGTTTCTGCATAAACTCCTCCTTGTCCAGTCGCCTCACAAACTTGACGATTATGCCAGGTGGGGAGTTGTTGGGTCCCACTTTATTACCAAGACTAAGGCAGGCGTCGATCATTGAGTCCGTAACTGTTAGGTCCATAGCTTTGCCCACTTCCTTGACCACGCTGACGTCGTCCTCATTCGGCTGCACTGGAATGCCTTGTATTTCCACGGCATTTGCTCTGGAATATTGTTCCATATCCTCGACGCGCTTTTCTAGATGAGCTACCTTCTCATTTAGTTTTTTATTCTCAACAAACAACTCATCAATAATTTTGAGACATTTTTCCACAGACGAACTTTGCTCTTTCATAATTTTTGTATTCTCATCTATTTTTTCAGTTAGAAACTCGTACGATTTATTGAAACTTTTCTCTTGATTTTTTTGACCGTCCGCAATTTCTTGTATTATTTTCATGAGGTCCTCGAGAGTGATCTTACCTTCTTGGGCCTCGGAGTCGAGTTGTACAGTAAACTCTTTTTTCTCGTCACACTACACGGCTGACACCTCCAAGTTAAACCCTCAGCTGTAATACAGTCCAGATCAGCCTTACTCATCTTAAGACAGGTTCCGTGGAACTCCTTTTCACAATCATTACACACTATTTTAAGCTGTTTAGCGGTAATAGATTTCACACATACACCACAATTAGCCATCTCAGTACGCAACAAAGTTAATAACAAAAAAGATTTACAGTGTAATATACAATAATAAATAATGCCAAATTTAAACACCGCCAAAAGGAAGCAAAACGCACTGATACCAGAGACAGTATTTAGTCAACGCGAAATTAAAGCTCTGTAAACATTAGGCCGGAACACTATCGCTTGTCGATCCACCTTATCTGAGCGCTGACTCATAACTCCATATTATTATTTGTTTGACATATTATTCTTTGTTTTTCTTGATCTTAGGTAGTTGGTTCGAATCTAAATCTCGTTATTTTTTTTTTAATAAGCCTAAAGATTTCAATTTATTTAGGAAAGGCTATTTATAATACTAAATTAATTACGATTCTACAAAGAAAGTACGTTTGTTGTTTTTAAGATTCGTGTTAAATAGAATAATGTTGAAAATACAATAATGAGACACCGTGAAAATAATAGAGGTTGCAGTTTTACAAGAACAGAAAAGCACCCCCCCCTAGCCCACATCAAAAACACAATCACGGACGCATGTTATTCACAATTATCATCTCATCAGAGAATAAACTATATTTCCGTTTTCACAGTTGGTTTGTTCACATGTAGGCCTATAGGTTACTCATCGACATTTGAAGAATTGTGCCAGGAAGTAGTTCTTCCTTCATTGAAACACACTGTGCTTGTTAGGAGTGTTACAAGGAATTGTTTAATCAAATATTTACACATTTTATCTTTACAAAAAATACTGCTCTGCAATTTGTGAAACACGTAAAAACATTTTGCCTTAAAATAGTTGTTTTTTTGACAAATTTCTTTATTTATCGAAGTTAAAGAGACCAACAGTCAAAAACAAAATATATTTTATCTAACTTCGTTTTAAACGAAGATATGTTACATATCTAAGATATGTTAAACAAAAATTACGCGAGCTACTCAATTCGCCAGAGTTTTGAAATCCCAAAAATCGGTTCAAAGCTTTTCCGATTTCTCGATTTATTATGGATTTAGTAATTTAATTAAAACCTTGAATTAAAAAAACGGTTTAATATCATCAGAATTCTTTGACAACTGTATCGAACTCATCCAAAAGAAATGTTTGTGACAAATAAGTTGAAATTACGCAATCAAACTTCAGAATCTGATAAAGTACGACAATATATACATTAAATGCTATATAACATGTAGGAGAGTCCTATCGTGCTTAGTTTTGGAATATCCGCCATTATTTAAAAATAAAATAACATTATAACTTTAGAAATATATATGATATTGAGTTCAGATTTGATAAACGCATTTTTCATGTAACGTTTTACACGAGATTTGAAAATGATTTCCATTTTAAAATGTTAAAGTCGTATATATTGAAAACTTGTTAACCTTATAAAACAATTACAAGAGAGTAAAAACTTTTATTTGTTAATGACGAACAATATAGTATTTATATTTTTACTGTAGCAGTAAAAGAAAATATATTTGAACAGAAAAGGGAAAATTGCATCACAAATATTATATAATTTTAACAACAAATAAACTTGTGCACTATGAAGTAAGAATCGGTTGACCATTGATGGTTGGAGAAGTGAGGGGTTGGTTTTGAGATTGTCTAGATAAACATTTATAGTTAGTTATAGAAATTCGAACAAACAATATTAGGTAGTAGCAAATTTAAAAAAAAAAATAGTAGAAATAGGCTGTGGATATCTAGTTATGACTCACTTACGCTCAGTAAGGAGGGAGTAATGCAACGTTGTCACATGGTGTGTTTTTTCTACCTGCGCCAATACACTGTTTATTTTACAGTTGGACACAATATTAATATTTGCCCGGTCGCAAATTTGACTACATTTGTATTCAGGAACTATACAACTATATTTTAAATATTTAATAATGTTTTTAATTGATTATTGAAACATTCTGATGAATCAAATATTTTCCTAAAGCCGGTAAGTAAAATCTGGGGCTACATCAATCATTATGCAAGCTATTTCAACACTAAATGAAACGTACATCACTTTCACATTAATTTGTATAGTTATTGTGCTCAAAATGATAATAAACTGTTCATCTTTTTAAAGTAAAATTATCAAACAGATAAAGCCAGGGTTAACTCGCTTAACTGTTATAGATATACTACATAACTCAGTCTATATTTTTATTCCGTAAATACGAATCAGTCCCAACAATATTATCTCGAGCTAAATAAAAGTGACACCTTGTAACGATTTGTTTTAATGCTTGAGTTTGAACAAGTTGGCTTGTGTTTTAGTATGAAAAAGTGTCAAAATCTGACATTTTAGAATTGGAAATGATATAGTGGGTCGGCCTTATCAGCCTTTATTTTAAAGGTAAAGGTAAATTTTATGTGATTCCGAAAGTTATCCATTTAATTTACCTTTCTTAACGGAATTAATTCAACAAATCGGTCGGGTAGAACACCCTGGATAAATTGTATTGTTTTATATAAACTGTTGTTTCCTAAGTATTACATGGAGAGAAAATTGCACTTCACCGTCCAGTAGTTCAATAAATAAATGATTTAGGCAACTCAAGACATATGTAAGCTTAACATTCATTTCATCAACCATGATAATTGATCTGGTGATAATCACCCTGTTTGTCCAGAATTTAGAATAAATTTAGATTATAATGTTTTACGATTAAGATGAGAATTTTTAGACTACGATGAGATCTAGTTCATAATAATAGGTCATTAGAAGACCGTAGATCAATATGTAAACTGAACACCTCTACAATAAGAATATCACTTCCTTATTTTTTTTATAGTCATTCTGTTCAATATGATGCGGTATTGTTAATTGTTAGTGTGAAATACATGAAAAATGTATAGTACAGTCCGGAGTTTACACGCGAAAGACAGATGTGGTTGGAGCGGAAGTGACGGGGGGGGGGGGAAGGTCAGTCAAGATAACAAACACCTCCAAAAAAAACGCGCCAACATCGAGCCCTCAAAAAGTCGTGAATATGTCTAAGGTATAAACCAGGCATTTGTAAGGTCGCAATAGTAGTATCTTTATATCAAGCCCCCAAAATGTAGCGAATGCGTCTAAAGTATAAGCCAGGCACTGGAAAGGTCGTAACAGTAGGTTCATATATGAAGCACCCAAAAAGACGCAAATGCATTTAAAATATAAGCCAGGCACTGGAAAGGTGGTAATTGTATACACGGTATAACATTTATACTCAGGCACCCAAAAGGTGGCCTTTATGTCTGATCGTATAACCGCTCCAAGGTCAGGAATCGCCAGGCACTCAAAAGGTCTTATACATGTATATATATATATATATATATATATATATATATATATATATAATGATACGTATGTTTAATAATTTTACCGTATGATAAATGAAAATGAAATGAAAAATTATTTATTTGACCCTCTTTCATACATAATTTTAACAGGAAAAATTTGACAATCTTATATGCTTAATAATAAAATAGACAACTGTTCACATTATAAAATGTAATACATATAAAATAAAATTCATAATAACATAATAAACAATAATATTAATAATAATAATAATAATAATAATAATAACAAAAAATACTTCCTGCTGTATTACAAGAAAATAGCAAAGGGTCACTTCATCCCGAAGTTAAAACCTGTTTGGGATGAAATACTCTATACATTTCTAACAATATAGCTCGATGGGAGAGAAACAATGTGACCGACCAGTCCAACCCACATATACACACACACAAATTACATTTAGAAAACTAGGATTTGGCTTTTATGACAAACCATTTCAAATCAACATAAAACACTAAAAAAATAGAAATACAATAATAAAACTATACACATACATACACATACATATACATAATTCACACACACACTTCTACCATTCATATTACTGGTGAAGAAGAGAGCTTTCAAGAATAAAATACAGTCACTTACTACCAGTTTATTCTCCCTCACTGGTTACTGATAAAAAACATATAGACCTGCTCCTGTTCTAATAAATATTGTTTCACGAATCTACAAAACTCGATTTTATTTGTACACGTTTTAATTTTTAAAGGCATCAGATTAAAAAATTTTGGAGCAAGATATAAGTAAAATTTTTTAAAAATTGTTAAATTTGGTTTTGGAAAAACTACGTTTAAGTCATTTCGTAAAGTCCTCCCTCCACCCCCTGTTGTATAATTCCCTCCGCTTCTATTGTAGAATAATCTTAACACTTTAAATATATATAAATTTCTAACCGGTAAAATTTTGAAGATTTTGAATAATGGAGCAGCGTGTTCCAATTTAGTTCTATTTGCCATAATTCGAATAAAATGCTTCTGAAGTACAATGACTGGTTTTAAGACACTGTAGTACGCACCTCCCCAAACTTCAATACCATATTCTAACATTGAGCCAATCAAAGCATGGTATATTGATTTTAATAATTTCAATTTAGTCACCGACCTTAACATGTAAAAAAACCTAATATATTTAATCAATTTCAGTTTGGTATTATCAATATGCGTTTTCCAGGAGAGTCTGGAATCCATGAATAATCCCAAATATCTAATGTTGTCTACTTGTTCTATTTCTAGGCAATCGCACGTTCCGCTTTCTTTACAGTTAATGCTATGATATTTTATGTTTGTTGAGAAATAGGTCTTACGAGCAACATTATATATTATATATTTGGTCTTAGGGCTCATTACCATATAGCTCTTAGTAAACCACCATCGCAAAACATTTACGTCATCTTGCATATCTTTTCTCAACTGCTCCAATGAATCCGCCTTGTAAAAAAGTGCAGTGTCATCAGCAAAGGAGACAAGGTTCCCTTTGAATCGACCGTTACATAAGTTATTAACGTATATTAAGAATAATGGTCCAGAAAGAACTGAACCCTGCGGAATCCCATACTTCAATGTACCTTGATCACTAACGACATCGTTGACCCGAGTTCGTTGAATTCTATCCGTTAAATATGAGCGAAACCATTCAAAAGCCACTCCTCTAACACCAGCATCATACATTCTTGACAACAATATTAAGTGGTCTACTGTATCAAATGCTTTCATTACGTCTACAAATAACCCAGCGCAATATTTACCGCCATTTATACCGCTATATACCTGAGACACAAAATTTATCAATGCATCATTGGTGCTCAACTAATGACAAATGGCATTAATTTGATCTATAGCTCTTCTAAAACTTAAAAAATACCAACCAAAATTCTGTGGGTTATAAGTCGAAAAATGAAAATTAATCATGGAGAAGAACATGGTCTTTAATAAATTAAGAGGCACTTGAGTATAAATAATTAGATTTATATGATTGCGCTCTTAACGTCACATATTATTATTAAGCAATTGAATATTACCTAAGTATATATCCATCACTTAACGTAACGACATGTTTCGGTGATAATTGTTTCTGTGGTGATTGTTTTTGTGATTTGTGGAATTGTCTACGTCCACCGGGCCTCCGAAGGTCAAATGGTCAATCAACATTATTGCGTCGAGGTTCTGATAGCACTTCGTGAACGAGTGAGAGGACGAATACCCGATTTGTGGAAGAAGCAATTCCTGAATGCTTCACCAAGGCAATGCACTTGTTTATTCCGCCCTGTCTGTGAAGGCGTTTTTTGCAAAATGCGGTAGCACCGTGTTAGGCCACCCACCGTACTAGCCCGTCCTGGCTCCCTACGACTTTTTAATTTCCTAAGGTCCAATCGGAGTTTAAGGGGGAGAGGTTTGATAGCGTGGAAGCGGTAAATGTAGTGATTGTGCGGACAGAAGTGGACTTACAGCACTGCTTTGAAAAGTGAAAAATTCTTATGAGGGGTTGTAGGGATCTGTATGGAGAATACATTGAAGGGGATAAACTTTGTAATTTAATTGGCGATCAATAAAATATTTTATAGCACCTATAAATATTTAACTTGTACATTTTTTTATCCAAATAATGATTAAGTTTAAAAATACAATATCTTGTAACAGTTATAATATAATGATTATCAATATTTAATTAACACTACATAAATAGTGTATGGATATAAAACATAAGTTGAAACACATACTAATTGCCGTTTTATAGATTACGTTGTATATAAATATAAGAAATATTCTGTTAAAACTTTCATTGTTTTACAACACTCTTGAGATGCAATCAGTTTGAACTAATAAGTAAACCTGAGGTTTGTTTACAGCAGTTTAACACATTAAGAGATTGTAATGGTTCCCTTAGGCTCTAGCTTTATATATAATAACTTTTTTTATGTTTTTTGAAAGTTTCTCTTCCTAATTATGAAGCCTGTAAAATATTTACGCAAGTATTATGAATAGTAATCTGAGAGGAGTTGTGTTTATGACAATTAGGGTAATTTAAGTATTAGTTATCCAACTTCATTACATCCATAAATCACTAATTATAATAAAATATCATTTACGAATACATTATTTACTATGTTAGTTTTTGATTTCTCCATGGATTTGTCGTTTTTATTATGTAACCATTGTTCAAAATATTCTATTTTTTCCCGTTATCATTTAAGGCCGACAATCTCTAGGTCATCATTGGGTTATTGAAAAATAAATTAACACGAAAGATTTGTAGTCATCTAGTGCTGTAATAGCGCCAGGATAAGAATTAACAAGAGTTAGTTTAAAAACTACGATAGAAAAGATAAAAGAAGGGATATAACCCAAGACTATATAATATATAATAGAACCAGCTAGGTTACCTCTGGATTTTCAAGCCCGTACTCATTATAAGTGACCCATAAGAGTTTGTTATAAATAAGTTGATAAGTCAACTGAGTAAATGAGTTAAATATTTACTCTTACTCAGTTATTGTTTGTAAAAAATTATATAAAAAATAATAAATTCATTGCCGTTACCTCTATCTCAGAGGTGTTGTAAATAAATGCTAGAAAACTTTGCACAAACTATCTTTTAAACTCAACCACAAAAATAATCGTCATAAAAAAAATATGATATCTGTAGTTGTCAACAAAAGCGTAAAATAAACCATGGAATCAGTCAAATTATTTATATGTTTAAAATAAGATCACAAGCTTTATTCGCTTGCGCCGTAAACACGTTCACTCCGTAAATAGTATTTGATTAAAATCCATCCTTATATGATGACGGCGGAGGTTCATTTTTTTGCCAATTATTCCAAACAAAGTGTAAATTTTAATAAATGTGAAAATCCGTAGAACCTAAAAAGACGTATTGTATAAAGGATGACGATAAAATACTTCCAAAATTACTGACTAACATTTTATTTAAACGGTTCTTTGAACCGAAAACAAAATCATCTATTAAAAACTAAAAACCAAGCTCCATATATATATATATATATATATATATATTTTGAAAACGAGTTGTCTCTTTATTTTAAGTTTTGTATATTTAAATAAATAAAACTATGCAAAAGGGTTGCAATATTTTACTGATGAAAATGAATTCATTTATTTAAAAATAACCGACAATAAACCTGAATTTATCAAAAAAGTTTCCATAATTGCATTCCATATTCCTAAAGAACAAGTTTCTTTACAAACTTGAATGTTGCGTTACTTAATGAATAATTTAGTGCAAGTTATTGTAATATTTGCAAACTACAAAGTCATTTGAATGTTTTATCTTTTCAGATTAGTTCGCTATAGTTGTTTTATGGAATATTCTGTGAAAGATTTTAAATTTAAATAAATATTGTTTTGATAACATCTATTTTTTAATGTGTTCTATGACTTAAGTCTTAGGGTTGGTAATTAGAGAGCATAATGAACTACCAATACCTAGTATGTAAGTTGGGAGTGGATTCTAGAAGAATCTATGTATTTGAATGATTTTAGTAAGTTATATTTAAACAAAAGTCTAACGCTAACGAAACATCCACAGTTGAAACGAAAAATAGTAAATGAAAGCGATAAATTTGTTGTATTTATTATAAAACACGCAGTTAGATCCAGACCTAATTAAAGAATTAAATTAGGCTATATCTGAGGAATACCTTAATTTTGTAATTTATACTCTATATTTTATTTATTTATCTACATTTAATTGTTAACACAAAACAACCAGATTGACAATAATTATTTCAGTTGTAATTAAAATGAGATCTTAATGCTCTTTTCTTTAATCATTTTTCTTGTATTATAAATTTTTTTAAATAATTGTAATAGGCTACTAAAATTTCTCGTGTGTATCAATTTGGCAGCGGGAGTAATCGATGTCAAAATATATTATTTTATAAAATCTTGTCTATAAATAATCATAATTACTTTTTTCTTTTTTTTTTTCTTCTTCTTTTTTCTTGAAAGTTGAAAAATCCTTTTATGCTTACCATGGTCTCATGGTATTTTTGGAATCCCCCAATAAATTACCGACTAAAGAAACACCTTTCCTTACAGACGTTTAATTCCTTTTGCAGGAGTATAACTAAATATTACCGCAGGAGAAGGCCCTTAGTACTGTACGGTTATTTTTTCTGTATTTTTTTTTAGTTATGAAAATTACAATCATATTCCATTTTTCTATTGAGGCTGTCATCAGAGACAGTAGGTTTAACTAAGTCCTCTGTTGGCTCGATGTTTTTCTCTCCATGGACCATTGTTCACACATCTTACATCGTCTTACTGGTATTTGCAATACTTACATACTGCATCTTTCGTTATGTGGAAGCGTTAAGGTATGTCTTAAAGCTCCCATGTTCTGTGAAGGCTTGTGAAAGGTAGTTATTTATTTCACCGTGTTATCTCTCGATCCACATCTTTATGTGTCCATTTATCGGTCTCGTACTTATCCCATCTTTTCTAACACTTTTTTAACATAATTTCTATAGCTACATCTTAGTCTCCACAATCGTTCCTCTTTTCTATCTATATATTTATTTTTGTCGTTTGTTATTTAAAGGCAAATAACCTTACAGGTCAACATTGCTTTATAAAAAAGTAAGAAAAGGATGTAAAATAAAGAACTCAAACACTAGAATACTCTTATACTTTGGAAAACAATAAGAGTTGGTCAAAAGAAACCGGATAGAAAACATAAAAGAGAGGAATCTTACCCAAGATTACATGAAAAATGTTTTAGATCCAGCTATGTTCCCTCGGGATTACGAACCTATACTCACTGTAATGAGCCCATCGGCTTTCCCTCTATCTATTACTAATGCGAATACAACAAAACAATTAATTAAATTAAATGCATGTAATGTTAGCAGAAACAGTTAGGAAATGATATTTAAAACCATACATTCAAGAGGAGGAGCTGTCAGCAATGTAAGTTAAATCCATGAGGAAAATCCCGTGTACGATATTTTAGCACAAAACAGAAACCAAGATCAAATTATAGCTATTCTCTTTAATAAAACTATATTAATTAACTAGTTATCCCAAATTGACAACCGACATTATTGTCATGATGGATATACCCTACAGTCATATTTAATATACACTACGATAATATCATTAACAATCCTAATTAGAGGGATTTCATTACATGGTGGCAAATTTGATATTTGATATTTATATTGAACCACTACTAACTCATTTGATCATCTCAAACGTGTCTCATTCTTGAGCGCTCATCAAAGCCCGTCTACTATTTATTCCGGGCTCTTCAGTTTCCCCTCATTATTTCTATCAAGGTTCCTTCAAGGTATATCGAATTGGCAAAATACAGAATTTTAAATCAAGTTTGTATACAAGCTAGATGTTATTATTATTTTATTACATAGTAATGAATTGTTAAGATAAGGTAATATATTTATTTCTTTCATAATAATATAATTTGTATGAAAATTGTTGTCTCTAAGAAGTTATTGTTACAAATTTAATCTCGAACTTGATCTTTCAAGAATTTGTGATATTCTAATAGTTACAAGATCAACGATACTAGAGCAGAGAGTACAGGATGTTTGTATTACGTGGTATGGATGAGTTGTGTTGGGTAAGTAACAATGGTATGACGCACATAAATGTTAACATCATTATAATCTTGTTCTTCGGGGTTCGACCGCGTCAATATTGTCTGCACGTTGAGTACAGCCGACGTTTCGGGAACTTTACAGATGTCCATTCTCAAGGCTTAACAAAAATGTCAAGTCACTTTTATTAAATGTAAAGTGCCCGAAACGTCGGCTGTACTCAACGTGCAGACAATATTGACGCGGTCGAACACCGAAGAACAAGATCATAATGATGTTTGTGACCGTGGAAGTCAGTCTATCGTTCAAAATGTTAACGTTGTTACGGTCGGTATTATAACTTCATTAACTTTCCTCGATTACTTTTATGGAAGTTGTGTATCTTCATTATTCCTTTAGATACATTCCCTAGGGATATTTTATAGTGAGTAGTATTCTTACATCTTAAAACTTTGAATTTACAACAATTTGTACTATTAAAGGAAACATTTACATGGCCCTTATTAAGGATTTAAACAAAGATCTGGTAAAAATTATAAAAGAATATATAAAACTATATCGTAATGAAGTTTGAATTAGATATACAATTAGATGAAGTTCAACATATTAGATGAAATTCAACGAAATGAATTCAATTTCCATCAAATAAAACGTTAAATTATTAATTATTAGTGTTGGTTATTGGTGAGCATAAATATTGAAGTTTAAATTTTTGGGTAGAAGCAAACTACACCTGGACAGAGTTCGCACCCACGATCTCAAGTGCCACTCGTCATCAAACGAAAATGAAGCTCAATAAAATTGCTATCGTTAATACATTTAAATAAGATTCGACTGCAAAAACGGTTCAAATACTGTCAAAATATGGCCATATACTAAATTTATTTAATATCCGTTCACTAATTTAAGCTGTAAAATTGAACACGAAAAACAGACAGACCTTATTACGAACTGAACATCGACTATTTTGGACTGACATAAGACTTTTCATTTACCGAGATATGTAAGAATATAAAAATTAATCTTAAAATTACAAACATTAAAATAATCTAAGATTTACAGTTAAAATGAACAACCTTCAATGTTACACCAAGTGTCAAGATGTGTGATAGAAGTTTACGAACTTTATAAATTTTAAAAGGCAGAATGCTCAAATTAAAATGTTATTTTTTTGTGTAAACACCATGTTTTGGAATTTTAAGGTAAATTCAATACCATATCAAAATGTGGTTTTTGCCTTTGAAATTTTAAGCTGTGAAGAAAAACCATACGCTTGCCGGCTTAGAACCTTAAGAAGTTGAGACTGACTGTGATGGGTGGTACAGGACTGGTCCGATGGTAAAATATTCCAATTATATTTTTGTTGCTTAGGGAAGGGTCACGGTAGAACTGGTCCGATGGTTAGAAAGCGGACCGATGGTATAATATATGAGCGGACGATAATGCTTCTTCGATTTAGCGAGCACATCGAGTTGAAGAAGAGTTTTATTTATATTTGTTTTACCTAACCTAACCTATATGCCGTCGGACCAGTTCGACATCTCTAATTGGAGGATTAACGAATTCCTTTGACCATCGGACCAATTCGACAACACCCGGGTGTGATGTTGTTGCACTCTTCCAGATAATCGAGAAATCGCAGTCAAAGAAATCACTGACAGACTTGAAGTGAATAGTGGACCAAAGATGGTCTTAAATTAGCGAAGTACTTTTGGTTTCCCATCTAAAGAGGCTAGAACACACATTAAATGATTGGTTGCTGTCACAGAACTTCTGCGGCATTATGAAAAGTATGGCGACAAGTTTAAAGATTCTAAGTGTCTGGGAATTATAACTGGCGAAAGCAAAAACATGCATCAGACTGAATAGGGATGCTAGAGATATACTGATAACGCTTATAGGTATTCCATTGGTGCATTGTAGACTCGGAGTGATCCTTAGGAGGAAAATGATGGGATTTTCAGATTCTGCCTAAAACGGGAGGAGACTTACAATATACTGTCAGTTATCACGGATGATATACTCCATTTTATCAGCACGTTTAGTTGCCGTGACACCTCACTCAATCTTCTTATTTTTAATATATCTCTCCATATTTTTTCCGCAAGCAGCTAGAGACAGGATGGTGTACTCGGGAAAAGCCTTGATCATGTTGGAATGCATACTGTGAGACTTCACCAAGTATTCCACAGGATCAGTATCCGTAACTTTTTATCTGGTTCCATTCACCTTCTTATAACGTTTTCCTTTACACCGTAGGTTCAGATCTGTATAGAGGAAAAAGAGGGATGAAAACATAGTAGTGGAGAGTTAAGGTTAAAAAGAGTTCATGAATGTACGGGAATAGGGAGTAATGCAGGTCATAGGAATAACATAAGGTATTTGAGGAGGCTGTTTACAGTGGATACCCACTGAGCGATAGGTTCGTCAAACCCATGATTGTTACTCTATAGAAAATATTTTAGTTAAGGAAATTAATAAAAAATAGGTAATGAGATTATTGTATTTAATGATAAACAAAAAGAACACAAGGTTTTGTGAATTATTTTTATATTTAATAATGTTACAAGATAAATAACGTCCATAGGGAAATATATATATATATATATATATATATATATATATATATATATATATATATATAATTATATATATATATAAAACTATTGCTGTCAATAGGGTTAACAAACAGTCCGTAAAAAAAAAGACACGAGTATGAAAAGGAACAAACAATATATATATGTACTGTTTAATTGCTCCAATGTATTTGTATTACGATTGAATACATTGTGATTTTGTTTGTTTCAATGAAAAATAAAACTGTGTAAAAACATTGCACAAACATTCCTACTCGCAAATGATCAAAACCAATTAAAAAACAACCAGAACTATTCGTCAACAAAAATGTCATTACAGCAGTTGTTATCAATCAAAATGTGATAACAAACCATGGACGCTGTCTTTACATATTTAAACAATGCGTTCTTCACTTATGCCATAAAAGTCTCTTTTGCGTACATTGTGTTGATTTACAATCGAGTTTTTAATGATAGCAGTTAAGGTTCATTTTGTTTGCCAATTATTCCTGAATTGTTACAGTTATTTACTTACAATTTTGTACACAGGATTTGTTTTAATTAATCTTCGCGTTTCACTAAAGTTTGAATAAAATCTGAAGAGCCGATTATTAGAAATAGCATCTTTAAACAACATCAAATTGAATTTATCAGGTTTTTAACGATAATTCAAAAATTCGAAATTTTTGCAAGTCTACATTTTGTTTTGGTTCTTGAGCAAAAATTTAATCAAAATCGTTATAGCTGATTTTGAGAAATTAATAACTTTATATATATTTTTTACCAAAGCTGCTACCTAATTTTGAAATATAAAAAAATGAAAAAAACCATCTGAAATATGACTAAAATATATCCAGATTCCAACCGTAATTTTAATCGGTAAAAGGACTGCACAGACGACAGACAGACATAATCCAATATGACTATTTCATCTTCAGGAACACTTAAAAAGGATATATAGACCCAAAAATCAACATTAATATTTTGATTGGACACATAATTTTCTCTATACCACTTTCGTTGTGAGAAAGAAAAATAAAGAAAACATTCTGTCGTATTAGTGTCGCCAATACACATTAACTATATTTTCACTGTCTTTTCTAACCTTATACACGTTAATTAACTTTATGTTTAGAATTTAGTTTGTTTGTTTTACTTTTAATAGGTCGTTTATATAACATCCGACCTCTGGAAGTTGTACAGAGTATTCTGCAATATATTAAAACAACAATTTAAAGTTTTCACATTGATCAACTTAAAGTTAAAGAGTCCCTATTAGAAATAAACGAACGAAATACGGATCCACGTTATATACTTATAATGTTTATTCAGAGACATATGTTTACGCAATATCCACCTAGGACTAATCGAATATAAACAAAATTAGGATGTAAACCAATGAAACAACTCCAAATATAAAGCAATTCCACAATGATTTAATAACTATTAAATCAAATATGTACAACTAATACAGTTGTTAATAGATTACTGAATCGACTTGCAATAATCCCATCAATTAAAACATATGATTTGATTTTAGAAACCACATGGATTTAATAAGCTAAATTTACTTTCATAGTTAATTATATATAGTACGAAGTTTTACCGGCGCTTTCTGAGGTGTTTTTCTACAGACCAATTGAAAAAAAAAAAAAAAAAAAAAAAAAAAACTTCATATAAACACATGTCCTGAAACGCTAAGACACTATACTAAAATTCAGGTTGGAGTGATGCGGGAACCAGCCGACCGAACTATTAGCCTGAACCGTTGGACCTATTGTGTGAGCACACCGCGCGGCTTGGGCCTGTGGGTCATACTTCTGGCTCCAGTACCATTACACAAACTTTTTTGTTTGAAGAAAAACGTGAAAATAAATTGCATGGCTTAATTTTTCGCGATTTCCTGTTAACTTTGATACCAAAATATAACTTTGCTTAAAAATATAAATGTAATCAACATATATCTACAATGGATTAAGAAACTCAAGGTAACTCAAGTAACCTATGGAATTAGGATTTACTAAATAAAACTATTAACATATATTTGCAAATAATATAATTTTATAACCAATCATATAACACAAATCCTTTATCAGCATGAAATAAATGCGGGCAAATAAAATCTCCTTGACTATTGGAATGTTAATAATAAATAACTATAGTTGAAAGTCAATAATTTAATTCAAACAAGTGGATGAATGAAATCATTTGTAGATCATGATGAATCTTTATCAATCTATGACTTAAATTTTATATAATAAAACATTTAAACTGCTGATTTATGGAAAGTAACTAAATTGTACTTACGCCACAAAATTTAATAAAAAATTCAAACACTAATAAATAGCTGGTAAAAGTAAATAACATATAAATAAAAACATACAGAGTATTTGAGTATTTACAATGCAGTGTAATTTACATAGAAAGGGCTAATAATTTAAAATTGAAATAACGATCTTTTGAGAAAACCGTGAGCCTGACACCTATCAACCGCATACTTGATTCAACTGTTTTCATGAGAAATTCCTAGCAAAAATATTAGTTTTTTGCTCAAATTATGTTATAATTATTTCAGAAATTAAATAGAAAACTGTAAACATATGAAGTAGATGCGAGTTGAATAGATGTTATAGTTACGGCTAGCGGAAGTATTCGCCCTGATTTCTAATCATCTTGCAAAATTCAGACTTGCTGAAATACTTGGAACCCAAATTAAAGGGCAAGTTTGGTGTTTTTTTTTGTGCAATTTGACCTGACAAAACTGTATAAAGTAGGTTTCAGGACGGTTTATTATGGGTGTTTTTTAATAAATACAGGGATCCATTTACGTGTGTGTGTGTGTGTGTGTGTGTGTGTGTGTGTGTCGCGCGCGCGTGTGTAAACTAGTCTGTACTCTCTTATTCATATTAAATTAAAACATAAATTTATAGTATTAATCCTTATTTTTTCTATTTACTTAATTCCAATACATTTTAAATAAAAAGCACTTAAAGTGATACTATAGAGACAGAGAAAGAAAACATTTTCAGAAGTAAGATATAAGACACAGAGTTATATAAAAGAGAAATGAGGAGGGAAATCTTTAATACTTACTCTATGAAACTAAATATGTAATTACAGACTCTTTACTCATAACAAAGAAAATAGCTTCTTTGATGTTATGCATTTTAGAAACATAAAACTAAGTCAAAGAGTATTTTACTTAAAGAATTACCCTCCTCCTTTCCAGAAGTTTCTTTGATATTTTGCTGATCAGTTAACAAAATTAGTTTTGATGTAAAAGTAACCTTGTAAAGCGGTTCTTAAAGTTAGGTTCTGTACTAAGTTACGATACGAACACTACAGTTTAATTAGTTGATTGTAACGCAATTTAAGTTGAGTATGTATATTATTAAATTGATAAATTTATTTTGATTTCCGACTTTGTTATGAGCATCTTTAAAATGTTGAGCCGTATTAAATTTGTAAATGTAATCAAGTTGTAAAACCCGTATCTGCAGCTTCTTTGTTAATCTTTGAATGAGTGTTTGCTGCTTATTGATGAGCGCTGTTTTTGAATTCCCTCTGTTGTTTTGATTTGAAAAACTTGTTGGTCATCATCGCCCTAAAAAGAAAAAAAAATAACGTGATAAAAAACCCATATCATTCTAATACTGTAATAGCGTCAGGGTCAGACAAGATTAAAAGTTGAATATTGGAAACCTATAAACAAATATTGAGCTTGACTTATAATAGATATTATAATAGAGCTTGACTTGATAATATTAGATAGAAGAAAAAAATCGAACACAAGATCTCACAAAAATTACATTTACTAATTCAAACGCGTTAATTATAATTATAATTATAATTATACTAGCTCATTTTATAATTATATGATCGTAGCTCCTGTATCACTGAGGATTTGAAACGCGTTTGATTAAGTAAACATAATTTTTGTGAGAACTCGTGTTCGATTATTTTCTATTGGAGACCTGATAGGAAATATGAAAGAGTGGGATCTAACCAAAGACTAGATGAAACATGATTGTAAATCCAGATAGAGATCCCTTGGGATTGTCAAACCAATATTCACTCTGGAGGAAACGTAGCCACTGATAGTGAAATATATTAAGGAATCTCAAGAGCTAAAGCCACTTTCACAGCAAGAACTAGAATCGTTAACGTCGTCTCCCAACAATACCTTCATCGCTTCAACTTGGTAGACTCCTAAGTGACGAGGACGAAGAGTCTTTGGAACGCATTCTGTTCAGTTGGATGTACCCAGAACTGGCCAGGAACACAATTCTTCAACATGGAAGATGATTTGAAAAACAAGACTTACTGGGTTCTCGCAGCTGAGGCATACACTAGATATTGGGATAACAGCTATTTATTAAACAGGAAATCCGCGGAAACGTGTGTTAACTTTGATTATTAAAAACAAATCTATATTTCTAATATTAGAGTCTGACATTTACGTACAAACTCCGTTATTTACAAAATATTTCGAAAAGAAATAAGTATTAATGTGAGTAACAGTTTGACTAAACGTTTGGTATTTAATAATTTACCATGCTGTTATATATACTGCATATGCTAATAGATGTCATTTTATTTAATGGATAAAAATTGTTTTTGTAAAATATGATTCATAACTTAAACATTATGAAAGTTATCCTGCAATTTTACATCTAAATTTTGAACGAAATTATTCCGACTTTCGATAAATTGTCACTGAAACATTCATTCAATGACAATTTAAAACAGCCTTTGTAAAACAGACTATTTGTGAAAATATAACTTTAATATTTTCATCATCAAATGATTTTTAATATTAAGCGAGAAAGTAAGAGAAAATATATAAACAGAGGATTAAAGTCATAATAAAACTAGGACTGAAAGTTTAGGATAAGTAGAATATTCAAATCAATTTAGACAGTTATTGAGACAAATTTCTAAATTTATTTTAATAAAAAAACAAGTTCATAGGTGTCATTATGGTAGTTGAATGGTACAATTTAATGTAAAAAGATCTTCTAAATGTAACGCCTAAAAATTTGTTGCTTAGGCTTCATAAGAAATGTTAAATTATATTATAAGATCAAAGTGTTTTACTCAGTAGGTACGCGTAACTTTTTTATATCATTACTTTATAAGCCCTAGCGAGCCTCTTAGGTGTACATATGTGAAGGCGCTTCCACTCGCTACGCTTTTGTCCCTGATTTGGCATTGTCATCTATCTAATAAGAAAAAAAAAACATTTTGACAATAACTTCGTTGCTTGTCATCATAGGGAGGTGAAGTTGGTGAAGTAGGTCATAAATTGAATAACACACGAGACATTTTTAATTCGATATTGCCGACTTTGTATAGACACGAAATACGTGAGTACAAAATAGTCCACTGTTTTAAATTTTATGTTTTATCTTACTTTTATGTTATGTCAACCATAAGGAACGGACCGACGGATATTTTCGGTTTTTTGAAGCCATGAAAAGTCAAGATTAGTCAAAAACGAGGGTTAAATTTTGTGATTAACAAACTTACTCTATACTTAGTACACTGGATGAGTAGATGTAAAGATACTAAAATTAAACAAACTTGTAAACTTTTTAAGTAAAAAGGTTTTAATTAAATACAGCATTTCAATATACGGAAGCTTTTTAACCAGAATGTTAACGAAATATACAGCCTTACAGTCAAGAAAGGTAGGACATACCATCCAATACAATCTTACCCTTGGGAATAAACTCTGGGATAAAACAGGAAATAAATTTGTTTCTATTGAATTTTAGTCAACTGAACATAGAAAGGGGATTTTACGATACAATGTTGTAAGAATATGTTTAAAAACATTCGTTAGGAAAATTTTCAAAACTTTAAAACAATAGTATTTATGTGACAATATAAAACACGTGTTTTCACAAGCACGCTGGTTTATTGTAACACAACGTTTTGATAAGGAAATAATAAACATTTAGATTTAATATAATAACCTTCAAATGTAATGAAACTTTACATCTAATAAACCTTTACATTTAATAAAACTTTAGTTGTAATAAACTTTTAAATCTAATATAACAAACCTTTAGATATAAGAACCTTTTAGATAGAATAAACTTTTGGAAATAATAAACACTTAGATAATAAACGTTTATATATAATAAACTATTGTTAATAAGTAAAAACAGTGACTAATAATAAACTCATAGATAAAAATTAACCTTTAGTTATAATAAAAAAAATAGACAAAATAAACTTTTAGATAAATATAATTAACCTTAAATATACTATAATTTTTTGATATAATAAATTTTTAGATATAATAAACTTTTAGTTGTAACAAACCTTTAAATATTATAAACCTAACGACATAATAAAATTTTCATATAATTAAACTTTCGTTAAAATAAATCTTTAGATGTAATATACCTTAAATATAATAAACTTTTTTTATATCATAAACCCTATAGCCTATATGATATATCTCTTTGATGGATTAAACTTTAAGATATAATATAGCTTTTAGTATAATAAAACTTTAGATATGATAAACCTTTAGAGATAATAAACCTTTAGATATAATATTATTAAGCTGTAATAAACCTTTGTATATAATATAACTTTAGATATAATAAAACTTTAGATATGATAAACATTGAAGTATAATATATCTTTATCTGTAATAAACTTTTAAATATAATAAACTTTTAAATATAATAAACGTTTAAATATAATAATTAAAAAAATAAAATAAACCTTCTTATTTATAACGAACCTTTAGACGTAATACAACTTTGAATATCGTAAACCTTGAGATATAAAAAATCATTAGTTGTAATAAACCTTTACATATAATACCTTTAGATATTTGAAAACTTTAAACATAATAAACCTTCAAATATAATGAACCCCTAGACCTAGTAAAGCTTTAGATATAATAAACCTTTAGACATTAACTAACCTTTTAATATTATAAACCTTTAGATGTAATACACTTTTAGATATAATAAACCTTTAGATATAAAATAACCTTTCCTTTCAATGCAAAGTTCCAATCTCCTCTCGCAATAGAAGAGAGTATGGAGGGCATCATCTCCTCCAAAGTTGAAACATCTAGCATCTTCCGCTCTTCTGAAACTCTAGAGATACACTTCAAAGTATCCATGTGCAGGAAGGGTCTGAGGAGGAAGTTCAAATACCGTGTAATTTATACATTCCCCTTTAAAGATGCGGAATAAGCTAGTGAGTAACATCTCCGGGATTGATCGTTTCATCCCCTATTTGCCACTTCTTCGAGAAGATTCGACCTACGTTAGTTTTCAATCTATGCTTTATCATGTTTTATAGCATTCTAGTTGGGTTGGCGTTCTGTCACCCGAGACTGAATTCCTCGGTTTAATAAACATTAATTTTCAATGATGATGAAAATATTAACTTAGGAGATATTACAATTTTTCAGTACAAAATTACAAAGCAAAATGCTCCCTTGACTTTATTCAGAAAAATTGAAATATTCTGGATATTTCAAGCTTATCGAACGATTAATTTTCAGATTTTAGTAATATAATAATTAATAGTAATATCTTCAGATTTCAAAGTTTGCCACTTTTAAGTTACTAATAGAAAAGTAATACTTATCAAATCGAACTTTATTCATCATCATTTGTAGCAATTTCATAAAAGTCTCCTGGTATAAGTTGATTAATTATACTAAGTTAATATTATATACAGTAAGTCAATTATGAATGTTACACGAGAAAAGAACTTCATAATGTAATATTTCTTTAGAGAAATTTAATCTTCTTAAGTGCATTTTCAGACAAATTATTTGAAAACGATTATTGAAAATCAAAATTAAATTAAAAATTTTAATGGATTGAACTTTGAATATTATTCCATAAATGACAGCTTCTTTTTATATTTATCTGCTAGGCGTTTACTCATTTTTTGACGAATTGAAAGAAAACTAATTTCCTGTTACGTTTTAATAAAATCCTTACATATAAATTCTAGCTGTGGAACAAAATATATTTTTCTTTACAAAATTAATTAGTTTATTCCCCACTTCTTAATAATAATAAAAAAAATACGTGCTGTAAAATATAATGTTATTTGAAAAAAAAAATGGAAATGACATGTTTTTATTTTTGTAAGCAATATATGAAATTACGCTAATGTCCTTTAGTACTAGTGGCAATAGAGTGAAGTAGGTATTTTTAAAGAAATAATGAGAAGATTTTTTCGATTTTGTGTTGTCCTCTGAGGTTCATTATAGTGAGTACATGGGTGGCAATCCTGAGTACCCTAGCTGGATCTACACCTTAAGCCATGAAATTTGGGGTAGATCTCTTTCATCTCTCCTATTACATCTTTCTTGATCAACTCTTGTTCTTTTCTAACACAGACGTTGTTAGACAATAAGAGGGCTAGGAAACTTTATTTTATTTTTTACAAGGCGATTATGACAAATAGATAATCGGTTTTGCCTTTAAACCAAAACTAAAACATAGATTTTGTATGATGTTAAAGTTATGCTTACATTCCAACATGATCTTCTAAACAATATTTCGTTTGAATCTTCACATTTTGTGTTTATTTTGGGTCGTGTTTGAATTTCTCGGCCATCTGAGCGAGAGTGTTGTTCATATGCAATGAAGATGATAAACAGGGTAAACTCAACGACTATTTATGTTATAAAACAGACGTTAACAACAAATGTGAATTTAGAGTTTCCATGGTAACTATATATATAATATTTCGTTAACTTAAACATACATACTAGCTTTGACAGTATTTAAACCTATTTAGTTTACAACAGACATGAAACAAAGTAAAATACCTTTTAAATAATTAATTGATATTCATTATTTTTATTACGATTATCACAAAAATGGGTCTGATGAAAACTTTATCTCAACCAATATTTTGTATAATTTTGTTTTAATAACCTCTGCTTTAATTTGTAAACAAACCAAGTGTAGAGAGGTCCAATTAAATTTTATGTGTTTCAAATCGTGACTCTTGATTTATGGTTTAAAGAATAAAAAATTCACCTTAGTTTGTTATCTGGTGGACTTATTATTTTGTTATTTTATTTCCCTACGGTGATTTCATGTATATGTAGATGAACATTGTTATAATGTTATACGTTAAACCTATTCTTTTTGTTTATTTTTTTAGGGGAGGGGATAAAATTTGTGTTGTTTTTTTTAAATTGTCACAATATTTTCTCATTATAAATGTTGCATATTAAACAATGCTAAAACGGTAAAAGAACATTTCGCCTTCTACAACAACCCCTTGTAATATCTCAGTTTTACGTTTATAGGTTTGATTCAAAATACTTTCTGCGAATATAAAAGTATTATATTTAAATTGTAATGGATTGAAAATCAAAGAAAAGTCACATTACAGGTCATATTTTATCAATTTCTCTCAAACTTGATTTAACTATAAAGCTATGATTTTGACTAAAATAAAATAATATGTGTTAAACTTAAATACAATTTAATGTTAAATTATCTTTTCTGAATCAAGTGACATGGCTTTAAATTTCATTTTAGGCATAATATTATAAGCGCCCTGTACACAGATTTTATAGTTTTTTTTAGTAAATATATCTACAAAAATAAAATTTGCAAAACAGATGTTTTCTATGCAAAACTTACCAACTCTGTCAACTTCGACTCATGTCAACTACTGTTTATTTACATGGGCCCTCCCTCTAGGTCGAAACTGTACAGAATAAACATTGTGTCCTGGGTGATATTTAAACTCACGATCTCAGGTGCCATAACAGAAGTGTCGCCTTCTTAATAACGAGTGAGCAACCAGAACATTTATTATAGAGAGTGAAAAGAGGAAGAAAAAAATTGATTATAATATACTTTCAAGTTATTTAAAATTTCGAGTTTTTTATAATTTGGATTGCATAACTAAAACAATAATTTTAGTAATAATAATAAGTGTGGTAAAATAGTTCAGTTCACCCTTTTCATTACCAATCTACTCCCTTGCATCAAGGATTTACCTCCTAGTCCAGGAACTTATCTTGAACCTCTTGTCCCATACTTTTTGCAGCTCATTAATGGTTTCCCGTCTGGGATAAATTCTTGTTATTTCTGTCTCCCTGTTACCAGGGGACTTAAATTTAATAAAGGCGGAACTAAAATGGTAACGATGTTTGAAAAGAAAAATAAAAAAAAAGACAAAGACAAGTTTAATAATTAACAAGGCTCAAGTTTATTGAAAACAGAAAGAAATTTCGACGGTTCAGACTTTGTCATTTACAACAAAAGACATCCTGACACAAATCATCAGTAAAAAAAAAACTTATGATTAACAAGATCATAAATTGTAAAAGTTATAAGCCCTTAATTGTAACATATAATAATTTAGATAAAAAAAAAATTAATCAACAGATTCTAAACATTTATCCCCCCCCTTTTAGTTTATATATATATGTTTATAGTTACAAAAATTTAACAATAAAAAAAGACAATGAGCACAGCTTAATAATTCACAGAATTATAATTAATCAAAAAAAGATTATACGCCCTTAAAGAAAAAGTATAATAATTTAAAAAAAAAAATTAATCAAGATTTTCAAAAAAAAAAAAAAAAACTTATCCCCCCCCTTTTAGTTTAGTTTATAAGATGATAGTTTCCTTTTAAACAGTAACAGAAATTAACAAAATATAAAAGAGCTTGATATTTTAAGTTCAAGAAAGATCATATCTATAGTTAACATGTTTATCACTAAACTAAAGTAACATAATATAATTGGTTTGAAAATTTCTTAAAAAAAAAAAAGAAACTGTATTGGCCAATAAATTTATATTTAAATAAAAAAAAAAGAAAAATAATTTAGAATTTTGAAATTTTGTTAATTGACGTCAATTATTTTAATTTAGAAACTAACCTCTTGGAGGTTGTTAGGACCGAAAATTGCATGCAGGCTCCACCCAATAAATTGTTATATAATTTATAAATAATTACAAAAGTCTACATCTAGAAAATAGTTTGAAGGAACACATATTTGCGGAAGTAAATTTAGGCACATAAATCATATGAGTTAGTTAAAGTTCAGTAAAGTCAGCTGTAAAAAAAAAGGACATCACTTTTATGCACTTGAAAATCTGAAGTTATGTGATGCAAAAACGTGTTTTGCCAACAGGACGAAACTTGCTAGGATGATTCGCTGGTTTGCGCAATATGAGACAAGAATTTCTCTATTTCTCCTACCAGCATATTGGCTGTGGCAAACAAAAAACACGTTTCTTTTAGCGTCTGTGCAAGATCAGACATGTTGTAGCATTAATGTTCTTTATTGAAGAAAATATCTGGTTATTTGTCAAAATTAAAGTAAATTAATTGCATCACAGAAATTCGTTAAGATAGTAATTAAAAGCTTCTTAGATGATTATAAATTTATTTATATATATAGTTTTGTTTTAAAAGAAAGCTTGTATAAGACTTGTAAGATTCTTCAAAAGTCTATAAAACGAAATTTTCTGATTTAGAAGAAATTTCTCTAATTGTTTTATATTTGACATGTTCAATAGGATATTCTGATCATTTAATGTTCAACATTAGTCTGCACTTATTTCACAAAATTGTTCAAAACTTAAAATGTGCCTTTACAAGGTTTTGTAAATGATGTTTTAAGAAAAGAAAATTTTTATAATCATTTAGTTTCAAAAGAAAATAGAATATTAAATAAAACATGAAATACATATTTTAAAGAATACATGATAATTAACAAATTATTTTAAAAATTAACAAAATATATAATATGACAAAATCTGTAAGGTTGAAGTACCTGGTTAATCCTGTCGCAGTTCACGTGAGCATGTACCGAGAAAAATGATGGTTATTTTAACATTTTGAACTAGGTTATTTAAACTAAAACGCACGAACTGTAAATTAACATGATGTTGTATGAGACTTGTAAGGTTAGAGAGAAAAAAAACTTTTGTTAGATGAGTGATGCAGAATGTAGACCATGTTGTTATCACATCTAGACTGTGGACCGGGTATTAGAGAAGCTAGCTTGACCGGCGAATGGACTTTGTGTTCGGTATCAGGCGATGCTTGGTTTTGGAGCGGGCCGCCAGGTGCCAGCATCTGTCAAGGGACGGAAATTGGACGTGCAAGAGTTAATGAAGTTATATTGCGGAAGTGTTTTTTTGAATTTAAATGCTACAGCTCTCCCCCCCCGAAAGACGGAGTTAGGGTGGAGTCAGAAAAGAGGCCAGAAGGGCCTCCCACAAAATTTAGAAAAAGGGACAAAGGGCCAGAAGGGCCTCCAAAAGATTGAAGCAAAGGGGCCAGAAGGGCCTCCTACAAGCTTCAGAGGAAAGGGGCCTGAAGGGCCTCCTACAAAATTTAGCAACGGGGCACCTGATAGAAACAACGCTTCATAATGCTTTAATAATCACCACTCTAGGGTGTAGCCTCCTTCGGCACTTACTTATTAAATTTTGAAATTTCTATAGCGTCTCAGCTCTTCCCACCTATCATTGGGTCAAGCCCCCGACAGAAAGAGCTGAAGGGTGACGCAAAGGTCGACATTGCTGTGCATGAACTGACTTTGTACTCTAAGGTACGTGGGGAAAGGGGTGGAGTGGCACCTCGGGAAATACCAAGTGGAGGTGACCACTCCGGGGACTGGGGAGGGAATGTGCATCGCACATTGGACTTACAGGAAAGGCCGGACTCAGACGGGGGGAGTATCCTCTGAGCCGACCTTTACATTAAATTACAAAAATAAATAAAAATAAAAAAAAACTCCTGAAGCCAATTAGGTCAGATCATGCTCAGCGTCGTTATTTTTAAATTCCTCTTCTCCCATACGAAGAGAAATTTAAACTATTCACGGCTCTTAACAATTTCCGTGAGAAAAAAAGAATTTTGAAGGGTCTAAACAAATAATCCATTTGAAAAATAAACAAAGAAGCAGTATGAAACGTTGGGAAGTCAAGATTGTTTTACTGCACAAGGCAGGGCATGTGGTGTTTGACTTAAGGTCTTATATGTGTATCATGTGCCCCAAAAAAAAAAGGAATTTAATTTAATCAAAAAAAATTATGTAAAAAAAATTTCATCAAAAAAAAATTTTAAGTGTTCAAAAAAGTACAAAAGAAAGATGTGTTTAAAAAAAGGTGTAGCAAAGTAAATATGTAAATAAAAGGTGACCCATGGTGAGGAAAACCCAACTCCGGTTTTCTCAACCCTAAACAAACTAAATAAGGAACCAACATGTTGACCTGCTAATAATAAAAGACGAACAACCGAATAATTTAAAGAAAGGAACAAACAGGCCAACCATGTTGTCCTACATACAAAAACTGGGCCCCTATAATTTGGAAAAGAAAAAAAAAAAAAAATTTTCAGCACAAAAGATATATTATTAAAAGTGTTCAACATTTCAATTTACTATTAAACAAATGCCACCATCTGCATCAACCAGTCCACTGCCATGATGATAAAATTAAAAAAAAATAAATAAAAATAATTTTCCTTCAAGATGACAAAAAAAAATTCAAAAGCAAGCTCCGTGTTCTTTAACGAGTCCACTAATCGCAGCAAATCCACTGCCATTTTAACTGTTGCTGATAATAATAGATAAAAAAAAAAATAAACCAAGTAATTTAAAAAAATTTCTTTTAAGAAGATGCCCAAAAAAAAAAATTAAAGAGCCAGAGAAAGACTCAAGTATTATATGTAGTGTAGATGTTGTGTATATGTGTGTGTGTAAGTATGAATCAATACAGACAACGAAAGAAAACTCGAGAAAATTTTTGAAGGAGTTTTTGAAATTTTTTTGTTTTTTTTTTTGTTTTTTTTTTAACTATTTTTGAATTTTATTATTTATTTAAAATTTTTTTTTGGATTCCCGAATGACCCCGCTGTCTGGATCAAATTCAGTGAATGAGTCGTGTGCAGTGTATGTAAATATATATATATATATATATATATAAAAAAAAAATTTAAGCAGACAAAATAATAATTAAAAAAAAAAAAATTTATCGAAATTGGTTTAGAAGTTTTTGTGTAAGTGTTTATAAAAATAAATAAATAATAAAAAAAAGAGACTATAGATTTATAGAGCTTTAAATATTTAAACTAAATAAAAAAAAATTTCATCAGCAACAGTTGTACAGTATTTGAAAAGCTGCAAAACATAAAAATGAGCCTTGTTTAACAAAATAATTTTGAATTTAAATTTAGATAGTTCCAATGCGAAATTTTGAAAATTAACTACGGTTCCAGAATTTAAATTAACAACTCTATAATTTAATTTAACCACACTACAATCTAGAATCAACCACGCTCTGCTACCAAAAACATGTTACCAGGGGACTTAAATTTAATAAAGGCGGAACTAAAATGGTAACGATGTTTGAAAAGAAAAATAAAAAAAAAGACAAAGACAAGTTTAATAATTAACAAGGCTCAAGTTTATTGAAAACAGAAAGAAATTTCGACGGTTCAGACTTTGTCATTTACAACAAAAGACATCCTGACACAAATCATCAGTAAAAAAAAAACTTATGATTAACAAGATCATAAATTGTAAAAGTTATAAGCCCTTAATTGTAACATATAATAATTTAGATAAAAAAAAAATTAATCAACAGATTCTAAACATTTATCCCCCCCCTTTTAGTTTATATATATATGTTTATAGTTACAAAAATTTAACAATAAAAAAAGACAATGAGCACAGCTTAATAATTCACAGAATTATAATTAATCAAAAAAAGATTATACGCCCTTAAAGAAAAAGTATAATAATTTAAAAAAAAAAATTAATCAAGATTTTCAAAAAAAAAAAAAAAAAACTTATCCCCCCCCTTTTAGTTTAGTTTATAAGATGATAGTTTCCTTTTAAACAGTAACAGAAATTAACAAAATATAAAAGAGCTTGATATTTTAAGTTCAAGAAAGATCATATCTATAGTTAACATGTTTATCACTAAACTAAAGTAACATAATATAATTGGTTTGAAAATTTCTTAAAAAAAAAAAAGAAACTGTATTGGCCAATAAATTTATATTTAAATAAAAAAAAAAGAAAAATAATTTAGAATTTTGAAATTTTGTTAATTGACGTCAATTATTTTAATTTAGAAACTAACCTCTTGGAGGTTGTTAGGACCGAAAATTGCATGCAGGCTCCACCCAATAAATTGTTATATAATTTATAAATAATTACAAAAGTCTACATCTAGAAAATAGTTTGAAGGAACACATATTTGCGGAAGTAAATTTAGGCACATAAATCATATGAGTTAGTTAAAGTTCAGTAAAGTCAGCTGTAAAAAAAAAGGACATCACTTTTATGCACTTGAAAATCTGAAGTTATGTGATGCAAAAACGTGTTTTGCCAACAGGACGAAACTTGCTAGGATGATTCGCTGGTTTGCGCAATATGAGACAAGAATTTCTCTATTTCTCCTACCAGCATATTGGCTGTGGCAAACAAAAAACACGTTTCTTTTAGCGTCTGTGCAAGATCAGACATGTTGTAGCATTAATGTTCTTTATTGAAGAAAATATCTGGTTATTTGTCAAAATTAAAGTAAATTAATTGCATCACAGAAATTCGTTAAGATAGTAATTAAAAGCTTCTTAGATGATTATAAATTTATTTATATATATAGTTTTGTTTTAAAAGAAAGCTTGTATAAGACTTGTAAGATTCTTCAAAAGTCTATAAAACGAAATTTTCTGATTTAGAAGAAATTTCTCTAATTGTTTTATATTTGACATGTTCAATAGGATATTCTGATCATTTAATGTTCAACATTAGTCTGCACTTATTTCACAAAATTGTTCAAAACTTAAAATGTGCCTTTACAAGGTTTTGTAAATGATGTTTTAAGAAAAGAAAATTTTTATAATCATTTAGTTTCAAAAGAAAATAGAATATTAAATAAAACATGAAATACATATTTTAAAGAATACATGATAATTAACAAATTATTTTAAAAATTAACAAAATATATAATATGACAAAATCTGTAAGGTTGAAGTACCTGGTTAATCCTGTCGCAGTTCACGTGAGCATGTACCGAGAAAAATGATGGTTATTTTAACATTTTGAACTAGGTTATTTAAACTAAAACGCACGAACTGTAAATTAACATGATGTTGTATGAGACTTGTAAGGTTAGAGAGAAAAAAAACTTTTGTTAGATGAGTGATGCAGAATGTAGACCATGTTGTTATCACATCTAGACTGTGGACCGGGTATTAGAGAAGCTAGCTTGACCGGCGAATGGACTTTGTGTTCGGTATCAGGCGATGCTTGGTTTTGGAGCGGGCCGCCAGGTGCCAGCATCTGTCAAGGGACGGAAATTGGACGTGCAAGAGTTAATGAAGTTATATTGCGGAAGTGTTTTTTTGAATTTAAATGCTACAGCTCTCCCCCCCCGAAAGACGGAGTTAGGGTGGAGTCAGAAAAGAGGCCAGAAGGGCCTCCCACAAAATTTAGAAAAAGGGACAAAGGGCCAGAAGGGCCTCCAAAAGATTGAAGCAAAGGGGCCAGAAGGGCCTCCTACAAGCTTCAGAGGAAAGGGGCCTGAAGGGCCTCCTACAAAATTTAGCAACGGGGCACCTGATAGAAACAACGCTTCATAATGCTTTAATAATCACCACTCTAGGGTGTAGCCTCCTTCGGCACTTACTTATTAAATTTTGAAATTTCTATAGCGTCTCAGCTCTTCCCACCTATCATTGGGTCAAGCCCCCGACAGAAAGAGCTGAAGGGTGACGCAAAGGTCGACATTGCTGTGCATGAACTGACTTTGTACTCTAAGGTACGTGGGGAAAGGGGTGGAGTGGCACCTCGGGAAATACCAAGTGGAGGTGACCACTCCGGGGACTGGGGAGGGAATGTGCATCGCACATTGGACTTACAGGAAAGGCCGGACTCAGACGGGGGGAGTATCCTCTGAGCCGACCTTTACATTAAATTACAAAAATAAATAAAAATAAAAAAAAACTCCTGAAGCCAATTAGGTCAGATCATGCTCAGCGTCGTTATTTTTAAATTCCTCTTCTCCCATACGAAGAGAAATTTAAACTATTCACGGCTCTTAACAATTTCCGTGAGAAAAAAAGAATTTTGAAGGGTCTAAACAAATAATCCATTTGAAAAATAAACAAAGAAGCAGTATGAAACGTTGGGAAGTCAAGATTGTTTTACTGCACAAGGCAGGGCATGTGGTGTTTGACTTAAGGTCTTATATGTGTATCATGTGCCCCAAAAAAAAAAGGAATTTAATTTAATCAAAAAAAATTATGTAAAAAAAATTTCATCAAAAAAAAATTTTAAGTGTTCAAAAAAGTACAAAAGAAAGATGTGTTTAAAAAAAGGTGTAGCAAAGTAAATATGTAAATAAAAGGTGACCCATGGTGAGGAAAACCCAACTCCGGTTTTCTCAACCCTAAACAAACTAAATAAGGAACCAACATGTTGACCTGCTAATAATAAAAGACGAACAACCGAATAATTTAAAGAAAGGAACAAACAGGCCAACCATGTTGTCCTACATACAAAAACTGGGCCCCTATAATTTGGAAAAGAAAAAAAAAAAAAAATTTTCAGCACAAAAGATATATTATTAAAAGTGTTCAACATTTCAATTTACTATTAAACAAATGCCACCATCTGCATCAACCAGTCCACTGCCATGATGATAAAATTAAAAAAAAATAAATAAAAATAATTTTCCTTCAAGATGACAAAAAAAAATTCAAAAGCAAGCTCCGTGTTCTTTAACGAGTCCACTAATCGCAGCAAATCCACTGCCATTTTAACTGTTGCTGATAATAATAGATAAAAAAAAAAATAAACCAAGTAATTTAAAAAAATTTCTTTTAAGAAGATGCCCAAAAAAAAAAATTAAAGAGCCAGAGAAAGACTCAAGTATTATATGTAGTGTAGATGTTGTGTATATGTGTGTGTGTAAGTATGAATCAATACAGACAACGAAAGAAAACTCGAGAAAATTTTTGAAGGAGTTTTTGAAATTTTTTTGTTTTTTTTTTTGTTTTTTTTTTAACTATTTTTGAATTTTATTATTTATTTAAAATTTTTTTTTGGATTCCCGAATGACCCCGCTGTCTGGATCAAATTCAGTGAATGAGTCGTGTGCAGTGTATGTAAATATATATATATATATATATATATAAAAAAAAAATTTAAGCAGACAAAATAATAATTAAAAAAAAAAAAATTTATCGAAATTGGTTTAGAAGTTTTTGTGTAAGTGTTTATAAAAATAAATAAATAATAAAAAAAAGAGACTATAGATTTATAGAGCTTTAAATATTTAAACTAAATAAAAAAAAATTTCATCAGCAACAGTTGTACAGTATTTGAAAAGCTGCAAAACATAAAAATGAGCCTTGTTTAACAAAATAATTTTGAATTTAAATTTAGATAGTTCCAATGCGAAATTTTGAAAATTAACTACGGTTCCAGAATTTAAATTAACAACTCTATAATTTAATTTAACCACACTACAATCTAGAATCAACCACGCTCTGCTACCAAAAACATGTTACCAGGGGACTTAAATTTAATAAAGGCGGAACTAAAATGGTAACGATGTTTGAAAAGAAAAATAAAAAAAAAGACAAAGACAAGTTTAATAATTAACAAGGCTCAAGTTTATTGAAAACAGAAAGAAATTTCGACGGTTCAGACTTTGTCATTTACAACAAAAGACATCCTGACACAAATCATCAGTAAAAAAAAAACTTATGATTAACAAGATCATAAATTGTAAAAGTTATAAGCCCTTAATTGTAACATATAATAATTTAGATAAAAAAAAAATTAATCAACAGATTCTAAACATTTATCCCCCCCCTTTTAGTTTATATATATATGTTTATAGTTACAAAAATTTAACAATAAAAAAAGACAATGAGCACAGCTTAATAATTCACAGAATTATAATTAATCAAAAAAAGATTATACGCCCTTAAAGAAAAAGTATAATAATTTAAAAAAAAAAATTAATCAAGATTTTCAAAAAAAAAAAAAAAAAACTTATCCCCCCCCTTTTAGTTTAGTTTATAAGATGATAGTTTCCTTTTAAACAGTAACAGAAATTAACAAAATATAAAAGAGCTTGATATTTTAAGTTCAAGAAAGATCATATCTATAGTTAACATGTTTATCACTAAACTAAAGTAACATAATATAATTGGTTTGAAAATTTCTTAAAAAAAAAAAAGAAACTGTATTGGCCAATAAATTTATATTTAAATAAAAAAAAAAGAAAAATAATTTAGAATTTTGAAATTTTGTTAATTGACGTCAATTATTTTAATTTAGAAACTAACCTCTTGGAGGTTGTTAGGACCGAAAATTGCATGCAGGCTCCACCCAATAAATTGTTATATAATTTATAAATAATTACAAAAGTCTACATCTAGAAAATAGTTTGAAGGAACACATATTTGCGGAAGTAAATTTAGGCACATAAATCATATGAGTTAGTTAAAGTTCAGTAAAGTCAGCTGTAAAAAAAAAGGACATCACTTTTATGCACTTGAAAATCTGAAGTTATGTGATGCAAAAACGTGTTTTGCCAACAGGACGAAACTTGCTAGGATGATTCGCTGGTTTGCGCAATATGAGACAAGAATTTCTCTATTTCTCCTACCAGCATATTGGCTGTGGCAAACAAAAAACACGTTTCTTTTAGCGTCTGTGCAAGATCAGACATGTTGTAGCATTAATGTTCTTTATTGAAGAAAATATCTGGTTATTTGTCAAAATTAAAGTAAATTAATTGCATCACAGAAATTCGTTAAGATAGTAATTAAAAGCTTCTTAGATGATTATAAATTTATTTATATATATAGTTTTGTTTTAAAAGAAAGCTTGTATAAGACTTGTAAGATTCTTCAAAAGTCTATAAAACGAAATTTTCTGATTTAGAAGAAATTTCTCTAATTGTTTTATATTTGACATGTTCAATAGGATATTCTGATCATTTAATGTTCAACATTAGTCTGCACTTATTTCACAAAATTGTTCAAAACTTAAAATGTGCCTTTACAAGGTTTTGTAAATGATGTTTTAAGAAAAGAAAATTTTTATAATCATTTAGTTTCAAAAGAAAATAGAATATTAAATAAAACATGAAATACATATTTTAAAGAATACATGATAATTAACAAATTATTTTAAAAATTAACAAAATATATAATATGACAAAATCTGTAAGGTTGAAGTACCTGGTTAATCCTGTCGCAGTTCACGTGAGCATGT
Source organism: Aphrophora alni (assembly GCA_963513935.1). Classification (NCBI taxonomy): domain Eukaryota; kingdom Metazoa; phylum Arthropoda; class Insecta; order Hemiptera; family Aphrophoridae; genus Aphrophora; species Aphrophora alni. The sequence goes on from OY740768.1 coordinate 142,682,017, forward strand.
ACCGAGAAAAATGATGGTTATTTTAACATTTTGAACTAGGTTATTTAAACTAAAACGCACGAACTGTAAATTAACATGATGTTGTATGAGACTTGTAAGGTTAGAGAGAAAAAAAACTTTTGTTAGATGAGTGATGCAGAATGTAGACCATGTTGTTATCACATCTAGACTGTGGACCGGGTATTAGAGAAGCTAGCTTGACCGGCGAATGGACTTTGTGTTCGGTATCAGGCGATGCTTGGTTTTGGAGCGGGCCGCCAGGTGCCAGCATCTGTCAAGGGACGGAAATTGGACGTGCAAGAGTTAATGAAGTTATATTGCGGAAGTGTTTTTTTGAATTTAAATGCTACATCCCTTTGTAATATCATCCTTTCTTCTACTAACAAGTCAATATGAGGGGTTCAGATAATACGACTACAACATTTGTAGGGGCAGTGCGTAATGTGTGCAAACCTTTAAAAGCATTCGTCTTTGTAGACTCTCCAGTATCCATCTATACTTCCTATGCCTCAGAACCTCACTCCATATTGTTACAGCATACATTGATACGGAATAAATTGCCAAGGCAACAACCGTCTCGTACTTATTCCTGCTCCAAATCTATTAGGCATTCATTATATGATGAGGGAATTAACTATTCTTTCTGTCTTCCATGCTATACTTTTTATGTGGTACACAATACTGGAATTACAATCGAAGTGGGTGTATTAGTACTTCAGGGTTCTGCATGTAGTCATGTGGATATCTTAATCTGAATAGTTGTGTTTTAGAGACCTCCTGGCTAGTAGGGCTGACTCCGATTTTTGCGATGCTTGGCACAACTTCTTCCTCCGCAGCCATTTGTTGGTTTTCTTGATTACTTGGTTGATATTATCTTCCAAGATATTACCACTTTGGCCTTTTTAACAATATCTAAGTCATCTGTATATACAGAGTTTGCCCATTACAAAATAATGCCTATAAATGTCAAAAATATATTTTAAAAAATTAGAACAATAGGATTTTGATATTAGAAGAACGGTATATCATTAATATTTGATTATATAATAGAAGAATATGATCTGGAATATCTGAGTATCAATTGACAATATATTAGTATTTGTAGAACTTTGTGCAATGTCGTGTATATGTTTTAGCAGAATATTCTCTTTTTTTAAAAACTTTAAGTTTGTATTTCGTTAACTTCAAATGATTTATTTTTATTTTGACGATATTTGATAAGGTGATAAGGTTTGATTTATTTTTATTTTGATATTTGATTTTGACTATTTCACCAAACATTCTAAAACACTTTTACTAAATTTATATGTACTTGATAGATTTGTATTATTTTTATAACTAATATGCTCTGAATACAATATAGAGTGATAAAATATAATTTCATTGAACGAAACATTATTAGTGCAAACTTTATCCAATTGGGTGTAAACTATTTGTAGCTACACAATACTATTTCCTTTTAGCTCTAGTACATAATTTTAATATAAGATGATAATAAAATATAATGTTAGTTATAATGTTGATAGAAATACACACGAAGCCAATTGAAGAGGTAAAATAGCATTCTATCACGACATGCTGCGCGCTATATCATCAAACGTAATATTAGTGACTATTTGAATTTCAAAACATGGATTATGATTGAAAAAATATACCATCAGAAACAGAGTAAATTAATCAAAACTTTGCTTATTGACAACTTTCTACAAATAATATTTTCTCAATATTCATTGTTTTGCCTTAGATCTACCTTAATTAATTAACATACATTATTTAAACTCAATAGCAGTTCTTTATTATAAAGAACTATTATCGACTTGAAATAAGGTATGCTACTATTTACTCCTTTAATTTGTATTGAATAAACTAATAAAGTATTTTAAGAAACATTTTTAATGTGCCTACTTAACGTAACAATAAAATGTTTTAACACATTTTAAAAACGTAGAACATTTTGTTTTCAAAATTTTGTAAGAACGTACATCAAAAAATCAAATGCTTGTTTCTATCCTTTTAACTAGTTTTAGTTGGTGCTTAATTGTTAAAAAAAATTAAATGAACTTCTCGTATATCACAAACTGTAAATCTTAAAACCTTTTACACAATTTCAATAAAATCTTAGACAACCTATAGATTAGCTAATGTACGAGACAATATATAAGCAATATACATATTGTGTATTAATACACAAGTAAAATTTATTTTGATAATTCATTGAGATTGTATTTCATACAAGTATATTTTCCTTAAAACAATTAACATTTATTTTCTTTCCTTTGTAAGACTATTCCTATGTAAATTTTATATTGCTAGTTTTATTACTCATTTACAAATTACAATATAATGTTTTGCATTATATATATATATATATATATATATATATATATATATATATATATATATATTACAAATTTATGTCTACATTGCTGTATCATTTCTGCAAGTTGTGTTTGGCAAAAATACCAGTTTCTCGGATATCTGAGTCAGAGTGTTTTGGTTATTGCATGGAAATGATAAACAGCGAAAGGTTGACGGCTGGTTTCTGGTGTAAAGGACGCAAATATAAAGTGTGCATTTAGAGTTTCCATGGTAACCATAATACTCATGTACAGATGTTTATTTATGACAGATCACAACATTTATCAGTAATTACACCTAGTTTTATACTACAGACATAAAAACTTTTTTTATAATTGCTATTAATTAGTTTCTAAACAATTATCACGAAAAAGTTTTCAGATGATTACTTGAACGATGATCGTTAAACTAGAACGAATAAATTTGTTTTAATAGAATTCATTTAGAATTTGTAAACATAAATAAATTTTAAAGTGGTCACGATTGAAATGTTTAACGAAAATCGAAACATGAATCTTGAATTATGATTTAAAGAACGCAGCTTAAAAGTTAGTCAATTTCCACGACTAAAAAGTTGAACAATCTCTCACTGATGACTATACTAAGAAACTACTATTTTATTTGATTATTCTGAAACAATATTTTAATGTTATGGAAAAAGTATCTATCCGTAAGTATTCTGTTAGATCATTGGTTTAAGCGTCATTTCTTTTTGAGATCGAGGATTAGAATCCTACTCATGCATGACAAATGGTGTGTTATCATTAGTTGGATTTTTATCAACTTGTCAAACTATCAGTAAACACAACGTGGTTCAAATAATTGTTAGAGCTAAGGTAAATTTGAAACAGAGTTAAAGAAATATAAAATAAAAGTAGACAGCTGATGTTTAGAGAATTAATTTAAGATCCTCAGAAGCAAACATATTCGGCGTCTACTAATTATTTTGCATTTTTTCTTGTTGTTTAAAGGGGAAAAACCCAACGTAACGCGTTTTAATGTATAATTTAATTATGTGTAAATTAGTGCTCTGTATTTAAAATGTACAGTTCTTTTTAAAGTTTTGGGTAAAATTGTGGATATTCGTACATAAGTTTTGCATTACAAGTTCTATAACTAATTTACAAATAATAATACAATGTAGTTTTCGTTGGATGTATATAGAAGGGTGGGGGAATAACTTAAGCAATGGTTTTGCAACATTTAATTTATACGCTTGATAAAAAAACTGATATGTGTACGTAAGATTTTTATTAACTGTAAAACTGTAAGTATTAAATGAACTTTCTAGTGGATATTAGGTCGTTATTGATGTTAAGTTTTGTCTCTCACAGTATATTGGTGACAATCGTAATTTTAAAACAGCTTCAGCCTGGAGATGTCAGTTTAATGTGTTTCATATAAACCTAATTCTCAGTAAACCTGTTGTAAAATATCAAGAGCCAACACACGAACGTTGTGGTAAGAGGCCTTCCTAGTGAAAATGAGTTGTAAATCTTAAATTCTGAGATAAACCACTAAATGCCTTGCTCTAAATATTACTTGACGTTTATAGATTTTTGTTTATTAACTTTTATGTGAATATCATACTTTAATAATTGAATTTATGACGCCACATACTGTGTATTGATTTTGTTCCAAGTATAAGCTAATTGTAAAAAAATGGATGAACAAATTTGTGCAATGCCTTTTCAAGGATTGTATGTTATTTTTCATAATCAAAATGTTTGAACTTGTATCACATTTGTTGTGATTATTTATTATAACATTATAGTAGGTAAAGCAAGAGGCAGTCGAGTGCGCGCTACTATTCATTACTCCCGCCTACTCTGTACTATCCTGCGTAAAGACATTCTTTTACAACCAGTGTCTATATTCTCATAACTATCTGAGCATATGTTGGTCTAAAATGATGTTTATTATTGAATATTTAAAAAAATTACAATCATGTTAATATCAACAACCAAATCATGTGTACATTTGGATATTGATATTGTGTTTAGTAAGTTGTTATTAGACCTAAGTATCTTTAACAATAATGGAAAGAAACATTTTTCAAATAAATAAAAAAATGCAACATAAATAATTAATTTGTTAAAAAAAAAGTTTTTAGTAATGACATACGCTGGCACTTCGTCAACTCGGCTGTACAGATATTTGAGTAGGGATTTATACATTTTTTATGTAATATTGGTTTAGACCCCCCCCCTTTCATTTGTCTATCAGGTTTCTCTTAACCATCTTTCTATTACGAACTTGACGTGGTTAGAGTATTCATGAAGTAATTTTCATTTTATGTTATTTTTCCCTTTTTTTATATAAGGACGGAGAGGTTTTTCACTTTTAAACAACAAGGAAAGTAAAATTCTTCTGTCCCTCTTGAACCTATCTCTGTATAAGAAAACTTGCTATAGGAAAAGAAACAACAACGAAATGTGATCGGCTCTTACAATTTTAAAAGTTTAGTACGCTTAACACAAAGAAATCTGAAAGTTAAATTTCATCATCTAATGCAAGATCTACTTAAAGATGCAGTTAAATTCAAAGTTCGTAGACCCTATCATTTAAATTTGTTGAGTGTAATAATATTTATATGAACTGAAGAAAAGCGTGTGATTAATCTAACCAAACCTAACCAGACTTAACCTAACCTAGCCCAATCTAATTTAATCTAAAAAATCGAGTTCATAGATACCATGCCCAAAGTATCATAATTTTATTCGGTAGCGAACTATATTAGTCATAGCATTGATAGCATCCATAGCGGTCTTTGTGACCGAGGCTTTAGAGAGACTAGGTCGAGGTTTTACTTTAAATTTCCTTTCTCCAAATGGGGTTTAGGTTTATTGAAATGAATATTGGGATATAGGTATTCTGTTAAGTAAATATTGTAAGGAGAAACTTAAAATAATACCACCTGTTTACAGCTCTAATAGAATGAAATCTAAATTACAGATGACTTCGAATTTAAATCGATGAAATAAACACCAATCAACCTGGGGAAGTAAAACAGCATCATATCTTGACAAACATTACATGTGCATCACACTATCAAAATTAATGTTAGGGACAATTTATATTACAAATTGTAGAATTAAAATGTATAAAAATTGTATCTTAGGATAAAACCATAATAAGTATTATGAAATCTTTGAAATAAAATATATTCTAGCAGAAAAATAGTCCATTAATGAAAATTTAGCAATTACTTATTATTGACAACGTACCATAAACCAAATTGACTTTTTACTTGTTTTGAATAATAAGATATTTTAAACAAATATTTAAACAAATACGATATTTTAAAACAAATAATTTTGAATATACATATATTTCTTTAAAACAACAAAACTTAAATCACATTTACTTAATTCGAATATATATATATATATATATATATATATATATATATATATATATATATATATATATATTTTGAAATTTTGCGCAAGTTTTTTTGTGTATTCCTATATAAGTTCTACATTACAAGTTCTACAACTAATTTAGAAATAACAATGCAATGTTTAGGTGAGGAATATTTGTCGTTGGTTTTGACTATGGGTGAGGGAGTAACTTGTGCAATGTTTTTGTAACTTTAATTAAATTATTATTATATAGATCAAGTGATATTATTATATGTAATATCACTGTGTTTGATTTAACACGTATATCTGTATGTAAGTAGTCTCTTAATTGTAAGTATTAAATGTACAATCTAGTGGGCATTACGTTGTTATTGATGGTAAGTTTTGTCTCTAAAGAATATTGCTCACAATCATAATTTCCAAGCAGCCTGTAATTGTTAGTTTAGGTACTGTCTTTCTTGTAAACCTAACTTTCAGTAGAATAGAGAGGAACTTTGTGTTAAGAGGCCTTTCAAATGACATTCAGTTGTAAATCTAAGATTCTGAGAAAACAATTGAGATATAGAGGAACAGATAGGGATAAAAGAAAACCAACTTTTTTGAACTTGTGTGACGCGTTCGAGCTCGGTTACTTCGATTGGCAACTGCGATCTCTATGATTGGGTTTTTGTTTGCAGTCTTGGTTCTGAGAGGAACCTTGGTTGCCACCGGGGCTCATCTCGGTTCCAATCGGGGGTTCGACAGATCACGACGTAATGGCATTGGTGGTCTACAATCTCTTTGTCATATATGAGCTGTGTGTCCAACAGATTGAACGGGATATTAGTTGCGGATTTCCGACCATTTAATTTATATTACTTTTGAATATTATAGTGGACGGTTGAAATTATGGTGAGTTGCGTTGCGAGTTATTCGGAAAGGCCGGAAAAAATTATTGGTATTTATATTTCGGAGTTGACAGTCGATTTAGAGTTAAGACCACTTTTAATTTGGATAAGTTTTAAGTACAGTTTTGAGTAATTGTTGGTTTATTTTTAGTGCAATTAAGTGTTGTTTCCCTAAGAGTGGTGTTGTGGCCACTATTTGGGTGTGGGCAACACGTTTTCCAAGCTAATGGCCAAGATAAGGTTATGAAACGACCACATTTCAACTTATCCTGATCTACAAAGTAACGTTCTTCCTTAACTGAAGTTTATTATCCGCTCATAACACAACGTGGATTGTTTGTCCCATTGGATAACTTTATGTATGCGTAGGAGAGTGAAGACTATAACTCGTACAATTAAGAGTGAAAAAGTAGATATATTTTAAAATAAGATACATTTATGTAAATTAGTATTGTCTAATGGAGCTTGTTATTAGTAAATATCTCTTGGTATTTTATTGTAGTGGACCAATGAAACACCGTACATAAACAATGTAGTTTTATTGGTCGCATAACTTTGTAATAGCTTCAATCTGGACAAATGGTACAAACATTTTACCTCATGTGATATTAAGGATGGTATTAAACAAAAGAACGAAACTGAAAATAATACATTTAATCAAATAAATTACTGTAAACGTATGCAAATAAATAGTTCAGTAATTTAATTTGATCAAACATACAGCTCGTTAACTATAGGATTTTGACGTTCATTAATCACATTGCAAACAGAATATTTGCAGTAGTCGTTAACATTAAATTTTAAGTCTATATATATTTATTCATAATAATTGTGTTATAAACGTGCTATAAAAGTTTACGAGTTTTTGTTTTTACTTTCCAAGAGATATATTTAATGGGACGATATATTTATGCTGAGATTTTCGCAGACATATCAGTTTTCAGGTCTTCTAGATAAAATAAGTTTTAGAATTATGTCTGTCTGTCCGTTTGTCTAACGTATATACAGCGCCCTAGAGTCTAAAACATTGGACGGATTTTAAACAAATTTGGTATGTGAACAAGTTGTCTATTTTAAGTTCTTACTACAGTCATTTCGTAAATCATGATTAGAGTTTGAATGTTGTATTATAATGTATGGTTGAGCAGGTTAAGTACCATTATATTACAGTTTTTGGTACCATGATGTAACATTTAAATAGTTTTAATCCTAAATTATTGGTGTTGGATACAACCATTAATTTAAGGTTTTTAACCTTGTTAACCTCACACAGAACTAAATGTTTAATATTAAATACTCCTAAGTAGAATTATCCTGATTAACAGATACGAAATGAGCTTAATGCTTCCACATTAGAATGTGGAACTTTGTTCGCAAGTTTTCATAGACAGTTTACGTTACTTTGTTTATGTAAACCTCATTGAACAAAGAACCACTCCAATATTCAAATGTTTAAGAAGATGTTAGCCGGCTAAAAGTGGCATTCGCTTCAACACTCTTCAGGTAATGTTTACTATTTATAATAATAGACCTTTATTAAGCTTAATGTTTCCTCATTAGAATGAAATATTTCATTTGTATGTTTGAAATTAAATATTTATTAAAGAGGTTCACTGGATGATTTTAAAAAGTGCAATTATTATAACGGAAATTTGTATTTTATGTTCCTGCTTATCCAAATTTATAGACAATATTTATAATATCTGAAATCATGAATCATATTTGTTTTACAACTACATTATGATAGACATTTGTTTATGATGAATTAATAAATAAATAAAAAGAAAGTCTCTGGTTGTATTGATATTATATACCAAACCTCAGGAAAATATGTTTGAGACTAACATACTAATTTTTTCCACGTCTGGGTAATGCATGTAATAATAATTTGTGAGTTGCACGCGGTCTTATTAAATTAAGTGATTTATATAAATCAGGATCCAGATAAGAATCCTATTTGAATTATTTGCTACAAATACTTTAAGAAAATAATTTAAAGTTAAAAAAAATAACGTACTTCTCCCCTACTATTTCAGACTTTTGTGACATTCGAAGTAGACTGAATGTAGATTGAATTGTAGAAGAAATTGAAGTGTTACAATCTAACTATACAACAAACTTATTATTTTATACTGGTTAGGCCAGTAGTGCGATTATAAAAGCACTCTTTATATGCAAAATGTGACAAACAGTAGCAAAAATAATCTAATTAACTCAACGTCATCTTAATTATAATTTCCTTTAATTCTGTTTTACTTTGATGTTTTCTGTAAAGGATGATTTAATTATATTTCAACTTTTAACTTCGTCCCGTGGAAAGTAGTTTGATGTTCTTTGATATCATGTGATCGAGATGATGGGACTTTTGGTTACGTAATGTGATCCAAAATTAGGAATTAGATCTGAATAGTAGACGATTATAAAGAAATAGTCATCAATGAGTGATAACTGAAGTTGGTTCTTTGAATTGTTTTTGTGGAACGGAGGTGATAGAATACAGCAAGTGCGGTGTTTCCTTGAAGTACATTTCAGTGAGGCTTTGTTGGATTACTGACCTCAAAGCCCTGTTTTTCCTTGTTGGGGTTGTAAAACCTCCCTGTTATAAACAAAGGAAGAAAAGGACCTAAAATAAAGGCCCTAAGCTAACGTCAGGGTTGGAAAAGAGCAAGATTTGGTCTATATAAACTTAATAAGAGAAATGAGGGAGAGAGACCTAACCCAAAACTACATGAAAAAGTTGTAGGTAATTCTAAGAATTTTAGAGATTTCCAAGCTCATTCTAACTATACGTGAGTTCATAAGGGCACTAAATCCATGCAGGTTCAGAAATGAGGTATTCCAATGATGAAATGCTACCAACAAACAATTAAAATAAAATGTGCATGGTTCTGAATTTATTTGAGATACTTTCTGCAAGTTTTTAATAATTAATTATATTACATTTTAATGTCCGTCTTGTGACTTCTTGTCGTCTCTTGTATGACGACGTATTTTGGAACTGTAACTCCATGGTTTTATTCACTCCTAAGATATCGTCGTACATTAAAGTACAATACACAACACATTACACTGACACTATCATATGAAATTAGTAATAGATGCGGATTTTAACGTGATTGGTGAAATAATGACGGTATTATGTAAGGAGGCCTACCGATGGTTATCTATGTTTATCTTTCGCTGTATGGTATAAATGGTGGGAGTGGAATGAAAGTTGGTCATTTAAGATGTCGTCTGGTGTTCTTTTGCTTTGTATATTTCATATTCTTAAATAGTATTCATTAGACTCCACTTCTTTTCAATTTTGTAAGACTTATACACAATTGGAAGTCGCCCGGCTGTGGTTACATTAGGCGAGGTTTCGTTTGATATTTTGGATCTGCTGTTTGGGGGTCCCTGATAGGAAATATATATCATCTGAATAAATGAAATTTTACCAACGTTCTAAAAATATATATTCAAAAACTACATCATTACAATATCTTTCCGTACAAACAATAGTTTATTTACATAGCTAACACTAAAAATCAACACTCCAACAGAAAAAAGTACGGATTTTACAAAGTAAATTGTCAGGAATTATTATTCCTTTTATACTTTACTACTTTACTATTAATTATTCAGATTTAAATTTACAAATATAATTTTCTATTTGTAATATTTTATTTATTTATTTATTTTACAAGTTTTATTTTATTTTAATGTTTGTTATTCACAAATGAAATTCTATTACAATAATTCTCCTTTTTGGAGGTATTGAGGTTTTCGCCTATCCTTCTGCTTGGTTATAAACTGCTATACATTCTAAGTTAATAAATATTATCGGTCTTTCACTGTTAAATTTTGAATTTTGAAAAGATTACACGGAAATTTAATTTAGTTCATAGTTTTATTGTCATGAAGTCAATATTTTTATTTAAAAGAGATTATAAATAAATCATAAATGTTTGAAAGTGTTGTTATTAGTTATTTGTTGATTATACTATAGTTTGTATGTTGTCTCCCTTTAATATATATTATTGCTTTTGTGCTCTCATGTTAGAATTTTAATATATTAGTGCAATAATCAAATTTCTCAATTTTAGGATAGGTCTATTTGTCTTCTTATATTATTGGTTGTTATTTTTAACTTGGCTAGTTTACGAATTTCCTTTTGTATATCTGTGAATATAATAATTAACTTGATAAATAAATGTATAATAACAATATTTGTTGACAAGTCTAATAAATATAAGACATAAATAAATAAATTATGAGATTATTTTCTAACGACAGAGTTCCTTCGATAAATTGTTAGCACCTATAAACATTTTTTTTTGAAACACTTATTAATTTCCCATCCAAATTATTATCAATAGCATCACACCATCACTCCTTGACTGAAACTAATTGTTCAAGTACCTCTCCAGTGTAAGCCAATATCTGCCGAGTTAATTAATGAACTCAATGACAGCGGAAGTGCCTGGTGGTTTTGTGCTTTGGTTATATTAATGACATTGCTTTTGTGGAGCATTCCTTTTGTAATATCAGCTACATGAAATTTGTCAATGCCTAAAATTAAAAACTCTGTTAATATCAAATATATTCATTTGGTTATTTTTTATTTATCAAATATTTCTCAACTGTAATATTTTTTGCTTGCCTTTTTGGATACGTTTAGGTGTCATTCGTTTTCATATTTCACTTGGTTTATCTTTTGGTATTTCTATTTATAACTCATGAACCGATATTGTGACACAAATGCGACCAATATGTTTTAGTAGTAGAGTCATCTGTGTTTGGCCAAAATGGCCATAAATAGGTGAGTTCAGAGAAAATAAATAAATGTGTTTTGCTTTAAAATAACATCTCAACCGATTTTGTAAGTTATTTGTTAAAATGTTTACGTACTTTGAAAGTTGTAATGTTTTTAAACGCCCTGTTTTGTTACAGAAATGCTTTTTCTAAAAAATAAACCTTGCATGCTTGGTTATAATGTTATAAAATAAATATAAATTATAAAAGGAACATTAAATACAAGTTTAAAAATGGTTGGAGAAGAATAACCATATATTTATATCCATATTATGGCGTTATTGTCAGAATAATGGAAGTTGAGTGGGGCAAATTGCTGTACAAAGGAAAGAATTACGCCACAATTCTTAGTGAAAGATTTTATCTACTTTGTTAATATTTTTAAGACTATTAAAAAGTTTTATTACAACTTTTTGCAACTGATAATGCAACAACAATATACAAAATAAAAGAGGATAAAAAACTCTATAATTAAAGTTATAACTTTTAAAGTTCATTTGTACTAATACATAATATCGATAAAGTTTTGGTAAACAATAAGAAAATTTATCTAATTTAAAGTAAAAAGTTGAAAATAGAAAAACTCTGACATAGGTAACTGACAAAATAGGTAACTCAGACAAACGTTGTTGAAAAGTTAACTTATAGTTTTTGTTCATAAAAGTCTATTATTTTTATTTCCTCAAAACGTGATATGAGAAAGTATTGTGAAGGGTTAAAAATATGATGTCGTTTTGGGGGATATATCAGTTTTGTAATATGTTCTGAGTCTAAAAAAGAGGTTTCTCGAATTTTGTCTGTCTTTCGTGTGCTCTACAGCCTAAATGACTAGACCGATTTTAATAAAATTCGTCATGTTGATGTATTTTGGCCTTATCACGGGACATACTTATTTATTTATTTTTTAAATTTTATAATTTAGTATTAATGTAAACAAAAATTATATTTTATCATAGTCTGTTCTAACAATATTGATAGATATTCATGTCTTTCTGGTCGTATTTGTAGCGATCTTTATAAAAATGATATTTAGTCAAGTATCGTCACACAAATATATTTTGACTATAGGCTGTTGTTCTAATTCAAATTAGAACAAAAAAACAACAACATACATTAGACATGATTCATACATGTCTAAAAATCAAATTTACCTATTTAGTTTAAATTTTAGTAAAATGAATGACTCAAACCCAACTTTGACATTTAACAATAAATGGGGAAAATCTCAAAAGAACTTAGAACGCAGTTATTAAAAGCTAATTTTAGATCTAACATGATTTACGCTGATCTTGTGTTTATTGAATAGAAAATGTGAATATATTTGAACTATAATTCACGTAGATGACATAGTAATTTTCAATTTTAATGAATGAGATTTTCTCACATATGTATCGGGAACTATAAAAAAAAACAAAAAAAAAACGATGTCAAGTTTTGACCGAGGACTAATGGCGCACATATCGAAATTTTCGATTTAGATAAATATACAACATCAGCTGTAATTAATTCTGTTGTCATTTAAATTACGTTCAAAACCAAACCATTCTTTTATGATAACCCTGTATTTAGTGCTCTTTCATATTTTAAAGTTTGAAGGATCTCAGTTTGTTCTCATTGTTAATATTTTTTATATTAACATGTAAGCAAATAAAAATACGTCTTTTATGAAGTCACTTTTCCAGTAATTATTGTGTCATCCATCAATTCTACATGTAGTTTCGTAAAGTACACACTTTCTACTAGTGACCTGCTGGGTTGTGAAGTTCAGTTATAGACAGGATTTCATGAGGAAGGGTGTGACATAGTGTGACATCCTTAACTCAGCTATTTAATATATTATCTGTTGTATTATCATTGAAATTGTTTGTATTTATTACAAGTGATTAATGTATTGTATCACCGCTGTTTGCACCTTGGGATTTATAGTAATATACTGATTATATTAACCACCTGATTTCAGGTTATAATTATAATTACTTGTTATTAACACGAAATATATTATGTATGATTAGTGGAATACATATTCAATGTTTAGTGCATGTAATGTAATATCTCCTAAAAAGGTTAAATGTTTTATATATTAAAAAAAATATATATAAAATATATTAAATATTTGCCTGAGTAATTTTATATAAACTATTAAAGTTTACAGTTGTTTCGCCTATTTTTCAGGCTTCACCAGATCATGTAGAACACTTATCATGTTACAATATGTTTAAATGTATTTAAAAAAACACACAAATTTAGAAATCACATTTTAAAGGTAAAGAAAAAGAAATGTTTTAACACTTATTTTTCTCTCTCTCTCTCTCTCTCTCTCTCTCTCTCTCTCTCTCTCTCTCTCTCTCTCTCTCTCTCTCTCTCTCTCTCTCTCTCTCTCTCTCTCTCTCTCTCTCTCTCTCTCTCTCTCTCTCTCTCTCTCTCTCTCTCTCTCTCTCTCTCTCTCTCTCTCTCTCTCTCTCTCTCTCTCTCTCTCTCTCTCTCTCTCTCTCTCTCTCTCTCTCTCTCTCTCTCTCTCTCTCTCTCTCTCTCTCTCTCTCTCTCTCTCTCTCTCTCTCTCTCTCTCTCTCTCTCTCTCTCTCTCTCTCTCTCTCTCTCTCTCTCTCTCTCTCTCTCTCTCTCTCTCTCTCTCTCTCTCTCTCTCTCTCTCTCTATATATATATATGACTTGCATTATTTAATCTTTAAATATGCACAAACAATGTGCATTTTATAGTAGCAATTAGTTAGGTTACACCAACATAAATGAATAAATGTGGTTTGTTGTTGTGTGTATGGGTAAAATGTTTCGGTCATCATCGCCTTACAAAACAAGGAAGAATAGGATATAAAAAAAGACACATCTCTTTCGATTACTCTAATAGCGCCAGAGTCTCAAAATAACAAGAGTTAGTAAAGTGAGACCTGCAAAAAAGGTTAAAAAAGAGGAATATAACTTCAGACTACTTGAAATAAGGTGTATCCAGCTAGGTGTCCTTGGGAATTATCATTCTTGTGAGCCAGTGAGCGCAAAATGTATAAAGATTAATCAAAAAAACTAATTAAAAACATTTTTAGTTTCTCAAATTTAAGTAATATAAAGAAAGTTGTGATGGGTCAAAAAATGTGAGTAGAGTAATTAGCTGATATATTAGTTTTCAGATATGTTTTTTTTTTTTTTTTTTTTTTTTTTTTTTTTTTTTTTTTTTTTTTGAATGATGTCTGTACAATGCTCTAAAGCCCATACGTGTCGATCGATTTAGTCAAATTAGTGATGTGGGTCTATTTTGGAAATATCACGGTAGCTATCATAAGAAAAAATACAATATTACGATTTTGTTTTCAACTCAGCTTTACCAATTTTAATCAACTCTTTGGTCGGTGTAGCGACAGGATTAAAAAAAAAAATTTGGTAATATACTATAAAATTCAGATTCTTGATTTATTGTTAATAAAAACAAAAAATCGGAGGCTGCTATGAAATACATTATCTTTCAAAATCGGCTGTACTGATTTGGTTCAAGTTTTAGTGAAACGTGAAAATTTATGATCCAAATCTGTGTGCAAAAAAGTAAAACATATTACGGCTTTATCTGAGGACGTATTTATGGCACAAATGAAGGAAATTTATGCCCTCATTTTTATGTTTCAAAAACAGTGTAGCAGGTTCATTTTCAGCTTTTAATTGACAACATACGAACTGATATAGGGACGAGTTTTAATGTTTTTTTTCTATTTGATTTTGTTGATGAGTGAGTGAAAGTTTGTGCTATTTATTTTGACCATGAACATACAATTTTACACTTTGTACTAAAAAAAAGTTCTTATATTTAAACTATATAAGTGGACATAAAGTTAGTGTCTGCCTTACAACAAGGTGAACTTTGTCACAAACAGATTTTGCATTTGTAACCTGAGGCAGAAATATTCATTGAATAAAACTCTCTAGAAAAGCAATGTCCAATAGAACATGAAACATGTTGAAAGTTTGAAATTTATACAGACCTAAACCTAAACTGTAAATTATTATAGTGCCGTTATTATTGGATTTGTGGTGACGCTGGTGTAGTTGTAGAAGTTTGGAAACTGTAAAGATAAGTCGAAAAATATCTTCTATTCTTTATATTAAGTAAAATGTACATTAGATTGGAAGGTGTTTATCCTCAATATCATAAATTAACCACATATAAAATACTACAATAATGACCTTAACCATTTTAAAAAATAGTAAATAAAATATATTACGATCAGAAGTAATTCCCAAAATTTCAAAAACCTAACCTTGATCGGCGTCATTAAAAGCTAGATTTTAATGAAACACGATTTACGATATGGACGAGTTTATGGCACAATCAAAGCAAGTTTAGCCTTTATGTAAACATCTTTTCAAAAATAGCATTCATAATTTATATTAACATTTCGATTGAACTACAGTATTGCACCGATATTATTGGTGACGTTACTTTGGCTTCTTTCTATTAAGTTTTGGTGATAGAAAGGTGTGATTTGTACACGATAGTTTTAGAGCAATTATATTAAAATAAATGTAGAAGTATTGATCTGAAGTAGCTTAACAAAAATTGAATATAAAAAGGTAAAGCAAATTTGTCAACTATCAAACATAAACAAAGATTTTGTTGACACTATTCATCAATTTACAGGAAATATATATGTGTACTTATTAATGCTAAGACGGATACTCTCAGAGGTCACTAATAGCCAGTAAGGTCGTAACAATCCTGAGGAATCCTAGCTGGATCTACACCTTTTTTTGTAGTCACTTAGATTCCTTCCTTTCATCTTTCCCATTGACCAACTCTTTTCTCTTCACTGTGTTACACCATTAAGAGTATTTGAGAGCTAGCAGTCTTTTTTTCTCTTTTTCTTTCATGGTTTCATTTTTTATAACTAAGACAATAAATACTTTTGCAATACCATAATCAGAATTCAAATCTTCCGTTTTAAAAATTTGATTAAAATCGGTTCACCCGTTTGTTCTGCAGAGACGTAAGATAGACGCCAGTCATATGAACATCGTTCCAAAAACCACTCTATTTGACAATTTCAAAACGGATATATCAGCAAAAACACAAACTTCGACTTTTCGACACATCGCATAACTTTCTCATACTATGCATTTGTTAGAAAGTCAAAAGTAAATATTATTACTATTACTTGATCAAAACAAACAGTTTAAATTTTACACAACATGTATTATCAATAAAACATTTTTTAATGTTTGTAACTCTTTGTTTCGATAATCAGAACATTAATAAGAACGTCACAAAGTTCTAAGTACCTTTCTGTATTCATTGAACGCTTACTCAATCGTTAGTGAGTTTAAACTTGAACTAAGTATTGATATACCGCAAATTAATTAAGGCAAATTAGCTTGAAGTATACATTATGGAAGAAGGTTGGGGTTTACCCGATAAATAGGTGTAACATTGTTAAATTTATATTAATTTCTACATTAGATCATAGATTATGTAAGTTTTATGAGCTTTTAATCTACCATCTTTTTTACAATTTATTATTTTCCATCCCGTAAATAAATATGTTTTTTTGTTGCTTACAACAACTTCAAGTCTCAAATAAACATATTATGGTATTAAAGTTATTTGATAATGATAGATTATTCATATTGGAATAAGGATTTGTTTTTATATGATTTAATAGGATATTTGTCATCATATATAAAAACTAATACACGACGTTTCAAGAGTATAAATCAACTGTCGTTATCAAATATTAAATATAGACCATAAAAGAGAAAACATCAAAATAGCCTTAGTATCCTATGAACATGTTGGAAAGTAATACTAAATCTCTAACTTCTTAAATAAACTCAAAACTAAAACTAGAACTAAACAGTCAAAGGTAAGACTAAATACAGACGTCATCAGATAAAACCACCACACACGTCCCTAATACACAAAGGACAGCAAGCAACTGATTGTTAATGGGGTAAAGTTGTAATATCGAAGAAAAACTACCTTTCATCCATCTTACAGAGTTTAGTTCTCGATCATGACATTATTTCCATCTTGGGATTAGGAGGCAAAATTAATTCTTAAGTTTATTCCCAATAAGTCATAACACCTTTATTTCTAAACTAGTTTCGCTGATAGGATTGTTCGATAGCTTTATACACGAGGTTTTAAATGATTTTTGTTATAAGCTTTTTCCCCCATGAATTATGTTCACCTCTTCACAATTAAATTTGTGATTTTCGGAGTCCATATTCTTTGTTCATATGAGTATAAACTCTGTGTTTTGAATTGTGTTACATTATTCTTTAATCATATGTGGGAGAAACTCCATTAGCTTCATTAAACATTTAAATAGGATGTAACCAATTAATCAGAACAGGTACAGTGTTAATAGCATCAAATTAGCATTTAAATCTGAATCCAGAAGGATAATTAATTTAGTACATCACTATAAATCCCCTGGTGAGAAGAGTATCACATCTGTTTTATACTGTTTGTAATAAAGACAAACAATTACAACACCGGCAAATATGTTGATGTTATTACACTATATTACCCCCTCCCAATATCACTCTCTCTGCCAGTGATATATTCATTTAAACAGCTGATTGAATTTCCACTCATCACAATGGCCTTTTATCGTACTGACATCAGTAGCGTATTATTGTTGCGTAGATATCAAACTTGATCAAGTCTGTCTTCGAGTTTCCGTTGTAAAGCACTGTTCATACGACAGACATCATTCCTAAAACCACTTTTATTGAATTGTGGGGACCTCAAAACGGATCTATCTCCAAAAAACTAAACTTCAATTTTTGACCCACCAAATTGCTTTCTCTATACTACTGTATCCTCAAGGTGGGAATTTGTTTGGGGTGGAGAGGAAAAGAGGGGCCCCCACACTTCGTTTGTTGCGTTTGCTTTCAGCGGTACAACCCCAATAAAAAAATGTAGACCTCAAATGGTTCTGTTTAAACGCCTACCCTACCTTTGTTTCTTTTATCGGTGAAAATAAGAATAAAATGTTTACAAAATTAAACTTTTAAGAATTAACTTGTACTTAAACTAAACTTTAAGAATTAAACGTACCTAAGCAGTAATTTGTGTACCTAGTTTTCTTGTAAATGGGCTGTACCGTCAAGTCATAATAGGGAAACAAGTAGAAGGGGGGGGACACGCCCACTACACCAGACACACTCCTATATCAAATGTTGAGCTTGACTTATGAGAAAAAACTATACAGTATAACAAACACACAGAACACAATTCTCATAAAAAAATACGCCTAAGTATCAGACGCGTTTCAACGACAAGGTCGTCCTCTTCAGTGATACACCAGCTACACCAACCAAACCACAACTAGTTTATTACATTGAGGACGACCTTGTCGTTGAAACGCGTCTGATACTTAGGCGTATTTTTTTTATGAGAATTGTGTTCTGTGTGTTTGTTATACTGTATAGACGCACTCCTAGTCTGCGGTACTGTATCTATATGTCAGAAAGAAAGATATGTATTTCAGATATATTTATAGTAGTATACTATAAATTAGTTTAAAACTTGTTTTACTCCTTAAATTAAAATAAATAGATTTATAAACATTTTTTTTGTTTTAGATGTTTCAGCCAAAAAGGAATCTGTAATGTTACGACAAAGAGAAAGACAGAAGGTTGTAACTGGATGTCGAAATCTCTGCCAGGGGAGTTTTTCTCTCGTCGTAAACATCTCAAATATGATGGATTGATATTATAGAGAAGAAAGAAAAGCTTCCTTTATTGCAGTGTCGACTGAGTAACTTAATGGGTACAAACCTTTATATCATGTGCCTTTAAGTTATATTGTAAACAAGAAGATATTTATTTTTGCTATATATAACCATTGAATTTATATGTAAGAAGAAATCCAATAACTGCGTTAATGTAAGACTTCAATATGTGGATTCAACAATTGTGGTTTTGTGAGTTTAGGTTTAGAATGCGCTACTGTGATAGAAGTATGTGCGTACAATATGGCAACTTGTCCTTGAAGTTACTACAAGACCTCTATTAAGTTAGCCCCCCCACCAGCGCTAAAAAAGTTTTAACCATAATTAAAATTAGGTGCTAATTAGGTGCTAATTAGGTGCTAATTAGGTGCCGAAGTCCGAAATTAGGTGCTCAAACCGTTTGGCAGAAAATTAAATATATAATGGGTGGGGCTGACTTAACATAAGCTGAACCCCTCATATAAAAATAATACAATTAGAAAAAAAACAAATGTGTAATAATTAGGTGCTAATTAGGTGCTCTCAGAAACCGTTAAGATATATACAGAATAATTTTTTTTATATACAAATTTACTCTTGTACGGCGATAGGCGCAACCGAAATTTAAGTCCGAAATCCTGCCAAACGGAAGGAGCACCTAATTCGACGTTTAGATTTCTTAACATAATATTAATCAAGGAATATTTTGACATCAATAACTCTCGAGCACCTAATTTTTTTATAGCACTTTACTCTTGTACGGCGATAGGCGCGACCGATGTTTAAGTCCGAAATCCTGCCAAACGGAACGAGCACCTAATTCGACGTTTAGATATCTTAACATAATATTAATCAAGGAATATTTTGACACCAATAACTCTCGAGCACCTAATTTTTTTATAGTACATTACTCTTGTACAGCGGTAGGCGCGACCGACGTTTAAGTCCGAAATCCTGCCAAACGGAACGAGCACCTAATTCGACGTTTAGATATCTTAACATAATATTAATCAAGGAATATTTTGACATCAATAACTCTCGAGCACCTAATTTTTTTATAGCACTTTACTCTTGTACAGCGGTAGGCGCGACCGACGTTTAAGTCCGAAATCCTGCCAAACGGAACGAGCACCTAATTCGACGTTTAGATATCTTAACATAATATTAATCAAGGAATATTTTGACACCAATAACTCTCGAGCACCTAATTTTTTATAGCACTTTACTCTTGTACAGCGGTAGGCGCGACCGACGTTTAAGTCCGAAATCCTGCCAAACGGAACGAGCACCTAATTCGACGTTTAGATATCTTAACATAATATTAATCAAGGAATATTTTGACATCAATAACTCTCGAGCACTTAATTTTTTTATAGCACTTTACTCTTGTACGGCGATAGGCGCGACCGATGTTTAAGTCCGAAATCCTGCCAAACGGAACGAGCACCTAATTCGACGTTTAGATATCTTAACATAATATTAATCAAGGAATATTTTGACACCAATAACTCTCGAGCACCTAATTTTTTTATAGCACTTTACTCTTGTACAGCGGTAGGCGCGACCGACGTTTAAGTCCGAAATCCTGCCAAACGGAACGAGCACCTAATTCGACGTTTAGATATCTTAACATAATATTAATCAAGGAATATTTTGACACCAATAACTCTCGAGCACCTAATTTTTTATAGCACTTTACTCTTGTACGGCGATAGGCGCGACCGATGTTTAAGTCCGAAATCCTGCCAAACGGAACGAGCACCTAATTCGACGTTTAGATATCTGAACTACAACGAAAAAACTCTACCTTTTTTTAGAGTCAGACTAATTACGCCCCCTAACTTTATTTATACGTAATAGTCTCGAATCCTGAGATTTTTAGCCTACAGGATTCGTTCTCGCGTGACAAAAAGAATAAATTATTCAACCCACTGGAAGTTTTTGGCTTACTATCTTTCTGGCCTGGATTGAATAACTTCTTCTAAAATTTGAGTTGCCCCAAATTACCGGTACCCCCCTTTTTATTTATGACTTCCAGTAATTGTATTTAAAATTACCCTATTTCTCAGGGAGAACACGAATTTACTTTATTTTCTAATTTTAATCTCGTAGGTGCGTGTCCTTGGGAATACCTCTTTGATACACTATATTTTACCTTTATTATTATAATGAGACCTGAAAATATAACAGATAATTGTGTGACCAATTCTGAATAAAACACAGTTTCAGTTAATATAAACCGAGTGATAATCTGATCGCTGTTTAATCTGATTATATCATGCCGTATGGAATGAGCACTATATTGTATTGTAATGTATAAAACTTTTATTATTTATTGTGCAATTTTATACTTATTGTTTTAACTTATACTATTTGCTACTATATTATTATACTAATTTTATACTTATTATTTATGTATTAATTTTTTTTTTATAATGTAAGAATATAAAACTATAATAAAGCACTATAATAAGGCTTGTAACTATAGTAAAGCACTAAAAGATATAGCAATATTTAAATCTATCTCTTCCTCTCTTCTCTTTCTATACATTTGCATTTTTTGATATATATACATTCGATTATCCGTAAGCTCATTTACCCATACATATATGATTTTCATTGGCATATTCGCTGTATACTGCCCTATGTACGCGATGATAGCTTACAAAAAAAAGTTTACTATCGTGGCGGTATCGCTATTAAAAGAGTAAAAGCGGCCGCATTGTTTGTAGTCGCCGCGGTCGGCGAGCTATCGCAAGCGGCGCGGGTTACATTTACTCGGAAGAGTGATAGCGATGTTCCGAGAAAACGATAGGATTGGTTTCACAGTCCACATGATGTTCTCGGAAAATTATTTCGCTTGTCAGTCTCAGCGCGGATACGATAGCGTAAAGATTGTAATTGCGTTCGCTCTTTTCGGCTTCTTTTTGTTCGTCACAGATATTTTAGTTTTAGATAATTAATAGTTAGTTAAGTAATAGTTCGCTTTAAATTAACAAGTAATAGACAGTAAAGTGAATTAGATACAGTTTTAAGTGAAATAATATTTCAAGATGCGACGCGTAGGAAGACCAGATAAAATGGATAAAAAAGTTTTGATAGAAACTGTAATACAATATAAAAAGGAAATTATAAAAGAAGATTTTCGAGTGATATCAAAGAATGATTCAATATGGATTCAAATAGCGTTGAAATTAAATAATATTATGACGCCCAATGCGCTATATACATTTGTAACGTGCAATAAATTTGGAATAAGGGATAAATTATGTGATCGTCCTTGCGCTCCTGTGCACTATGGAAATGATATTCGAATCGAAGACAGAGAAGATGAGAATGAAGATGAGAATGGAGAAGAAAGTATAAATAAAACAACATCAACAACGTCCGATTCAACATTAAATCAGTCAAGTGTACGTTTCAGCAATGCGGATGGTGTATCTACGTTTATCATAAGTGTACCTAAGGAAGATTACGTTTCAATGATTATCCATAAAAAATATCGAAGAGCAGAGAAGAATCGACCTGTGTCTACACGAGAATATACTGTATTACAACCTGGATTATGGCAACATTTCTTCATTGAAAAGATATGGCAAGCTACAAAAATACCGTGTGGATTTAGTTTTAAACGCCATAAATTATCGCCTAATGCTGAATCCGGATATGCATATGGCACGTGTAAATGTGGATCTGTAATTAAATGTGTAATTGATAATTCCGAGGAGCTTGTTACAAAATTAAAATGTACTTATATCGAAGGTCAAGGACGTTGTGGAAAACCATATTTAAGGAATCCGGTAAGACAAGCAGTTGTTGAGAAATTTCAAGGAACAAGTGCAGTAAAATATAGGACAGAAATAGCGGAAGAATTGATGCAAGAAGATGATGTAGTAGAACCTCCACATTTATACAATGCTAATGTTTTAAGAGTTGCAAAACATGAAATTATGCAGAAAAATTACATCGACAAGGATCCATTAAAAGCACTCTATTTATTGCAATTAGGTTCACTGCAAAATGTCATACATAATATTGGATTAAATCCTTTTTTTGTACATTATTGGACCAATCATCAATTACATGTATATCGGACATACGCAGCAGATGAAACATCTTGTGTGAATATAGATGCAACTGGAAGCATCATAAGAAAGATTAAGAGGCTCGATAAAACGAAAACAAAACATATTTTTTTATATAATTGTGTTGTAAATTCTAAAACGAGTGGTCTGTTTCCAGTGTGTCAAATGCTTTCAGAAAGTCATAATACAAATGCAATTCATTATTGGTTGATGGAATGGATTCGATCTGGTGCACCTTGCCCTCGTGAAGTAGTATGTGATGCCAGTCGTGCATTATTAACAGCTGCTGTTCGAAGTTTTACAGGATATCTTACCATAGAAGAATATTCAGATGCTTGCAAAAATAATAATCTGCCTTTATGTTATATACGCATAGATGTGGCACACTTTATAAAAACATACGCAAATTTTTTAAAAGTTGCGCTACCACGTGTAAAAGTTTTTTATTTGTCATTATTAGGACAATTAATTTTGTGTTGCAATATTCATTCAGCAGAAGAAATATTAAGAGGAATATTGATTATTGCAAGAAGTGAAACAGAAGGCATGGCAAGCAACAACGAAAGAACAGTATGTGAAACATACAAAATAAAAATGAAAAGTTTATTAACATCATCAAATCAAGAAATACCCATTGATGATGAATCAGAACAACCCAACAATATGGATTTCGAAGAAACAAATAGCAGTTTTAATAAATGGGACCAATGGGCAAAGGATATAGACGACAATGTACAAGAACAAATTGCTGATAATGAAGGAGACCGTGAAAATGCGCACTTTATGCCAGCATTTGCAAATCGTCTAATGAAAGATATAAAATTGATACCCATGTGGTCTTGTATATGCAAAAATAAATTTGGATATGGAAGAGTTCCAGCTAGCAGTGCCTCAGTGGAAAGCAATTTTAATATTGCTAAAAACATTTTTTTTTAAAACGGAACAAACACCGATGCGAGCAGATGAGTTTCTTATGAAACATGTAAAATTTATAAGTGGCCGTATAAAACTAATTAATGTTAATTTCGAGGAAAAAGAGCAAGGCAAAAAAGATACAAGAGATATGGCTGAACCAATGGAATCTAATATGGAAATTATTACACCAGATAGGATTATTGAAAAAGATCTTGAAGATCAATGTCCAGCATGTAAGAATGGAGATCAGCCAAGTGGTGCGCATATATGTTATATATGCCAAAAAAATGTGCATACACTTGATTCATGTTCTGCTTCAGTTGGAGAAGAGGGATATGGACAGAAAAGAATTTGTAAAAACTGCCAAAAAACAACTAATGTACGAAGTATAATCGCATCAAGAGAATTGGAAGATTGGCGTGGCCTTGCAACAACAACCCAGGAAACACAATCCAGGGGCAGATATTTACAAGGAAGTATCGAAAATGAATTTTTATTAGAAAAAATATACGTAAGATACCAATAATTAAGAATGGTGGTAATATAAACATAAAAGCAGTTACGTTTGATAAAAAAAAATATTCTTTTACAAATACATGTGCTTTCGATAGCATTTTGCAGCTCTTCATCGCTGCATATTTTGATAGAGATAATATTAAAGAATTGATCAATACTGAATCTGGTAACATATTTTTTAAATTAATTCGTGATATGGTATCTTACGGTGTACGTAAATCATCTTATAGATTACGTGCTGAAATCTTAAGGCAAATATTTTCAGGTAATACTTCGTCTAATAATTGTATTCTAATAGATTGTCAAGTTACTGTTGGCTTTTTGTGTAGGAAATTATTCGCACAGTATCCAACGTTCCGGGAAATATCAAGATGTTCGAATTGTAGCACAGAAAGATCGAAAGTGCTTCCACTGGTCAATGTTGAGTTTAATACATTAATACGCAAGGACTTTGCGCAATTAGAAAAGGATATTATTATACTAACACAACGATGCAATTCAACAAACTGTGATGGTCTTGAAATTACATCCATTTCGCATACAGGTAATAATTTTTATTTATTAATGTTATTAATATAATTAATTATATAATATTACTTATTTTGCGTAATTTCTAAAAGTTTATGCCCAATTATAATTTTTGTTTGTTAAAGATATTATAAAATCTGTTATTTATAATTATTTAAAATAATAAAATTATTAATGACTCTTTTATTTTTAGGATACTTTCTCATATTCGAGGTTTACTCAAAAGATGAGGAGTCGCTCGATGTCAAATTGGACGATATTCCAAAAAAAATAAAGTTCTCTTTTATAGCGGAAGAACATTCTCTAGTAGGCATGGTAAACTATAAATCACCTGTAAGACATACAAATGAGGACATTGGGCAATATACTGCACTATGTCACAGACAAAATAAGAAATGGGTACAGTATGATGATTGTAAAGACTCAGAAACTATTTTGAATGATAAATATGTTGCATGTCCACACCTTATTTTATATTCAATATAGATATACTCATATGTAGAATAAAATACAATATAAAATCTTTTATATATACATTTTTATATATAAAAAATTATATATCTATATTTTATTTTAGTCTACACAATTTTATATGTATCTACATAAATTAAAATCATTATATCTGTAATATTATGTTTTGTTGTTAAAAAGAGATTTTATATTTAGATATTTACATTAATATAATTTATTAAAAAGAAATTATATAAATATGTAATAAGTTAAAATACATATATACAATATTATATATAATAATATATATAAGTTGACATATATAAAAAATATAGTTGACATAGTAAAATTTTTTATTAAAAGTTTTAATTTCTTAGCTTAATCACATTTTATTTACTGTTTATTAATTTACAAATTTATGAAATAGTAATTAATTTCTAATTGCCTTTCGGATATTAGTCGCGCATAACGACGTGAACTGCTTTTTCCTTATTCATATTATACAGTTTAAATTATTATCAAAATTATTTACATAATAAGCATTGATTATATTAGAAGGGTTTGCAAAAATATTAGATATATAAATTTTTTATTTTTTTAAAAATTAGAACACAATTCTCTAACTATGTGTGCAATATTAATATTTATTATATTTTAAATATAGGTACGTATAATGTAATTAACAAAAAGTGTACCCTTCAAATATAAGTTGCGCTTATACGTGAACTGCTTTTCATATTATGTAAATAAGATGATTAATTAAAGTTATATATGTGCATTGATAACAAATGAAGGATAAGTAATTTTGCGTGTGTTTGTCTATGACGATCTTAAGTATAATATCTTTGTATTTTTGATCAAACATTATAATGTTCATAAAATTCTATATAAGATAATTTATTACAATGTTTTCAACCAGAGAAATATGAAATAATTTATAGTATATTAATAGAAATATGAATAATATGATAAATCTTTTTTCATTAAATTTTACAATTTGCGAAAAGAAAAGCATATTTTTTAAAATTTTAACGTAACTTCTAACTAAATTACTTCGTAGTTAAATTATATTTTAAAAAATAAGTATTTAATAAATATTTTGATTTTTTTTTACGTTTTATTTAGCATAATTAAATAAATATATCCTTCAAATGTTAGTCGCGCAACAATATGAGCGTGAACTGCACTACTTATAACTTTATATAATATATATAACGGAAAACGATTGGGCTATCTTTAGTACAAATAAATTCCAAAGTTAACTACGATTAAATTGATTCTTTAACACTTTTCACTTTAAAACACGTTATAAATTAAAATACAACAAAGAGTCATAATAATTAAACATCAGTTTATTTGTACGAAATGTTTGTAACCACGAATCGCAGAATACAGCATAAGCCGGGTCCACACTGAACAAATGTTCGACAAATAAGTTTTCTAAAACAATTTGTCGAAATTTGGGCAAACTTTCTTGTGTTTGACAAACAATGTTTGTCTTATTCCAGTGTGGACGCGCCAACAAACAAAAACTCGAGCAGTGGTGGGGGTCAGTTGCCGACTGGTGTCGCCATATTTGTTTGGAGACAATGTTTGCTCTTTGACCGAAAACTCCGTGATGTTTGCCGTCACTCTGTGCCAGTTACTAGTCAGAGACACTTGTGTTGCGGGTATATTTTGTGTATAGTGGTGAGTTTTATATTTAAATTTATTATTTTTTGATAAAATTAATAAGGACTTGTGGGATCACGAAAACGTGGTTACGTTGATACAATTGTACCAAACTAAAAACTTGTTGTAGGATATTACAGATAATGACTATAAAAATAAGTTTAAAAGAAAGGACGCTTATATGAGTATTGCTACTGAGTTAGGAGTCAACAATGTTGACGAAGTTAAAAAGAAAATTGAGAGCCTACAGTATAGAAGAGAGAAAAAGGCAGTAATGCCTAAGTCAGGAATGGGAACGTCTGGGGAAAAAAAACGCTTGGTGAGGTCTTCCTTATTTTCAATTTTTAGGCGACAAACATTCTCCAAGAACAACTGTGTCTAGTATGAATCAGGAACTTATTTCATAAATTCCAGAACCATTGAGTGACGATGAGGGCTTAACCTTTTTCAAGTGGAATCCCCCTCGCCAAAGGCTACTTCTGCAAATTCAAGAAGCTTTCCTTATTTCCCTTCTCTTGGTGGCCCGGAAATGGTTTCATTATATGCTTGTGCAAGGCAAAAGCATCATCAGCCACTATTACACGTGGGACAACAAATATTCTGCCAGGCAAAGGTTGATCCACAGGCAGACCTGCACCATTTTGCACGAGTTTCCAAAAGTCACAGTTATTGAATACACCACCGTCAGATATACGTCCTTGACATCCAACGTTAACGAATATAAACAGATAGTTCGAGTCCACTAGAGCCATTAATACAATGCTATGTTGACCCTTGTAGTTAAAAAACGTGGACCCACTGTTCTCTGGCGATTGTATTACAACATGTTTACCATCAAGAGTTCCAATACATTGATCAAATTGCCAACTTCGCCAACGATCGTTTACACTTATTGCTAGGCGAAAGTTTGTGTTTTCTTTAGAAACTATAGGTCCAATCTTGTTAGTTAGTATTTCAAATTCTGCGTTAGATACTAGTGTAAAATTTGTAAACAAACAGCCAGCTGTCAAATCTGTTCGTAAATCCTCTCCACTATATTCATACCTTCTTCGTAATAATTGTCTCTGCCACCATCTTCGAGGTCGAGGTTCGTTGATAACCACAAACGCCGCAGCCAAACAAGCAAGCCGACGACGACGGTACATCACAAGTTCATTCATCACTGTGTAAAAGTTACTGCTAGCTCGGCTTAAACTGGACTGTTGCACAAACAAAATGTAATTTTTAGCAAACACAAAAATGTTTGTCAAAACATCGAATTTTTGTTTGTCAAACAATGTTTTTGAGAAACTTTTTAAAAGTTTGTTATAAAAGCATGAAAACAAACTTGTTTGTCGAACATGTTTGTCAAACATTTGTTCAGTGTGGACCCGGCTTTATATTCTCCATAAATTTGGCAATTTTAGTGTAATATTAATTGTAATTATAAGTAATATATTATATGATAAATAAGTATGAAAATGTATTAAAAGAAGGAAAACACTACTTTTTATTAAAATGTATATCAATTATATAATGTTTTGTTTTCTTTTGCCTTATCTAATTTTTGTAATTATCTTGTAAATAATTGATATATAACAGTAATCACTAATTTACATTCTTTTTAACATTTTAATATACATAAATAAAAATATTCAAATACATATACATTTAAAATAATAAAATTATCATTTTGTAAAATATATATACTGTTACTACAGCATATATTAGAGATAATATTATATATTATATTGTAAAGTAATTATTACTAATAAATCTATACAGCCTATTTGCAAGTAGTGTAAAATATTAATGAGTTCTTCAATAAAATATAAGAACTTAGAATAAAAAATGGCTTGTACAAATATTTTTTCCGATTCTTATGAATTATAAAAGGGTAGTTTTAATTGAGGATAGAAAAGTTTTTTATTAAAATTTAAGTGCAATGCATTTATTAGCAATTAATTGGGTAAACCTTCGGAAAACCCATCCATATGAAATTATGGGTAAGAATACCCAATTCCTACGTATATTTGCTTGCTGAACACGAATATGAAAAGTCCCTTACCACACTTGGGAATAAACAAAATATAAAAAAACAAACTTTTTGCCAAAAGTAAAATGTTTATTCCTATTACACCCTTATAGCTATTACAACAACAAAGTTGTCATCTTCAGAGAGATTCTTAACAAATGTGTTTGAACTGTCAACCCTATTGTTGATAGGTCAATGCACCAGAGGAGTGGGGTAGGAAAACTGGTCACTTTAGTTGTAAATAGTTTTAATTTAGTCTTTGTTAAGATTCCCTCTGAAGATAACTTTGTTGTTGTAATAGCTGTAAGGGTCTAATAGGAATAAACATTTTACTTTTGACGAATATGAAACTTTAAAATGGTGGTCGGACTCGCAAGTCCAAAAAAAAAGAACAAACAGATATCGCGGACATGTGATATCCCATCCGAGCCTGTCCATTTTTAAGATAGACGCGTTTAAGTTAGAAATCCTACCGAACGAAACGAGCACCTGATTCGACTTTTACTGTATATATCTTGATATAATATATTTAAAAGCATTTTGATACTAATAACTTTTGAGCGACTAATTTTTTAATTATATTATATTTGTACGGATCACGTCTACTGCCGTACAGTAAATTGCTATAAAAAAAATTAGGTGCTCGAGAGTTATTGGTGTCAAAATATTCCTTGATTAATATTATGTTAAGATATCTAAACGTCGAATTAGGTGCTCGTTCCGTTTGGCAGGATTTCGGACTTAAACGTCGGTCGCGCCTACCGCTGTACAAGAGTAAAGTGCTATAAAAAAATTAGGTGCTCGAGAGTTATTGGTGTCAAAATATTCCTTGATTAATATTATGTTAAGATATCTAAACGTCGAATTAGGTGCTCGTTCCGTTTGGCAGGATTTCGGACTTAAACGTCGGTCGCGCCTACCGCTGTACAAGAGTAAAGTGCTATAAAAAAATTAGGTGCTCGAGAGTTATTGATGTCAAAATATTCCTTGATTAATATTATGTTAAGATATCTAAACGTCGAATTAGGTGCTCGTTCCGTTTGGCAGGATTTCGGACTTAAACGTCGGTCGCGCCTACCGCTGTACAAGAGTAAAGTGCTATAAAAAAAATTAGGTGCTCGAGAGTTATTGGTGTCAAAATATTCCTTGATTAATATTATGTTAAGATATCTAAACGTCGAATTAGGTGCTCGTTCCGTTTGGCAGGATTTCGGACTTAAACATCGGTCGCGCCTATCGCCGTACAAGAGTAAAGTGCTATAAAAAAATTAGGTGCTCGAGAGTTATTGATGTCAAAATATTCCTTGATTAATATTATGTTAAGAAATCTAAACGTCGAATTAGGTGCTCCTTCCGTTTGGCAGGATTTCGGACTTAAATTTCGGTTGCGCCTATCGCCGTACAAGAGTAAATTTGTATATAAAAAAAATTATTCTGTATATATCTTAACGGTTTCTGAGAGCACCTAATTAGCACCTAATTATTACACATTTGTTTTTTTTCTAATTGTATTATTTTTATATGGGGGGTTCAGCTTATGTTAAGTCAGCCCCACCCATTATATATTTAATTTTCTGCCAAACGGTTTGAGCACCTAATTTCGGACTTCGGCACCTAATTAGCACCTAATTAGCACCTAATTTTAATTATGGTTAAAACTTTTTTAGCGCTGGTGGGGGGGCTAACTTAATAGAGGTTACTACAAGTGTTCTGTTAGATGTCAACCATTAGAACCTCTAATCTTACAATGGTGGTGGCTAATCATGGTGTTTAAAATATAAATAACTAAACATTTTCTAACCATAATTATTATTCCAAATAACTCATGTAGAGTTAAGTATATACTAGAGATAAGTACAAAAGTTATTTCACTAGAACATATTGTTTCTTAAATTTCAAAGCTCACAGGATGATGTGCGAATCATATAGAATATCTCACACAGAATCCAGGAGGCAGTTGATATTATCCATTTTAAAGATTTGAAGACCGTTAATAGTTTCTCTAAGTTACAGTACCCTTAGACTAGGAGTGTCTGGTGTAATTGGCGTGTCCTTTCTACTTGTTTCCCTAGCCTGACTTGACGGTACAACCCATTCCAAGAAAACTAGGCACACAAATCACTGCACTCTTTAATATGCACCTTTCTGTACTTTTGTAAACGTTTTATTCTTATTTACACGTATAAAAGAAACGACAGTAGGATGAGCGTTTACACAGAAGCATTTGATGTGTATATTTTTTTATTGGGATTTTACCGCTGAAAGCAAACGCAACAAACGAAGTGTGGGGGCCCCTCTTTTCCTCCCACCCCAGACAGATTCCTACCTTGAGGGTACTTGTAACTGAGTTCACGTCAAGCAATAACCTTAATGTCACACACACTTCATTTCAGAAATTCAGAACCTAGAGACGTCTCGTTCTACCAAATGTTATCTCATGAGGAGTAATTGCCGCTGTGTATAAGCCTGCACAGTAAGATGTACGATATTTGTTCTAATTGAAATATATTCTAAATTAAAGCAGATTCGGACCTTAGTTCATAACTAGAGCTGAAAGTTTAAAACCTTTATTTTTATAAAGATACTACGTCGTCCATTAGGGCTTGTGTGGCCTCTCCTGTATTTACAATATCAATTTTTTTTTTTACTTCCTTTAAACTGATAGTTATCCTGCTGTGTCCAGCAAAGTTTTGGTAACAATGGGAGACTAATCTTGTCTTTATTCTTATGGTCTGGATTTCAAAGTTTTATTTCAATTGGGAAGTAGGCCCTAATCGGATCTGATTTAAGAACCTGCGGAGAAATGTTCGACATATTTTAAACTTTACACTGATATTGAAGCTATTTACTGAACAACTCATACAACCCACAAATGTAAATTCCATCACAAAATCGTCCGTTTAAAACTATTTGCCCATTATTATTACAAAAATCCAAATACTTCCGGTATCTCGTAATAATTCTTAAATTTGTAACGCCTAATTTGCTTAATTTTAGAATTTTTTAAAATCCTTAAACATTCTAATGAATGACTATTAGATATTCTGATGTTATAATCTCCCTTTACAATTAATTATGTGTATGAGTGTTCTTTAACTAATTCGCTTACGTGTAAAAAATCCCTATCCCGATAATTGCAATTTCAATAGACAGGTAAACCATATAAATTATAAATATCACATAACTTAATATCCACTAAAGTAATTTCACTATGAACAAATTTAATATTCTTTACATAAGGTGACTTTAAGATTCCTAATATACATCCTCCTTTTTCTCTTCCTAAAACATACTTTTTGGCAAAGGTGTAATCTCATTTCAAATTCCTTTAATATTTTGCTATTAAACTTTTTTTTCTCCTTCTAAAATAAAAGATTTTTAAAAAATAATAAAATTAAAATTTTCTAAATAAATAACCAAAATTACTTAAAAACTTCTACTTCACCAGTTGATATTTAAGTTAATTACAAACAGAAATGATAACCATCTCGTCCATTATGTAAACATCTCAGACTCAGTAACGGTCATTACTTTGCGATACGACACTTAGTTCAAGTTTAACCTCGTTAGCGACAGTTTTGTAATTACAAAGTCGCTTACAGAATATAGATAACTACTTGGGACCTTCTTGTATAATGTACTTGCTAAAAATGCTTCATTAAAATTTAAGAGATACAAGCAATTGGAAAACATCATATTTATAACTTTGAGTTTGTTATTTAAATTATACATGGCTTATGAGTTTCGGCTAGTCAGCCATTTTTAAACTTTATAACCGGGATCTGTCCCGTTGTCATGGATTAAAACTACACTTACTTATAACATTTAGAAGTGAAACAATGTACTTAATTTGCATTTATGGAATACAAGTCACTTTTTAAAGTTATTTATAACATTTAATTACCTTATTTGGAATGTCACTTGATAGTCGCTATTCGAAATGAAGAGATCGTCGAACATTAAAACAAAGTACATATTAGTGTTCTTTAAATATGTCTAATTATAGTGTAGTGTTTTATATATACTTTTTTTTAATGTTCGACGATCTCTTCAGAGTGATTAACTATTCCTAATGATGGAGTTACGGTTCCGAAACCCTTGTGGATTCTCGACAAAACTGAGGACCTACTGCTCCCATTTAAATATTTTAAGTTCCAATTAAAATTTAAGTAATATATTATTTCCCCGCTGACAATACATATGTTACCAATGAAAATTGTAATAATATTAGTAAAATATGTTGAAATATGTGGACGTTTTACTTTTTTGCGATGGAAATGTTCAGTTTCAATATGCATGTGTCACTGAAATGAATGTTGTCCCTGACAATAAAAATATGTCGATACTGTTGGTTTTCGTATTACCCTTGCAGACAAATCACTGGGTATTATTATAACTTGGGTTATACTGAACTCATTTTAATGAAACATGCTGCAACCTAACAAGAAAATGTCCACACATACAATAAAAACTCCATGATTTCCAACTTTCTGTTATATTACAAATTAAATTTCCAACCTAATGTTTTGTTCTTTACAAGTTTGAGAGTCGTTTTAGTTACACCCTTGAGATTTAAATCGGTTACAAAATAACAAAATCTCTCTTTTACACTTAGGTTCATTAGAGGCTAGGATTAAATTTTCGTTCTGTATATGTATAGGATTACAAAAGATACTTTAATACTTACTATAATTAAATTCATTCGGATTCTTTGGAAATATTAATTACATTTCACTTACGATTTACGCTGAGGATGTCTTCTAACACAAATTAAATAAGTTTAGACAATATTTAAACATATTTGTTTTTAAAAACAGAGGATTTATATTTTGCGAAAAATTGCTTTGTCTGTTTAATATTTTTATTGTGAGTGGGTGGGTAAGAAAGTTTATCGCATTTCTTTAAATTGAAATAAAACGTTAGAGCTTGTACCATAAAAGTGAAATGGTTGACTGTGATTAAATATACTTGCCGTTAATATGTCCTAACTAATCCTTTGATATTGATATGCCATTAAATTACCACAATTAGAGATTACTGCTGGCAAGCTATGCAATAGTGCAATCATTAAATTACCTTGCGCTATGGTAGCAAAACTGATCAGTAGAACAAATTTGTGTAGTTTACGAGAAACACTGTGAGGTGTTTTGTTTTGTTGATAAATAGGTTATCGTTTCCTCATAAACAAACAAATATAAACAATTTAAAATCATTACACTAACTTTCATACTAACCCATCCCCAAAACTAAATAAAAATGAATCAATTATTATCGTAACTAAAAATTAATTTTCAATAGTGGCTAATCAAAAATAGTTTTATGACAATTACTATTGAATCGGACTGCTGATAAGACAGATGTTGATGAGATAGCGTTCGCATTTATCGCTAAAAATAAATAACTATAAAATAAACCATGGGGTCTGATAAAATACATTATTTATCAAATTAGGATTTTATAAATCTTACGATAAGCTGATTATTAACAGTTAGGAAAAATCAACTTTCAAAAATGTATGTTTTAGTATAATATGAATTTTATAATGGTTAATCCTTTCTAAAACGTTCAATGTTGCTAAAATTTAAGTCTAAAAACGTTCAAGACAACCTCTATGATTCATGTAAATAACAATAAGACAAGTTCACAATGATATCACAGTGACATCAATGGAATACGACGATGACAACATGACGTAATAATGACGTCACGATGACGTCAAAATGTTTTCAATAGAATTTCCGGACGAAACTAGTCAACATTCGTTTCCCCATTGTGTTCTAGTCATAGCTTTGTTATATGTGAGTATTCCATATTGAACTTTGTTGTCCTTTAATATAAAAATCAATCCCTGATACTCTGATACTATAGATAAAATAAATGGTATAAAAATCATTCAATTTAAAGTGAAATTAAATCATTATTGAACTTTGCTGTCCAATAATACAGGTTTATAAGTAAGTAAGCCTCTGAGTGTGGGTTTGAATAACATCAACGGGTTTTCAGGCCAAGGTTTATATTTTTAGCTATTGTGTTTGGCCGTTTTTTTTTTTATTTGAGCCGATAATCCACGTACCAGAATTTTCGGAGAAGTGGCGTCCTGTATGTTTTATTTGGGTTCCTAGCTTCTACATATGAAGCCTCATTGTGTTATAAACAATTTAGGCGATTTTTAATAAATCCTAATTTTATCTTCTTATTGTAACTAACCTCAAATTTTGATTCATCTACGAAAAAAAGTTAGACACCTGAGACATATCTAATATATGCCAACATGATTGATATCAGTCTACAGGTTTGGAGAGTGCGTTGTACATACGACATACTATAGAGATTCAGATAGACAGACAGAGATCATTAATCAATTTGCTTGTCAAACAAAGGGGACTCAAATTGTGTATATCCGCAGACACTCGTAGGCTATATGGAAGAAAATAATTAATTTCAATAATCTAAAATGTACCGGTCACACTATTAAGTCAACATACTGTAGATAGTTAAAAAGTGTTTGAGAGATGTTATTTTAGACATGTCCATAGGTTGATACATTCATTGTATCTATTTTACTATTTACGTTTATCTCTTCATGGAAATATATTAACATAGAGTAATCTGCAATACAACACTACAAGGTTGTTCTTAACAAAAATATAGAATTAATTAGATGGATACTTTCATCTTAACCTAAACACAGTTAATAAGTATTAAGCAACTAAATAATTATAAGTTTAAGGGAACAGATACTGCCTATCTTGTCCATGTTAAATTTGGCATTTTCTGGGATAATTTTCTCAGAAACCGATAAATGTATCCTAACATTTTAACAGTGATTAATTCATTGTCTTGACAACTTTAATAAGAATATACAATAATTTTTTATGTTAGTTTTCATTTTACGATCAATTATACTGCAACTTTAAAAAAATAAATTAAAAACACTTATATTTCTATTATATGCAATAATGATTAAATATTTCTTACTATTGTTGGTGGCTATTAAAATTTCATTAACAATCGGTTGAGTAGTTTACAAAATAATGGACTTGTTGTCTAACCGTATATTACAATTTCCAGGAAAGACCCATCTATAAAAATGCCGAAACAAAAAATATTTTTTAAAAATAAATTTGTTTGTAGCTTTTCCAGAAACGTGTATTAAATTCTTCAGAGGTAAAATATATGTTGAGTGGTAAAGACTGGACTTCTCTTTGTAAATATTGTACATCAGCCTGGAAATATAGATTTAAATTAATTGTGGAATTCAATTTTGTTGATTATACATTTTGAATTTATTTAAAAAAAAGATCGGACGGTCGTGTGCCCATGAGGAAAATGCTTTGGACTTAAAGCAATTCAGTTGCTTTATTTTTAGGTTTTTAGGAAGTTTTATTTTTGTTTTAATAAATCTGTTTTATTATTATTATTATTTTATTAAACAAAACGACTATTATTACAGAATGTTCAGAAAACGTCGTGCCAAAATCTAAGTGGTGGTTATATGAGTAAAAATATATAAAAAAAGTTCCTATAAACATATGTCTAGAAAGGATTTGTGTTCCATCTGTCGGCAAATTTTGAAATACCAATAAAACTTTTGAAATTAATAAAATTTAGAATCAAAATTTAGTATCGCGTTTTTTATGCAACGATTTCCCAGTATATCAGAATGAAAATGTTATCATTTAAATTGTTGAAATGGTGACTCTTTGAAATTTTTAATCTTGAACATCTCCAAAACCTTTTACTTTACACAATAATGTAAAACACCGACATTTTATAAATGTACAAGTTAATATTTTGATTCTTGGTGTACTGGGAAATCATTGCATAAAAAAATGTTTACACGAAATTTCGACTATCTTAATAATTGTTTTTCAAAAAAATATAAAATGGCCGACACATGGAAAACTAAGCATTTTCGGACATATGATTATAGGAACTTTGTTCTTTATTTTGACTCATATAACCACGTTAAGTTTGGTACGAGATATTTGTGAACACCCTGTACATACGTAATGGAGGCTGTGCTGTTAGTTACCTCCGAATATGTCTCTTAAAGTTTCAGTAACGACAGTTTTAGAAGTTATTTTAAGCGTCAAGTTTTATAGACTGCTACCGAAGTTTTAATGGTTCCGTTGTATAATTTAGTGCTTCTAAAACCAAGTGTAAAATGAAGATTTACAAACAATATTACATGTGTACGGATGTTGTATGTTTAACGTGTGTATAGATTTGGCTTCTTATTCAGAAACTTTATACAGTATTTTTATGGTAACTAAATGTATGTTGTGATTTGTGTAGAGATTTATTGACTTTTATGCACCTATTAGGAGTGAGGGACATAATTAATTAGACAAATAGTCTAAGTTCTTTTGAAGAAATCATAATGAAAACAATGATTGTGACAGACTTGGAACATTCATGTAATAAGTTGCAAGTAAGGTGGACGTCATGAAGATGAGAAGAGTATATAAGCCCCTGGGTGGGATGAAGGTCAATTGTTCAGTGATAGACCGCCGGTAGGGTTGGAAGATAGCCAGACGTACTTAGCGAGAGAGTGAACTTCAGGGGAATTAGATCATCAGAAGAGATACACGAGAACCGTTAAGAGGGTGACCAAACTTTATGTAGAGAAACACTTGTGATTATCCAAAATTAAATGAGTATTATAGCATCAGGTTTATCTACCACAATAGTTGGAATTAATGTGAATATTTATTTATAATGTTCATTATAACATATTATTGAACCATTTATGGTAAATAGGAGAGATAAATTGTATAATCATAATAGAGATTTAGTATATGTTGATTTGTTGTTTAATTGAAATAAAAGAATCCAGCGAGGATTAATTAAAAAAAAAAAATTTCCTCCACAATTACAATATTATTGACAAACGATAGACATACAAACAGCATTTCCAAAAACAGGTTTTTTATAAAGGAGACCTAAAAACGGATATGTCCCTATGGAAACTATACATCTATAATATAACTAACCCTATATATATATAACTACGTATATGTCATATATATATAAAACTACGTATATGTCTCATATATATACCATGTGTCCAAAAAGTCCCACCC
Source organism: Aphrophora alni (assembly GCA_963513935.1). Taxonomy (NCBI): domain Eukaryota; kingdom Metazoa; phylum Arthropoda; class Insecta; order Hemiptera; family Aphrophoridae; genus Aphrophora; species Aphrophora alni. The sequence goes on from OY740768.1 coordinate 142,720,402, forward strand.
CCTCTTATTTAGTTTGTTAATGGAAATAGACAGATTTGCTTTGGGAAAAGTTTAGATAACCAAAAGAGGAGTTTTTTGAAGTATCAAAATTTTCAACCCTTACCCCCAAAATGGGGTAGTTTGGGGGTAAGTCAAAATTTTTAAATAGCAACCCCTATTGAGTGATACCTCGTTTTAAAGGTCTTTTCAAAATAAGAATAATGGCGCATATACATAACTACGTATATGTCAATTACAGATGATTTCTGGAATATTGTTTGTTCTTTTAATTAGAAAAATAAAATCAAATATTTTTAACAAACTAAAAAAATTATTGTTGTTCAATAAACAGCAGTGAAGGTAGCCATTTTTAACCGTAACTGTGGTAGGACTCCTAGTGACAACATTTGATACTACGACACTACCCTTGTAAAATGACACCTTCAACAGATTATGTAAGTTATCTGAATAAATTTCTACACCACTCTATAGTTGTCCTTTTTGAACACTCTGTATTAATGTGTCGTGCTTTAATAACTTTAATTCGTATGAAGAGTTCATGATTATTGTATCCATTGCCACACAATGATCGTGGTTGATTGTAAGAGAGTAAATTGAATTTGTGCTTCATGCATACAAGTCACGTCTTGTGGAAATTGTCTGTGAGACGCTACATCAGAAATATTCCCCAATACATAGAGTTACATTATTCATAGTTCCCGTGTTATATTACATTTCTAAGGTTGTATTAATTTAATTGACAAAAGAAAGTTAGGGAACAAAATACATTCACTTACCTAACATGACAACCTGGCATGATTGTTTAATAAACTCCTGGAATGATTAAAAAATATTAAAATTTATACTGAGTTTAAGAAAGGCCTGAATGAACTTTTGTTGCAAGATTTTTTTTTCTGTTCAAGATTTTCTCTGTCATGAAGCGTAACTGATAGATTTTCAAAATTTATTGCATTTATATAATTCTTTTATTTCATAAAATTTTAATGGAATGTAATTGTTTTGGTTGAATTGTCAATTTAAAGTTTTATGTTAAGTTATTGAGTTATTTGGTTCTTTGCTATTGACGTCAACGTTTCCTTAAGGTCATTGTTATATACTAATGTTTGATTGTGAAAAGTTTGAAGTTTGGTTATGCATTATATTCATTGGTTATTTAGTTGTGTGCCTTGGATGTAACTTGTATTTATTATTATTGATTATTATTTTGCCTTTTTATAATAGTGTGTTATGTTAATTTCCAATGTAATATTCTATTTATGTTCAATGCTTATGTCTCCAGTTGCAATATAGTATGAAAATAAATATAGTATACCTATATATACATATACCTTGATTTCCGTCATGCAACTTGTGTAACTTTCTATTTATGTTTTTAAGTTATTGGAGAGAGATTTCAATTTTACAGCAGTATTTAATTATTACAAAAAGTAAAAATTACTACAAATATTTTGTGTTTAAATTATTTTCTTTCACGTCTAAAATATATTTTAGCATCAATGTAAATTATGAGAGGGGAAAGATCTGATTTTGTATAAAGCAAAAGCAATGAAATATAAGCAAACCGCCAAACCTTGAAACTGACAAGATTTAAGCCGTTACTGATTACTCCAACTCACTAAATGTCGTAGAGAATATGTTACCGAAGTTACTACAAAACTTAACAAATTGTTGTCAACTTCAAACATTTATAAAATTAGCTAGTATAGAAACTCCGACAAAAGTAACTTCGAAAAGGAAAATTACCATATCATTATCAGTAAGTGGCAGCACTTTACTTACCATATCAAGAACAGTAAGTGGCACCATACAACGTAACTAGTATACAAAGTACAGAGTAAGTTTGGTATTATCATAACAATCGACCTCCGATTTTTGACTGATCTTCACATTTATTGGCCTCAAAAAACCGAAAAGTGATTTTCGACATCGTTGTAGCCCGATGATGCCGCAAGGCGAAACAATTGTAACTCATTTATATTATTAAAATATTTTGAAACTTTAAGCTTTATTACTTTATTTTATCCTTGAATATGGAGTTTCAAGAAAAAATATCTGCTGTTACATTAAATAAAAAAAAAAAAAAAAAAAAAAAAAAAAATGAATCAGCCTTCTTGATCAGCTGTGTCAACTTTTGACTGTTGCCACGACTTCGTGATTATTATTTCTTTCCTATTTGAGGTTAGTTTTTACTGACATGGTACTAACCTATTACTAAGTTTAATAGCAGGGAAAGCTTTTATCGTAAAGCATTATTTTCGCTCATATGGACGTGCGGGTGGGCCAAGTTTGTCACACACTGCAGTGTGTGTTGTTCAAAAATTTCGAAGAACAGGTAGTGTTTTGACGCAGCGGAAGGGCTATTCAGGTCGCCCAATTACTGTCTGTACAAATGAAAACCACGGAAGAGTGTTGCAGCAAGTGTTACAGTCACCGAAAAGAAGCCTAAACCGAACATCTTTGAAACTAAATATAAGCAATACGTCGTTGAGAAGAATGTTTAAAAACAATGGTGTTTTTCTCTACAAGATATAAACTGGGTAACCTTTGAACTGTTTAAAAGAAAACAGTCAGAGTTCAGTACTCCGCTTCAATGTTAGCAATGTGCTGTGGAGAACCTGCGTTTCTGAGTGATGTATGGTTTTCAGATGATTGTCATGTGCACCTTAATAGTTTCATAAACAAGCCGACAACATGTTTTCTTGGGTTTGAATGTCGTCACAGTGTTGTAGAGAGGCCACAGCATAGTAAGCGTGTAACCATTTGTTGGGCTGTGTCAAGGAGAGGCATAATTGGTCCATAAATTGTTGAAGACAATAATGGAAATCCTCTTACTTTAAATCAGAACCGAAATAGGGTCATTATTGATCGTTTTATAGGAGACCTCAAGAGATTTTGTTGTTCCGAATACCTGTCTTTTCCTTCACAATGGTTCCAGCAAGATGGCGCAATCAGCCACACTCCCTTAACAAACACTGCTTTCCTTCAAGAAACTTTAGGCAACCGTCTCATCTCCCTTAGAACAAACTTTCCTTACCCAATCCATTCCCCCGTCCTTACATGACCTGACGCCTACGTGTGAGGAATGTTGAAGAAGATTTTCCGTGAAGACCCACCAGCTACCCATGTCCAACTCCTCTTCGCCAAAATTATGCAAAACCTTCAAAAATGGTACGAGTGATGCCTAAAACTGAACAGAGGTTATATTGAACATGTTATTACCCGAGTTTAACCGATTTTGCTTCCTTTTACTTAAATATATTGTAAAAGGTGAAGACCCACCAGCTACCCATGTCCAACTCCTCTTCGCCAAAACTTTGCAAAACCTTCAAAAATGGTACGAGTGATGCCTAAAACTGAACAGAGGTTATATTGAACATGTTATTACCCGAGTTTAACCGATTTTGCTTCCTTTAACTTAAATATATATATATATTAGGGGATTGAGATGGGGGGGGGGGGGTTATTACATCTTAAATGTAAAGGTAGGTCTTGTGGTACACGTTGTAAAGCTTATTTAGGGGATTGAGAGGGGCGGGGGGTTATTACATCTTAAATGTAAATGAAGGTCTTGTGGTACACGTTGTAAAGCTTATTTAGGGGATTGACAGGGGGGGGGGGGTTATTACATCTTAAATGTAAAGGTAGGTCTTGTGGTACACGTTGTAAAGCTTATTTAGGGGATTGAGAGGGGCGGGGGGTTATTACATCTTAAATGTAAATGAAGGTCTTGTGGTACACGTTGTAAAGCTTATTTAGGGGATTGAGATGGGGGGGGGTTATTACATCTTAAATGTAAAGGTAGGTCTTGTGGTACACGTTGTAAAGCTTATTTAGGGGATTGAGATGGGGGGGGGGTTATTACATCTTAAATGTAAAGGTAGGTCTTGTGGTACAAGTTGTAAAGCTTATTTAGGGGATTGAGATGGGGGGGGTAATACATTTTAAATGTAAAGGTAGGTCTTGTGGTACACGTTGTAAAGCTTATTTAGGGGATTGAGAGGGGGGGTTTATTACATCTTAAATGTAAAGGTAGGTCTTGTGGTACACGTTGTAATGCTTATTTAGAGGATTGAGAGGGGCGGGGGGTTATTACATCTTAAATGTAAAGGTAGGTCTTGTGGTACACGTTGTAAAGCTTATTTAGGGGATTGAGAGGGGCGGGGGTTTATTACATCTTAAATGTAAAGGTAGGTCTTGTGGTACACGTTGTAATGCTTATTTAGGGGATTGACAGGGGGGGGGTTATTACATCTTAAATGTAAAGGTAGGTCTTGTGGTACACGATGTAAAGCTTATTTAGGGGATTGACAGGGGCGGGGGTTTATTACATCTTAAATGTAAAGGTAGGTCTTGTGGTACACGTTGTAATGCTTATTTAGGGGATTGAGATGGGGGGGGTTATTACATCTTAAATGTAAAGGTAGGTCTTGTGGTACACGTTGTAAAGCTTATTTAGGGGATTGAGAGGGGCGGGGGGTTATTACATCTTAAATGTAAATGAAGGTCTTGTGGTACACGTTGTAAAGCTTATTTAGGGGATTGACAGGGGGGGGGGTTATTACATCTTAAATGTAAAGGTAGGTCTTGTGGTACACGTTGTAAAGCTTATTTAGGGGATTGAGAGGGGCGGGGGGTTATTACATCTTAAATGTAAATGAAGGTCTTGTGGTACACGTTGTAAAGCTTATTTAGGGGATTGAGATGGGGGGGGGGTTATTACATCTTAAATGTAAAGGTAGGTCTTGTGGTACACGTTGTAAAGCTTATTTAGGGGATTGAGATGGGGGGGGTTATTACATCTTAAATGTAAAGGTAGGTCTTGTGGTACACGTTGTAAAGCTTATTTAGAGGATTGAGAGGGGCGGGGGGTTATTACATCTTAAATGTAAATGAAGGTCTTGTGGTACACGTTGTAAAGCTTATTTAGGGGATTGACAGGGGGGGGGGTAATACATTTTTAATGTAAAGGTAGGTCTTGTGGTACACGTTGTAAAGCTTATTTAGGGGATTGACAGGGGCGGGGGTTTATTACATCTTAAATGTAAAGGTAGGTCTTGTGGTACAAGTTGTAAAGCTTATTTAGGGGATTGAGATGGGGGGGGGGGGTTATTACATCTTAAATGTAAATGAAGGTCTTGTGGTACACGTTGTAAAGCTTATTTAGGGGATTGACAGGGGGGGGGGTTATTACATCTTAAATGTAAAGGTAGGTCTTGTGGTACACGTTGTAAAGCTTATTTAGGGGATTGAGAGGGGCGGGGGGTTATTACATCTTAAATGTAAATGAAGGTCTTGTGGTACACGTTGTAAAGCTTATTTAGGGGATTGAGATGGGGGGGGGGTTATTACATCTTAAATGTAAAGGTAGGTCTTGTGGTACACGTTGTAAAGCTTATTTAGGGGATTGAGATGGGGGGGGGTTATTACATCTTAAATGTAAAGGTAGGTCTTGTGGTACACGTTGTAAAGCTTATTTAGAGGATTGAGAGGGGCGGGGGGTTATTACATCTTAAATGTAAATGAAGGTCTTGTGGTACACGTTGTAAAGCTTATTTAGGGGATTGACAGGGGGGGGGGTAATACATTTTAAATGTAAAGGTAGGTCTTGTGGTACACGTTGTAAAGCTTATTTAGGGGATTGAGAGGGGGGGTTTATTACATCTTAAATGTAAAGGTAGGTCTTGTGGTACAAGTTGTAAAGCTTATTTAGGGGATTGAGATGGGGGGGGGGTAATACATTTTAAATGTAAAGGTAGGTCTTGTGGTACACGTTGTAAAGCTTATTTAGGGGATTGAGAGGGGGGGTTTATTACATCTTAAATGTAAAGGTAGGTCTTGTGGTACACGTTGTAATGCTTATTTAGGGGATTGACAGGGGGGGGGGTTATTACATCTTAAATGTAAAGGTAGGTCTTGTGGCACACGTTGTAAAGCTTATTTAGGGGGTTGAGGGGGGTTATTACATCTTAAATGTAAATGTAGGTCTTGTGGTACACGTTGTAAAGCTTAATTAGGGGATTGACAGGGGGGGGGTTAATACATCTAAAATGTAAAGGTAGGTCATATGGCACACGTTTAGAAAGCTTATAAGCTTAGGGAATGAAAAAGTACTAGAACTTTGTATCTTCTTCTGTCTAAAAATAATGGTGAATAAAAATTCTGAAAAAAATACCACTTTAATTTTTTAATACTTTCTTTGAAAAAATATTTACATATTTAAATAAGAGTCTGAACCTCCTTTGCTTCTTAACCATAAACACTTCCTCAGCGTAAATTGTATTTGACTAAAATCAATCTATTAACGGTCGTCATGGTTATTTTTTGTCTTTACTTTTACATTGTTAATAAACTGTTATGTATTTTTTTTTTTACCTGCAATTTTGTACACGCGTTTAGGTATTAAATTTTCAAATCTCAAAAATGAGAAAACAGTAATGCTCTCTTATAGCAGCTACAACAATATTCTGTGGGATAAAAATAATTTTGTTTAAAGAAAAAAAAATTCAAGATATGACCAAATTATGCCCACATATCAAATTTGATTAATATTGGTTTTGGATGTAGAGCACTGCATATACTACAGACATACTTAAATTCCATAAATTACTTTGTTGAGCTCCGTACGTAGATTTTTTGACCCATCACATAGACTACGTAGACTATTTGCGGCAAAGTAATCATACAAAATACACCAAGAAAGTCAATTAAAAGGTTTAACATCTATATTAATACACCCAGTAAATTAATCTAACTTATATTCAAAAGTAAAATTGTGGGACACTTTTATCTTGACGTAAGATTAATGGAAATTGGTGCAATCCATTAAACAGAAACCATTATCACGTGTCATATGAATGATGTATGTGTTACATGAAACCTTTTCCGTTACGGTGACACATTGCTCACCTTTAAATAAAAGTGAGTTTTCAAAAAAATATTTAGAATGTTTCTCATGTGACTTTGAAATTGACGCATGTAAAGTTGGCGTTTGTCCCCTTTTTATTTGTCACATATTACGTAGTACAGAGTGATGGGTCTAAAAAATCGATAGTAAATTTTTTAAGGATATATCTGTTTCGTGGTCCTTTGAGTTCAAGAGAGTAGTTTTGGAATAATATCGATTTATCTTTCTGTCCGGTGTGTGTCGTGCTCTACAGCCAAAACCTTAAAATAATGTGAGTATAATTCTGTTTTTAATATATACCTACTAACATATAAAAAAAATACCATTTTGTATATCTAAAAAAGCGAAATATATTACGTTTCTTTTAAATGTTTTGTAAAATTAACTGTTTTAGAGATATTCGACGTTAAAATATTTTAACCCTTTCCAGCCCAACTTATTCCGCATTATTTAAAAAAAATATTCCTTACACTTGGAAATCAACTGTAAGGAAGGTTTCAAGCCAAATGAAGGTTATCTCGTGTTGCCAACATAACACGAACAAACTATCGTATCAATCCATGATACAATTTCATATCATTGGGATGTATAGGGGTCTGATAAACTTATATTTAAGTAATGATTGTAATGATACGAAAACAGTAAACAGTCGCTATTTGGAAAGTATACAAATATAACCTTAATTTTTTTCCACTTGTGAAACGTAACATCAAAAATTCGTCCATTAAATCTCAACTCAATATTTTATTGATTTGTAAAAACAAAATGATGGAAGACTAGTAACTTTGAGTTGTCAGATCTTTGTTTACATGATTTTTTTTCTTTCTTTTTACCAGTGGAACAAGTTCTTGAATGTTATTCCGTATCTTCTTGAACCACCCTGTATATTAAAAAAAAAACTAAACTGATACAAAACGTCTTATTAGTTCTCTACTTTTGTCAATATAATTCCTTATAATAGTATAACAATATTTTTAATAATATGTTCACTTACATAAAATTAACATTGTTGCAGTTAATAAGTACTACAAAAGCTTACTTTTATATAGACATTAATTACATTCACTGATCAGTTTAATTACAACGGATTAATTCCTGAAGGGTAATGCAGTAAACTCTTTTCTCATTAACTTCTAATATGGCTAACAATAAACAAAGTTATTATCTCTATGACAACTGAATTTTAAGAAGTGGTATTAAAGTGTTCGTTTCTTCTTACTGTCTGAGATAAAATCAAAAATCAATATCTATTATTTTAGAGAAATAAAATTAACAATAATACAAAGTAAATTAGAGAAATTTAGAACAGTTTCAAAATACAATAAGCACACGTGTAAGACACTACGTTTATTCAACTTGAAGTTCCCAACGAAATTAGCAAACTATACGGAAAACCCTGAGAATTGGACTCTGTGAACTAAGAGTTTCGAAGGTAAAATACACATTTACAAAACAGGTGCATCCAATTAGAAAAAGCACGCCAATACCAACCTATGAAATCCAAAGTAAATACAAAACTAATTTGAGAGGATTAATCGGATAAAATTAAGTGGGTGAGGGACGCTTGAAATCTCGTGGTCAGTCTTTCGACAAATACAAACCAACCAGACGTAATAACAAGGCTATTCCAAAATAAAATGTGTTAAGATTAAATACCGGGTGTTTCAAAATTAATAGCGGGGTTTTAACGCTTTATAACTTTTATTACAGTAAACTTACTGCTATAAATGACACATCAAATCAAAAAGCAACTCAAAGAGTTTTACAGAAAAGCCTACAAGTGTTCAATGTGAGCACCATTCGTCACACGGCACACGTCAAGACGATATGCGAGATCTTCCCAAACTTTGATTAGTGTTTCTTAAGTAATTGTTGTAACAGCTGCTTCAATCCTGTTTCTTAATTCTGGAAGGTCAGTTGGTAGTGGAGGCACATACACACGATCCTTTATGAACCTCCAAAGGTAGTAATCGCAAGGCTTCAGATCGAGTGACCGTGGAGGCCATGCGAAACAAACTCTGTCATTGTGCCCTTTGCGGCCAATACAGCGGTCGGGTACAGTAACGTTCAACCAATCGCGTACTTCGTTGTGCCAGTGAGGCGGCGCACCATCTTGCTGGAAAATGAAGTTCTCTTGTTCATCATCTTTCAACTGAGGGAAGAGCCATAACTGTAGAGTATCAAGATAAGAAGTACGAGTTACAGTTGCTTCGCCAAAAAAGAAAGGCCCTAAACTTTCTGCCGGGATATAGCACAAAAAACATTCAATTTAGGGGAGTCGCGGATGTTATTATCACCTGGAGGATCACAACCGAACTTAATACGGAACGCACGTTGACGTGCGTCAACTACAGATTCCGTCTTTGCAAACTGTAAAACACAAAAAGCTTTCTATTCACTAGTCGCCATCTTTGCCACTAGCGCTTTCTAACGGATGTCGGCGAAAACATTGCGTGCACATCAACAAACAAAACTGGTTTGAGTTGCTGTTTCATTTGATGTATCATTTATAGCTGTAATTGTAGTGTAATAAAAATTATAAGGCGTTAAAACCCCGCTATACATTTTGAAACACCCAATATTTAAATAAGTACATAAATCAAAGTAACGAGTGTATAGCCATAAAAATCAAGTGTTAAGGCGTGTTGAGTAAAAATTCAGAAATAAATCGTAATAATTACCGATAAAGAAAGGTGAAAGGTGTGTCAAGGGAAACTTAAAAGTGCCACGAACCAAAACACAGCAACGTATGTGAGTATTAAGTAATTTAAAACATTCATAACTAAAATCACTTTATTAATACTAAAACTAAAATAAACTTAAAATCAAACTAAACCCAATACAGCAAATTAGATTATGAATACATGAATAAAATATTAAATCAACTATGTTTAACGCTAGGATTAAAAATTCGAAACTCATTTTGTTATAAATTAGCTGAAATAAGTATTTTACGATATCTTCCAAGCACTTTTAAGGGAGCTAGAAAATCAAAAAGTAAGTCAAAATGTATGTAAATATTATGTAGAAATTAAAAGTGTATAGATTTAAGTAATATGAAAATAATTATGTTAGAGTAAATAAGAAGTTGTACATTGGATTTCAACAAAACTATTACAAAGAAAATTTGTGTATAACAAAATGTTGAGTGGGCTGTATAGAAAACATGGCATAGTTCTTTCTCGCGCAAATCTGAATATTTTAAATAAAAATCGATTTAGTGAATTGAAGAAAATTAAATAAGTATTATGTTTAAGGTTTATAAAATTTAGCAATAATTCTAGAAATATTTGTAAATTAAGACAAACTTTTTGTTTATTGAAACAAAATAATAATATTACAAGGTAATCTCGTCTCTGGAGTCATTTAAATCACTGAGTCAGATAGATCCTATCACAACCAAGTTGTAGTTTTTCGGCAAATCAAACCTGGTGAACCCCCAACATCCATAACTCTTATAAGGTAAAAGTCTAGTATAAAAGTGTTAGATTACTTATCCAGTAGACTATATGAATTATAGGGGAAAATTTACTATCATAATACAATTTTAACATCTATTAAAAAAATAATATTCACGTCCTTAGCTAACAAAAAAGTGATTTTTGATATGAATCACGGTAGAGGTTAAAAAATTAGAAAAGTATGCCTCTTTGAAAATCTGAAAAATATAATTACAAATGTCACAAGGGCCACCATTTTAAATTTTTTTTGTTCTTAATGTTCGTGTTATACTATTTATAACACACTAAATTACACATAAATTTGAACCTTTTAATTTCGAATGTAATTGGTACCAAATTGACTTATTTCTGATGACAAATACCGAAGTTATATCAAAAAATGTAATTCAAAGACTAATCGTAAATAAAAGATAATAAATTCTTGTTGGTACGAAATCCGATAAAGCCCAGTGGAGATTGTTACACGTGAGGCCGTTAGGGCGGTTATTAAGTAGTGATAAACACAACCACTATCTTCAGTAAACCACTTGATCTAACAATAGAACTTAACATTTCCTACAAGGTCTTTTGGGCCTTATATTTCAAAAATTTACTTTTAATAAATTGTACAATGTGGCTGGGTAAGTACAATCAACTTTTTTTTTTTTTTAATATTATACCCGTTATTAGATCGACTAAATAGTGAATGAATTGTGGGATACAAGTAGAATTGATATGCAAGATTTACTGATTTTGCAGTATCCAGCAGATTTACCTAAAATAATATTTTAATGTGAAGCGTTCACATTACCTTCAGAGTAAAAACTTTAGTTTTGTAGAGAAATAGAACACAGCTAGTGGTTTTATTGTATGACATGATTAAACACAAATTAATGCATGGAACAAATAACATTTTTTTAAATATGTGCAGAATGAAAAAAAACGTTACAAGATAAATACAGTTGACAATGAAATAAAAAAAGAACAATAGCCGTCCTTATAATTAAACTAGTGAAACAAATTGTCCGCAAAACATATTAATGTCTAAAAAAACGACAAACAATATAACAACTGGAAATATACAGCGATGGCATTATATTTAATATGAATGAAAGTAATTAGGTATGTATTTATTATTTGTTCCTTTAATTAAATGTAGTTGTTCCTCTTATACCAAATATATATACAGAAAATATAGTAAACAAACCTACACTACAAACAAATAAAAATTACTCCGAGGTTATATAAACATGTCTTTGGTTATGTGTATTTCCTATAAAACAAATTAATGCTAAACTATAGCCTATACTAAAACATAAAATATTAAGATTATAAAATTAATTCGATTTGACTAAAGTAAACAAAACCGCAGCAGAGAGAGCCCAGCAAAATAAACAATAAGTTTACATAAGGTTACAAAATTAAAAAGAAAAATCATCCTATCTCAATTATGTTAAACAAAATATTTAAGACAATGTGCATTACTAAATTAAATTTTATCAGAAACTAACCAAATTCCTAGCCCAATTTAAAACTAAATGTACTAAACTAAACACTTTTTGATCTTTGACTATCATATACATTCTCTCTTTCTATCAAATTATACAATACAATAAATACAATGCAATACAATACAATACAATACAATACAATACAATACAATACAATACAATACAATACAATACAATACAATACAATACAATACAATACAATACAATACAATACAATACAATACAATACAATACAATACAATACAATACAATACAATACAATACAATACAATACAATACAATACAATACAATACAATACAATACAATACAATACAATACAATACAATACAATACAATACAATACAATACAATACAATACAATACAATACAATACAATACAATACAATACAATACAATACAATACAATACAATACAATACAATACAATACAATACAATACAATACAATACAATACAATACAATGCAATGCAATGCAATGCAATGCAATGCAATGCAATGCAATGCAATGCAATGCAATGCAATGCAATGCAATGCAATGCAATGCAATGCAATGCAATACAATACATTACAATACAATACAATACAATACAATACAATGCAATGCAATGCAATGCAATGCAACGCAACGCAACGCAACGCAACGCAACACAACACAACACAACACAATACAATACAATACAATACAATACGTTACAATACAATAATACAATATACATAATTAAAAATTGTCCATACCAAGTTATACAATTTTAATTTTTAGAACTAATTTGGTACCATCATATCACCAAACACAAGCCAAGCACATCTACATATTGCGTTTGCAGTTAGGTTAATTTGATTTATTTATGTGGCATAGTTCATTTAAAGAAAAGATTGTTTTTCGTTAACTTTCCCGGAGTGGTGATTTTTTAATATATATACACGTCGATCAGGGCGTCAAGAATGTAGTGATATACACAATTACGAGGCTCAAAAAACCTGTGTAAAACTGTTTTAAAAAAGTTTCCTACTGGATAAGACTCCCTGATCTACTATGTAATTTTGCATTTTCCTCAAGATCCAAAAACAATCTTTGAGGAATGATATTAGAAGATCTGTTTGTATTACATGGCTGGGTAAATACCATAATGGCACCCATAAACTTGTTTTATAAGTCGATGATGATTGAGAGGTTTTTCGCCTTTAAATAAGAAGAAACAAAATAAAGTGATTACTGTTTGTACACCGCCCTTTCTCAGTACAGATTACATTTAACTTAAACTGAATTGAATTCTAAATGGATCTGTATTTCCATTAACAAAACACAACCCTGTAATTTACTTGAAGGTAAGACGAACATTCCTCAACCAGAGATACAATCAACGTGTTCTGCAATGTACAATAAATCCTCACGTTCTCCCAGGTGGCACGACAATTTGATGATATCTCTTTTAATTGTTTTGAACAACTTTGTAATAAAATGGGCAATTTCCTGTTTCAGGTTTACACTTTAACCTAAATATAAAAAATTATTTAAGATTATAGTATTTTAATTGTAAAATAAACCACTATAATAATATTGTGTACAAATTAATAGAGTTTTTATAATGTTAAAATACTGTATAATAAATATCAATGCTTGTAAAACAAGCATATATTTGTGGGATATAATTTGTGTTTTATTTATATGTTAATAACAATCACCTCGTAGTTAATGTGATAACTCAATTTGATGGAATAGTTTGTATTTTTTCATAAAATATCTTAATAACATCTCCATAAAATATTTGAATTTCGTTAAATGAGATATTAATTAAGATATGTGGGTTACAGAGGTGCCTTCTTAATTTATGGATCAAAAAACTGACATGCAATTATTTATATTTTGAAATACCTTGTTTAAACCCGAAAACAAGTACAATAAAATATATAAATGCACAGTTTAAAGTACATCTCTAAATACACAATCTAATAGAATAATTTATTATAGTTTTTTTACTCCCAAAAGATAAATAGAAATGCCACGAAAATTAAATAATTTATTGTTTAGTTCTATCGATTTATTAGTAGGGATAGTAAGAATACAGCCTAAAAGTTAGGGAACTTGCACTACAACAACAAGTTGTACAATCTCTTACTGATATTTACTACATTACCAAGAAACTATCTTTTGTTTTAATGTACTATAATATGAAATTTATTGCTCAAATATTCTACTTTGGTAGCTCAGTGGTTAAAGGCATCACTCCTCTGACCAAGAGTAGTTCTTAAGATCCTGGGCTCGAATCTCACACAGGTCACAATGTTTACTCAGTAAAGCTTAATTCTTTCCAAACTGTGGTAAGGCTGAGAGAAGGCCTACTATTAATAAACGGTGGTTGACTTGTAGAAGTTGACGGCGTTAGTGATTCAACGGCACAGAAAACGCCCATAAATTGAAACTATGTAAACTCATTCAGATAACACAACAAAATATGTTACGTGTTAAAAAACATCTATCACAGTTTGGAGTATAATAAACGTATTATGATTAGTAGAACACAATTTAATGGGTTATTTAAAATGAGCAGATGAAGTTTCAGATACGTTATGATATTATGACTGGAACAATGAAAATAATAATTCCGTAAATGTAACAGAGAACCATTGTTATAAACTTTCTTCTCTCAACTTCATTGTTGCGTAACTTTCTATAACAATATACTAATGTAACAACTATAACAATGCTTTTATTGAAGCACAATACCTCAACTTCAATATGAATTGAAATTTAGAGATATAGTATAACTGCTGTTATATGAAACTATTTTGTGTTAATAATATAAGTCTCGCTGTAAGTGAGTTGAATACATAGTTTCGTTTTAGTAACGGTAAAATGAAAGCTTTGTAATATATTCTGAACTAAGAAAAAATAAATTTTGTCCGTAAAATTAAAATTGTGGTAAATATACATATCAATTTAGGTGAAACTCTAATTTTGCCATTTTGTTAAAAAAAAAAAGCTTGAATATACTGTCAAGCAAAATGGCGGGAAATTAACCGTTACATAGGGTCTTATGGGACTGCGAAAAGTGCACCGACTTGCGACACCTCAGATCGTAATTTTTTTCCCAGTAACGTAATTCTAACTTATTTGTTGTAGCTTTTTAGAACAAAATATAAATACCGCATAACATATATACAGAGAAATGGTGTGTAGAAAAAGTTAGGTTTATATATGAGTTTACCTTAAAATATTTTTTTCTTTTTAATTTTAATCACACTCTTTTTAGTATCCTCCAATTTTTCGGAAAATATTTATTATAATTTTATTAGAATCATATTTACATATACGTTCAAACATGAAGCAGTGATATAATTGGGAATATGAACATTATTTCATGTAATATTATCACCATAATATTAAATTTTTAGCAAAGTTACCTCGAGCGTTGTCAATAACGTCTGTTCTGTCCTTTGAAAGTTTGCCGTCAGGTTTAATTTAAAACTTTATTGGACGTTAGGTTTGGAATAAAAGCAGTAAACTGACATCTGCAGGCTAGAACTGGTTGGGAGTTATAATCGTTGACAATATTCTCTGAGATAAATCGCAATGGAGGAATTTAGTTTTTTTTAAATCAAAAAAACCTCTGGGTAAATTTTTACCTTTACAAAAGAGGGAGAAAAGAACACCTAAAAAAACCTGGAATAATCTAATAGCGACAGGGTTGGTAGAGATCAAGAACAGGACAAGACAGAATTGATAGAAAAGATGAAAGAGAGGGATCTAATCCAAGACTATGTAAGAAAAGGGGAGATCCAGCAGAAAAGGGGAGTAATATATATTTTCCCTCAGTAGATCCATGCTTGAACTCACTGTATATATTTTTGTTTTCTCGGTGTTTAAAGGAGAAGGTCAATACAAGGTTCTATTGAATTTCAAACTTGCGAATTTACTTATGATGTAATCATAAAATGGTTACATATATTTATCTATCCATTTAGCAGTTCTTTTTTAATTTTAATTTTTGACAAATTTCTAAGTCTTTATATTGAAATTGTATTTAAAACATATAATTTTAATCTTTTTAAAGAAGGAAAAATTATTATTGCAAAAACACTTGTGGGTGGAATTGTAAATATTAAACAACATTTTATATGCTTCTTTAAAAATACTCATGTTTTCGGTTTAAATTTTTAAAAAATCATGCAATTTCACATCCCTTAAACTGTTCCATCTTCACAACGAAATTGTATTTCAGATATTCGTCTTTGGAAATCAGAAGAGACCAGAGTAACATGATTGGAATTTAATCAATGTTTCGATGGGAAACGTTTATATAAAAAAAAGAAAAGTTTAATTTTTATGCATCCATTAGTGTGAAAAAATGAAGCTGTTCCATATACTGAAAGCATCTGGTTGTCTGATGCAAAATAGTATCTAAAATTACAAAACAGAAAGTTATATATTTTTTATAAACTTGAACTAAGGTGAATGGAACTCTTTACTCTCCCTTACGCTGTTCCGTTGAAATGTATGTTTTTGAAAATGGTTAATCAAAAATTGTTTTCATAGTTGATTTCATTTCTTTTGTTGGGTAAATTTGCTTGCGTATGTTTAAATAAAACTTCAGAAAATTTAAATTTAAAGTAGTTAAATTTATTAAAAAACCTTTCACTTTGAATAACAGAAGCGGATTCAGAGTTTAGACTATTTATAATATTGAGAATCGTTTCGTAGGATTGAAGCCATGGAAGCGACTTATTTTGTCTTTATTTTGAAGGTCTAGAATAACAGGATATGATTGAATAACTATTTGTTATCTGTGACTTACCGCCACCGAAACACTTTAAAATTAAAGTATTGCTGGCGGTAAGTCACAGATAACAAATAATAATGATTTTGTCGGTTTACTTTTATTATATAACGACAACTGCGTATGTACGGAAGAGTTGTCATCATAACTGCGTAAATTGTCATGGTAACCAGCCATATACAGCATCCTCAAGGTAGGAATGTGTCTGGGGGGGGGGAGAGGAAAGAGGGGCCCCCACTTCGTTTGTTGCGTTTACTTTCAGCGGTACAACCCCTGTAATAAATTATAGACCTCAAATGCTTCTGTGTAAAGGCCTACCCTACTTTCGTTTCTTTTATCGGTGCAAAGAAGAATAAGAAGTTTACAAAATTAAACTTTTAAGAATTAACTTTACTTAAACTTTGAGAATTAAATGTAGCTAAACAATTTGTGTACCTGGTTTTCTTGGAATGGGTTGTACCGTCAAGTCAGGTTAGGAAAGCAAGTAAGAAGGGGTTACAAGACTCGCCCATTACATCAGACACACTTCTAGTCTGAGGATACTGCACGTATCACCTGATAGGAGGAATTGTTCGGAGAAGTAGTGTTGGGTAAGACCAAAACATTCCTACCACATTGAACCAAGATGTGAATAGAACCCATCTACTAACGATTTACCCTCTCACGTGTAAACCTAAAAAACCAAGTCGGTAATAATATTGATTGGGGTTAATATTTAGAGAAATGTAATATTCCAGACGATAACAAAGCAATCTTGAAGTTGTCTTGTTGAAGAAGAGTTTAGGTAGGCTTTATCAAGTTCCACGCTTTACGCCTTTGCTATTATCACAGTAACGTAACGGAATCACATTAAACATTTATCAAATATTAAACATATTTACCTAATTAAATATAAAACATTCCATTTGCATAATGATTTCTTCCTAAGTTTCAAACTGCTATTAGTTGGATATATAAATCAGTAGACATAACTGTAAGAATCTTTGACAGACATAATGTAAAACCATGAGACAAATAATGAAGTTAAATTCCACTGCGTAAAAAAATGCTTAACTTTGCATTTTAAACAAAAGGAAATATGAACAGTGTTTTCACATTATTAGTTATCTTCTGACATTCTTAACATTTTCTAACTTCAGAGATTTATTTAAACAGATTTGTAACGTTAATATACTGACATCCTAATAGCCTTTAATATTTTCCTCAAGTAAAGAACACACTCAGACTCATTTATAGTAAATACTGATTTAACAATCCCGAGTGAGCCTAACTGGCTGTACACCTTTTTTATCCGTTACATAGTTAGATATCTCTCTTTTATCTTTCCTATCTAGTCTTTCTTGGTCATCACCTATTCTCTCTCAACCATTATTAGAGTATTCCATAGCTAGTGGTTTTAATTTTATATTTGTTCGTCTTTTTATTATAAGGCGATGATAACGAAGATATTTTCACCCTTAAACAATAAGAAAAATCCTGTTTTATAATTACAAAAACGGAAGTAGACTGAAATATACCCACACCCTATATCAGTCGGCGAAACATTTATGCTATTGTAACTTCAAAATTTTTCTCAATCTCTCAAAGGCTTTTTGACTCAGTAGATTTTAATTTAATCCTGAATAATTTAGAATACTTGGGAGTGAGAGAAATACCTTTGTCTGTCCAACAGGGTACAGTGTGTTCAGGTTGCAGAAAGGCTGTCCAATACATTTAGTTGAACTTATGGATTTTGTTCTTGGTCCTGTATTGTACCGTATTGATGACCTTCCATGGTCCGTTTGGGTACATTTTGTGTGGGTTCTTAGAGGCTACACTTGAGAAAAATTTTCACAAAATAGTTAAAGATGATATACAAAAATACGCAATTTTATGTTTTTCTTTATAAATGCTAAACGAAAATTTTACTTGTGAAGAAAATAATATTCACGATGTATGGTCAAAATACGCTCTTGTGCAATATTTAACAAAAACTAGTCCACGTGTTTAACCTGAAGAGCACTAAACATACAAGAAACAGAACGTTTACACAACAAACTTTACCTAAATTGTTTACAAGTAGAAGAGATTGACTTAACTGCATTTCCCACTTATTTCAAAAATATTTTATTAGTATAAGTGGGTGCCAGTTAGTTTATCAATTTTAGTGAAACCTGAATGACTATACATAAAAGTATATGACATAAAACAAACGGTGCAAAATATTAAAAAAAAAATCTAATAATCGTTAATAATTTCCTCATATTTTGTTTTTAAAATTCTTAAAATTTCTAATGATAGAAAACGCATAAAAAAAATATATATATTTTTTTAAATAATAAAATATTTCTTAATATCAGAGTCTTCTGAAAATCCCATCCACATTTCAACAATTCTTTGGATTTGTATATGTATTTGATACAAAGAGTGTTAGAGAGAAAGTTAATGTTCACAATAGTTTCAGTGATGTGGACCTCAGTTTTTATAATTTTAATTTAGTGATTGACGTTAATATTAAAGCATCAATATGGATTTCAATATTAATATATATTGTATATGGAGCTGTCTTTAATTTATATCAATTTAAATTAACACAGTGACGCTAAGCATTACCTTAGTAAAAGACGATTACTTAATTACTTTAAACTCAAGTTACGATGTTTTAGCAGATTCTATGTAACGAAACAGCGTATTTTCTCCCTCAATAAATCATCCAAGTCCTAGTTTTCCTATAATCTAATTAGTCTTAAAGTTTAAATGACTTAATATGTGTTAAGGAGAGAGACTATCACTGTTCCTAGTCCAAAAAGCCATCTGTCACCTGTTGTATATATAGTACTATACAGACCAAACATGTGGTCAACGATTGTAATAGAATATTGTCCATTTTTCAGCCACTTATCAGCATTATTATTTTAAGATTTTCGATATCTGAAAATTTAGGGATAGTTGCCATAAGACAAACAACACAAAATTACCATATCCTCTAAATCGGCTCAATATTTGAGCGTCAAAAACAATGAAAAAGCTTTCCAGGATATAGCCAAAATGTACCCACGTACCTAAATTTGATTAAATATCTCCACGCTATTGGGTTCTAGAGCGCTGCACAACCAATTGAAAAAGAGCGAGAGAAAGAGACACCCACCATTCCAAAAATCACTTTTTTCTACTTAGTAGACATTAATACTAATATACAGTATCAACAAAGCAATGTATGTCAATTTTTGCCCCATCACATAACGTTCTTTTCTTAGATACATTTTGGAAGTAAAGATATATACAGTATATAACAAAGATCAAGGTATTTTAAATTTATTTATTATTTTATTTAAGGAACACCAATTCACCTTGATAGCTGAAGAATAAGTTGTTACCACCTACTGGAAGTATTAGGCTATCTCTTTGTAGGCCTAGGTGATACAACCTAATGTCGAATATTTAATTTTTTAAATATTCTAAAATCAATTTTTTTTCAATAACCTTCCGGTATTTTAAATTTAAATTAGCTCAGTCTGAACACAAGAAATTATTTATACAAATCGTCGATCTCTGGGTGACAAGTACAC